>CM076575.1:1657536425-1657916278 GCA_034641835.2 Pinus albicaulis
AGACCCATGGCATTCAAAAGAGAATTTAGAGGGCTACGTTGGTGCTGAAATTCAAATATTGAAGTGCTGCAATCATAGAGATAATCCAATTTCAATATCAAACTCCTCAAAAGCAAGAAAAAGGTGTGTATTTTTTTTTCTGAATTGCATAAGTCTTGTTTGAAGAATCATTTTGAATTGATTCCAAGGGCATATTGTAGAATAGATATTAGTATTGGGTTCTAAAATATGCCCCGTAAAAATAATTCAACACCCATTAAGCCTTCAGAAGGCTCTACGATGACTCATGAAGATGAAGAATTGCAACATGATCTATCAAAATTACAAGAGCAAGTGCAACAGATTTCACTCTCGCAAAGAGCAACAAAAAATGAAATGGAAGTTTTGAAGAAAGGCGTGGAAGTGAAGATGGACAGTTTGAAGAAAGGCATGGAAGCTAAGATGGATGGCATGGAAGTGGGCATGGAAGCTAATATGGATGACATGAAAGACAACATGGAAAACATGAAGAATGATCTAAAAGCATACATGGAAGGCTTGATGACAAGCTTAAAACCAGAAATGATTCCTAATGGCGGAAATATAGGAGAAGAACCTCATGATGAGAACAAAATAAATGTTAATCGTGATTTCATAAACTCGAATGTTGGTGGGAAGAACCACCATATTCCAAAATTGGATATGAGGAAGTTTGATGGAAAGGATCCTGTAACATGGATACTACAGATGGAGCAATATTTTGATCTCCATAACGTGCAAAACACACAAAAGGTACGCATTGCAACTTTACATTTAGAACAAAATACATTTGTATGGTATCGATGGCTTTGCTCCCGTAAAAAAATTGTCACTTTGTCAATTTTTATGGAGGAAATGATAGCACATTATGAGGATACAAAGAGCAACACCTTCTTTAGCCAATTGATAAATCTCAAACAAAAGGGTTTAGTGGGGCAGCACATTGAGGACTTCCAAAAAATGAATATAAGGGTAACTGATATTCCAGAGGAACACAGGATTGATCTCTTCATAGGCACTTTAAAGGATAACATCCAACATGAAGTTCGCATTTTGGAACCTGATTCATTAGAGAAGGCATTTAGGTTGGCAAGAAAAGTTGAATGTAAAATTATGGCGACAAGGAAGCCTACCACTCAATTCTATAAAGAAGGAAGTGTTGCTACGCCTAGATTTCCACAACCTACAAGGTTGACACCACAACAATTGGAAGAAAAAAGAGCAAAAGGGCTTTGCTACAGTTGGGATAGCAAATACACTAAAGGTCATAAGTGTGCTGAGAAGAAATTATTTTACATAGATTGTGAAGAAGAAGAAGAAAATGAACAAGAAGAGGATATACACCAAGAACCAGCCCTAGAAGAGGAAGAAATGAATCCGACCATATTGTGTAATGCACTGGCAGGAATTACCACTCCTCAAACTCTCAAGATAGAAGGACACATCAAGAAGAAAAAGGTAATAGTGTTGATTGATTCAGGTAGCACCCATAATTTTATTCATTGTAAGGTAGCCAAGGAATTAAATTTTTTCCTATACCCAGCACCAGAATGTCAAGTGATGGTTGCAAATGGAGGAACTATAAATTGCTCTGGAAAATGCCATAATATCAAGCTAACCATGGGAGAATATGGATTGGCTAGTCCAATGCTTTCCATTCTTATGGGAGGTGATGATGTTGTACTAGGAGTACAATGGTTACAATCTTTGGGGACGATAGCTTTTAATTTTCAAGAACTTTTCTTGAAATTTTTTTTCAGAAGGAAAGGAAGTCAAATTACGGGGTATTGCAGGGAATTTGGGAAGGATAATAAGCTCTAATGTCATGAAAAAGCTTCTAAAGAAATAACAACGAGGCGTAATTGCACAATTATTCTCACTAGAAGGTCCAACATCAAAATCATCTATTTCTGCAGATCTCCAACAAGTCTTGGACAAACATTCCAAGGTGTTTGAAACTCCCAAAGGGATCCCACCTATTCGTGATCATGATCATGCTATTCATTTGATTCCAGGAAGTATTCCTCCAAACATCAGGCCTTGTAGATATCCTTACGTCCAAAAGAGAGAAATTGAACGTATGATTGCAAAAATCTTAGAGGCGGGTATAATTCAACTTATTCAAAGTTCTTTCTCTGCTCCTGTAGTATTGGTACACAAGAACGATGGTTCATGGTGAATGTGTTCGGATTATACGGAGCTCAATAAGCTCACCATTAAAGATAAATTTCCCATTCCTGTGATTGATGAATTATTAGATGAATTACATGGAGCAATTTATTTTACCAAGTTGGATCTTCATTCAGGATATCATCAAATTAGAATGAAGACTGAAGATATTCCAAAAATAGCATTTCTAACTCATGAGGGTCATTATGAATTTTTGGTCATGCCTTTTGGCCTTACCAATGCACCTTCTACATTTCAAGGGTTGATGAATTCCATTTTCAAACCCTTCCTTAGAAAATTTGTGCTAGTATTTTTTGATGATATACTAATTTACAGCAGGTCTTGGAAGGATCATGTTGAACATGTTGACAGGGTGCTCAAACTATTGCAGGAGAAACAATTATATGCAAAAAAATCCAAATGTTTCTTTGGAGTACAAGAGGTGGAATATCTGGTTCATATTGTATCTCACGAGGGTGTTATAGTAGACCCTAACAAAATTAAAGCCATTAAGGAATGGAAAGTCCCCACAACCATAAAGAAGTTGCGAGGATTTCTCGGGTTAACAGGGTATTATCGCAAGTTTGTTAAGAATTATGGGAGAATAGCAGCACCTCTAACAACATTATTGAAGAAAGATGCATTTTCATGGACTCCTGAAGCAACTATGGCCTTTGAACATCTTAAAGAGGCAATGTGCCTAGCACCGGTCTTAGCTACGCCAGACTTCACAAAAACCTTTATTGTGGAATGTGATGCCTCAGGAAATGGAATTGGTGCTATTTTAATGTAGGAAGGAAGACCCATTGCTTTTGAAAGTCGTCCAATCAAAGGAAAGTATTTACATAAACCTATTTATGAGAAGGAAATGTTAGCAATACTGCATGCACTAAAGAAATGGCGAACTTACCTAATGGGAAGACACTTCACGGTAAAAACTGATCATGATAGTCTTAAACACTTTTTGGAACAAAGACTATCTTCAGAAGAGCAGCAAAAATGGGTCACAAAGATGTTGGGTTATGACTTTGAAATAATATACAAAAAAGGAAATCTTAATGTTGTTGCAGATGCACTCTCAAGAAAGAATGAAGAGGTGGAAGCATTGCTTTGTGCCATTTCTATTATCCAACCAGATTGGATAACCCAAGCAAGAGATGAATGGAAGAAGGACAAAGATGTATGGACACTCATTAAAAAGTTGCAGCAAGATCCTAGTACATCTGATACATTTAGTTGGAAAAATGATTCCTCATGGTACAAAGATCGCTTATATCTTTGTAAGAATTCCCAACTAAAACAAAATATTCTTCTGGAATTGCACACTTCTCCTTTAGGAGGACACTCAGGATTTTTAAAAACTTACCACATGGTGAAGAAAGAATTTTTTTGGGATGGCCTTAAATCTGATATTCAAAAGTTTGTGGCGGAATGTTTGGTTTGCCAGCAGAATAAAGTGGAAACAATTAAGACCCCCGGACTTCTACAACCTTTATCCATTCCAAGTCAACGTTGGGAGGAGATTTCAATGGATTTTATCACAGGTTTACCTAAGTCCGAAGGAAAGAGTGTCATCATGGTGGTAGTTGATAGACTTACTAAGTATGCACACTTTTGTGCATTATCTCATCCATTTAAAGCAAGTACAGTTGCTACTACATTTATGGACAGAATTCAAAAGCTACATGGAAGCCCAAGGGTTATTGTGAGCGACAGAGATCCCATTTTTTACTGGAAATTTTTGGACGGAGTTATTTTCTTGTTTGGGTACTCAATTAGCTCATAGCTCATCTTATCATCCTCAATCTGATGGTCAAACTGAGATAGTAAATAAATGTTTGGAAGGATATCTTCGTTGTTTTGTATCTGATAAACAAACACAATGGGTCAAGTGGTTACCTCTCACTGAATGGTGATATAACACTTACTTCCATACTGCAACAAAAATGACCCCATTTATGGCACTTTATGGATATAATCCACCATCCATCACATCATATTTAAGGGAAAATTAGAAGGTTCAAGCAGTGGAATATCACATCGAGCATCAGCAAGAAGTTCTCCAAATCTTAAAGGATAACCTGAATTTGGCACAAAATCGAATGAAACAACAGGCAGATCAACATCGCAGTGAGATAATTTTTGATGTAAGATATTGGGTATTTTTACGGCTACAACCATACAAAAAAATGTCCCTCAAGAAAGCTAAGATGGATAATAAATTATCACCAAAGTACTATGGTCCTTGTTGAGTCTCAAATCTGCATCTTTCTTATACACCTTTCTAGACCTTTTTCATTCACCTAGACCTTCTAAGTCGTCAATATCATTGTATATTAATTGTAAAAGAGCATCTAAAATGGTTTTTAACTATGTTTTGTGTCTGCTGTTTGATTTAGATTTTTGCTCATTTAGCTGCGGAATCTTGCCACTTTCCGCAGCTGCTGCAACTTTCCGCAACCATTTTGTTAAAGTCTATATTGCAGGTGTCTTCAGGAAAATCGAGCCACATGGGCAAGTTATAAATGACGTGGACATGGATCGTGTCCTATTGGCTCAGTCAAATTCACCTAAGAAGGCTGTGGTCAAAGGTGGCCAAGTGGTGGTCAACCGAAGAGTCCCACGGTGACAGAACTTTGTTTCTCATCACGTGGAGATTTGCGTGGCCGTTTCTAAATCATGGGAGACATATCAACACCTGTAAACGGCTCCATAAGCTGAATCCAACAGCCACTCTTCATAGATTTACTCCTCACGGTGGCCATGATGCTAGATCCCTGGACATGATGGTTCACGTGTCTTCTATCATCACAGACTTTAGGGAATTAGTTATATCACCTTCAGTTATAAATAATGCGTTCTCATACGCATAATAGATTAGCTCTGTAATGTAATTGCGTTTCCATTGTGCTGTGACATTATTTCTCTGTTATGACCGCATTTTAATATATGAGAAGACTCTGTTCATAAGTGTAATTCGTATTTGAAGGTTGTTGCCGGAGGTCTGTGCAGAGGGCCCCTGCACATGCTGAGGTTTTGTGTATTACTGTATAGTTTCTTGTTTTATTTCTTTAAGTTCATTGTGCCATAAGTCATTCACGTGTATATACATTACATCTTTCATGATATTTACGTTCCATCTCTGTCCATAATCTTTCATGCTTTACATTTTACTTCTGTCCATAATATTTTATGTTTTATGTTGTTGTTTACTGATCAGTGTTCTTGTTTCACATTACAATAGGCAGCCCGCGCATTTGCACATCTTTTTATAATGACTAATGACATGGAATCAATATTGTCCTTCTGCTAATTTACTTTTCTTAGTTTTTGTTTAATTCCATTACTGTTTTGTTTATTTCAGTCTTGCACATTTTCTTTAGTAGTTAGAATAGATATTAAATTGCTCATGTCATTTTCAGTTACCTTTGAAAGCCATAGAGAGACTAATGGTGAGGGATTGAAGTATGAGTGTGTAGTTTGATATTAGTTTACTTTTCTAGAAGTTAGATATTAAACTGTTCATGTCATTTTCAGTTACCTCCGAAAGCCATAGCGAGACTAATGGTGAGGGATTGAAGTATGAGTGTGCAGTTTGATATTAGTTTACTTTTCTGCAAGTTAGATATTAAACTGTTCATGTCATTTTTAGTTACCTCCGAAAGCCATAGCGAGACTAATGGTGAGGGATTGAAATATGAGTGTATAGTTTGATATTAGTTTATTTTCCTGCAAATTAGATATCAGATTGCTCAAGTTGTTTATGATTACCTCCGAAAGCCATAGCGAGACTAATGGTGAAGGGTCAGAATATGAGTTGATGTAATTTGATTTTAGTTTTACTTTACTTGCAATATTTTCTTTGAGTACAGTTTCTTTTGTGTTTAGACAGCAGCAAGGATAATGGTTTTCATGATCAATATTTCACTGTTTGATTAACTAGAATAGTGGCACATTTTCATTTCCTTTTAATTTTATCATTGTATGTTTCAAAATCCTTTTGAAGTTTGAAGTTTGGTAAATCATTATAAAGGACATCATTGCCTTGAACAATCATAACCATACTTGTCTTTTAGAATTTCCATCTCACATTAGGAAACCAACCAAGATAAAAAGAAAAAAACCAAAAACGACAAAAAATAAGAAATAGGTTATCTTGCACATATAGTGCGCCACACTTCGTCAGCTTACAAATCCTGGATTGAAAAATTAATGTAGCAATTTAGGACACACTAAATTGACCAAACAGTCCTTACAAGGCACTGCAAAAGATTGGTACTATGGCATACAAATTGGAGCTTCCTGCTTCTTCACGAGTGCATCCAGTTTTCCATGTTTGATGCTTAAAGAAGGTTATAGGTGAAAATATTCCATTTCAAACAATATTGCCAGAACTTGATGAGGAAGAAAAAATCATATTGGAACCTGAAGCGGTCACGGAAATAAGAACTCGACAGCTACGGAATCGATCATTTTTAGAGTATCTCATCAAGTGGAATAACTTACCCACTGAAGATTATACATGGGAGGATGATAATTTTATACAGAAGCACCCAGAGCTACTCAAGCGTTGAGGACAACACTTTTTTGAAGGAGAGGGGCATGTTAGGTCCCTATATTACTAGTATAGTCCCTTATTGTTGTTAGTGTAACCCCCTTATTGCTATTATTGTACCCTTGTAACCCCCATTTTGTTATTATTGTGCCCTTAAATTATTATTGTTAGGTTGGCTAGGATTACATTGTGGCCCACTAGGATTACATTATGGGCCCATGGACTCCTATATAGAGAAAGGAGGTTTTGTAAATTGTATCATCCAAGAATTGTTCATTTATGTAATGTATTGGAGGTTTTCCCCTCGAAGTGGCATGTTTATAAGGCGTTGATATCTCTTTTCTTCTATTTTTGGAGCTGGTTACACAACAGTTAAGGTTAGGGTTATTTTATAGTTAATTTTAAGGTTAAGGTTAGGTTAAGAGTAAAGTTAAGGTTAAGGTTAAGGTTTGGTCAGGTTAAGGTGAAGGTGAAGGTGAAGGTGAAGGTTAAGGTTAAGGGTAAGGTTAAGGTTAAGGTTAGGTTAACGTTAAGGTTAAGGTTAAAGTTAAGGGTTTGGTCAAGGTTAGGGTTAGGTTATAGTTAAGGTCAAGGTCAAGGTAAAGGTTAAAGTAAGGTACGATTTTAGTAAGGTTAAATTTAATTTTAAGGTCAAGGTTAAGGTAAGTTTAAGGGTAAAGCTAAGGTTGACCTTGACCTTGACCTTAACATTAATCTTAAACTTAACCTTAACCTTAACCTAACCTTACCCTTAACTTTAACCTTAACCTTAACCTTAACCTTACCTTAACCTTAACCTTAAACTATCCTTAACCTTAACCTTAACCTTAACCTTGACTTTACCCTTAGCACAACCTTAACCTTAACCTTATCTTAACCTTATCCTAACCTTAACCTTGAATTTACCCTTAATGTAACCTTAACCTAACCTAATCTTAACCTTAACCTTAACCCTAACCTTAACCTTAACCAAACCCTTAACATTAACCTTAACTTAACCTTAACCTTAACCTTAACCTTAGCTTAACCTTAACCTTGACCTTAACTATAACCTAACCCTAACCTTAACCTAACCTTACCCGTAATTTTAACCTTAAGGTTAGGGTTAAGGTTAATGTTAAGGTTAAGGTTAAGATAAGGATAAGGTTAAGTTTGAGGTTAGGTTAAGGTTAAGGTGAAGGGTAAGGGTAAGGTTAGGGTTAAGGTTAGGGTAAGTTTACGATTAGGCTAAGGGTAAGGTTAAGGGTAAGATTAAGGTTAAGAGTAAATTCAAGATTAAGTTTGCGTTAAGGGTAAGGTTAAGGTTAAGGTTTGGTTAAGATTAGGGTTAGGTTATAGTTAAGGTTAAGGTTAAGTGTAAGGTTAAGGTTATGGGTTTAGTGAGGTTAAGGTTAAGGTTAAGGTTAATGTTGAGGGTAAGTTAAAGGTCAAGGTTAAGGTTAAGGTTAATGTTAAGGGTAAGGTCAAGTTCAAGGTTAAGGTTACATTAATAGTAAAGTCAAGGTTAAGGTTACATTAACCTTATGCTTAACCTAACCTTAACCTTGACCTTGACCATACTCTTAACCTAACCTTAACCTTAGCCTAACCTAACCTTAACCTTAACCTTAACATTACCTTAACCTTAACCTTTCCATAACCTTAACCTTAAACTTAACCATAACCTGACGTTAACCTTGAATTTACTCTTAACGTAACCTTAACCTTAACCTTAACGTTCCCATAACCATAACCTTAACATTAAGCTTGACCTTATCTTAACCTTAAACTAACCTTAGCCTTGACTTTAACCCTAATTTAACCTTAACTTTAAGGGTAAAGCTAGGTTAAACTTACCCTTAACCTTATCTTAACCTTCACCTAACCTAATCTTAACCTTAACCACTAACCTAACCTTACCTTAACCATAACATTAACCTAACCTTAACCTAACCTTAACCTTACCCTTAACCTAGCATTAACCTTGACTTTACCCTTAACGTAACGTTAACCTTAACTTTAAACTTACTAAACTCGTACCCTTAACCTTATCTTAATCTTAACCTTAACCTTTAATTAACCTTAAGGGTTAGGTTAAGGTTAAGATTATGGCAAGGTTAAGGTTAACCTTGAATTTACCCTTAACCTAACCTTAACCTTAACTATAACCTAACCCTTAACTTGACCTTAACTTTACCCTTAACCTTGACCTTAACATTAACCTTAACCTTGAACCTGACCTTAACCTAACCAAAACCTTAACCTTAACCTTAACCTAACCTTAACCATAACCATAACATTAACCTAACCCTAACGTTAACTTTACAATTAACCTAACCCTAAACTTGAGCAAACCCTTAACCTTAACCTTAACCTTACCCTTAACCTTTACCTAGCTAAACTCGTAACCTTAACCTTATCCTAATCTTAACCTTAACCTAACCTTAACCTTGACTTTACCCTTAACCTAACCTTTACCTTAAACTTAACCTAACCTTAACCTTAACCTAATGTAACCTTAACCTTGACCTAACCATAACCATATCCTTAACTATAACCTAACCCTAACCTTAACCTTACCCTTAACCTTATCTTAACCTTAACCTTCACTATAACCTAACCTTAACCTTAACCTTAACCTTAACCTTAGCCTTAACCTTCACCTTAACCTTAACCTGAATAAACCTGTAACATTAACCTTAAATTAACCTAACCTTAACCTTAACCTTAACCTTAACCATAA
This sequence comes from Pinus albicaulis, assembly GCA_034641835.2. Lineage (NCBI taxonomy): Eukaryota > Viridiplantae > Streptophyta > Pinopsida > Pinales > Pinaceae > Pinus > Pinus albicaulis. Next base: position 1,657,545,890 of record CM076575.1, read on the forward strand.
CCCTAACCTTAACCAAACTCTTATCCTTGACGTTAACTTGACTAAACCCGTAACCTTAACCTTAACTTTAATCTGACTAAATCTGTAACCTTAACCTTAATTTTAACCCAAACTTAACCTTAACCTAACTATAACCTTCCCCTTAACCAAACTTAACCTTAACCTTGACCTTAACCTTAACATTAACCTTAACCTTACCCTTACCCTTCATCTCAACCTTAACGTGACTAAACCCGTAACACTAAAGCTTAACCTTAACCTTGATTTTACCCTTAACCTAACCTTAACCTTAATTATAACCTAACCCTAATCTTGACCTTGACTTTACCCTTAACCTTGACCTTAACCTTGACCTTGACCTTGACCTTGACCTTAACCTTATATTACCCTTAACCTAACCTTAACCTTAACCTAACCTTAAATTTAACCATAAACTTAACTTTACCCTTAATCTAATCATAACCTTAACCTTAACCTTGACTTTACCCTTAAACATAACCTTACCTTAACCTAACCTTCACCTTAACTTTACCTTAACCTTTACTTTACCCTTAACCTAACCTTGTCAAGGTCAAGGTTAAGGTTAATTTAGGTTAAGGTAAGGTTATGGTTAGGTTAAGGTTAAGGTTAAGGTTAGGTTAAGGGTAAAGTCAAAGTTAAGGTTAAGGGTAAAGTCAAGGTTAAGGTAAAGGTTAAGGTTACGTTAAGGTAAAGGTTATGGTTAAGGTTAGGGTTAAGGGTAAAGTCAAGGTTAATTTTAGGTCAAGGTTCAAGTTACAGGTTTAGTCAGGTTAAGGTTATGTTAAGGTAAAGGTTATGGTTAAGTTTAGGGTTAAGGGTAAAGTCAAGGTTAAGGTTAAGGTTAAGGTTAAGGGTTTGGTCAAGGTTATGGTTAGGTTATATTTAAGGTCAAGGTTAAGGTTAGGTTAAGGTTAAGTTTAAGGTTAAGGTTAAGTTAAGGTTAATGTTAAGGGTTTGGTTAAGGTTAAGGTTATGGTTAAGGTTAAGGTTAAGGTTAGGTAAAGGTTAAATTAAGGGTAGTTTATAGTGAAGCTTAAGGTTAAGACCCGTAACCTTAACCTAACCTTACACTTAACCTTATCTTAACCTTGACCTTAACCTTAACCTAACCTAACCTTAACCTTAACTTTACCCTTAACCTTACCTTAACCATAACCTTAACCTGACCTTAACCTTAACCTTACCCTTAAAATTATCTTAACCTTACCTTAACCATAACCTTAACCTTGACCTTAACTATAACCTAACCCTAATCTTGACCAAACCCTTAACATTAACCTTAACCTTAACCTAACCTTCACCTTAACAAAACTCGTAACCTTAACCTTAACCTTAACATTAACCTTAACCCTAACCTTACCCTAACCATAACCTTAACCTTACCCTAACCTTACCCTAACCATAACCTTAACTTTAGCCTTAACCTAACCCTAACCAAACCCATAACCTTAACCTTAACCTTAACTTAAGCTTAACCAACCCTTTAATCTTTACCTTAACCTTAACCTAACCTTAACCTTGACTTTACCATTAACCTAACCTTAACCTTAACTATAACCTAACCCTAACCTTGACCTTAAATTTACCCTTAACATTGACCTTAATGTTAACATTAACCTAGACCTTGACATTATCCTAGCCTTAACCTTAAACTTAATGTTACCCTTATCTTACCCTTAGCCTAACCTTAACCTTAACTTTACCCTTAACCTTAACCTTACCCTTGATCTTAACCTTAACCTAACCTTAACCCCTTAACCTTAAACTAACCTTAACCTTGACTTTACCCTTAACGTAAACTTAACCTTAACCTTACCCTTACCCTTATCTTAACCTTAACCTAACCTAATCTTAACCTTAACCTTAACCCTAACCTTAACCTTAACCTTAACCTTAACCTTAACTTTAACCAAACCCTTAACATTTGTAGAAAGTATATGCACTAAGCATGCATATGTCCTAGATCCACCAGATCTCACACTATTTAACTTTATGCAAGATACTCAATCTATTCCACTTGTTAATCTTTTGCGGAAAAAATAATTGCACACACATGTGAAGCATAAACAAAAATTATCAATCACACATAACACAGTTTTTAACCAAGAAAGCCTGAATCTGAAAACCCCAACTATATATTATGTAACATGGAGATCATATTAAAATCTCATATAAACATACAAAGCTTATCACAAGCTCTCAATACAATACAATCGTCATACACTATACAGGTCTAATCTTGCGAATCCATGCACCGATATTTGCCACCTGCTAGCCTGCCTCCACTGCGCAATCTCTGCTGAAGAATAGCTCTAAATGAATTCGAATTAATCTTGGATTTACTGTGCAATCCTCATTGGCATCTCCACTATGTGTTTCATGCAATCAATACATCACTATAGTCACAATAGATAGTCTATCTTGCCCTTTCACCTATCTCTCCACTAGTCTCCACTAAAAATGACATGCATTGTAGTTAACTGTTGTATTGTTCAGTTGATTAATGAGTTATTATTTGTGAATTAATTAACTAATTAAGTCACTCCACTCTCACTAGTGTATCAATCAGTTAGACTAGATACAACTAGCTCAACTGAGTCTAACTGAGTTAAACTAAATACAACTCCATAACTATTTCTTCTAACTGTGTCATAACTTTGCCACTTCAGTTCTAACTAAGTCCTCCATGCAATAGCTCTAGTAAACCCTCAGGAATACCGTAATTCCTTCTGTCAGCTGTCATGCCACATCTGTGCACTGAACTGAAGTGCTTCAAGAGAATAAGTTGATGTTTAGAGTCTGATTATTATTAAGAGCTAATAATAATCGACATGCATCTATTTTTAGATTGATAATCTATAAATAGCCTTTGCACAATATTCTAAAAATAGAATTTCATCTATTTTTCCAACTTGATAAACCATCCAAAAATAGCATCCTGCAACTTCTGAAATATGATCAACATGTCTAAAAATAGATTTGCGCCAAAAATAGCCCGCGGACCCACTTAGTGAAGGCAACTCTTTTCACTAAGCTCATCATCTTGTTGAATCTCAACAACATTAACGTTAACTTAACCTTAACCTTAACCTTAACCTTAGCTTAACCTTAACTATAACCTAACCCTAACCTTAACCTAACCTTACCCGTAACTTTAACCTTAAGGTTAGGGTTAAGGTTAAGGTTAATGTTAAGATAAGAATAAGGTTAAGGTTAAGGTTGAGGTTAGGTTAAGGTTAAGGTTAAGGGTAAGGGTAAGGATAGGGTAAGGTTAAGATTAGGCTAAGGGTAAAGTCAAGGCTAAGTTTACGTTAAGGGTAAGGTTAAGGTTAAGGTTTTGGTTAAGGTTAGGGTTAGGTTATAGTTAAGGTTAAGGTTAAGTTTAAGGTTAAGTGTAAGGTTAAGGTTAAGGTTAAGGTAACACGTTTAGTCAGGTTAATGTTAAAGTTAAGGGTAAGGTCAAGGTCAAGGTTAAGGTTACATTAAGGGTAAAGTCAGGGTTAAGTTTACGTTAAGGGTTTGGTCAAGGTTAAGGTTAGGGTTAGGTTATATTTAAGGTCAAGTTTAAGTTTAAGGTTAAGGGTAAGGTTAAGGTTAAGGTTAAGGTGAAGGTCAATGTTAAGGTTAATGTTAAGGGTTTGGTCATGGTGAGGGTTAGGTTATATTTAAGGTAAATTTTAAGGTTAGGTTATAGTTAAGGTTAAGGTTATGGGAAGGTTAGGTTAATTTTAAGGTTAAGGTTACGGTTTGAGGCAGGTTAAGGTTAAGGTTAAGGTTAAGGTTAAGGTTAGTTTAAGGGTAAACTCAAGGTTAACGTTAAGGTTATGGGTAAAGTTAATGTTAAGGGTAAAGTTAACATTAAGGTGAAGCTTAAGGGTAAGGTTAAGGTTAAGGTTAAGATAAGGTTAAGGGTAAGTTTAAGATTAACATTAAGTTAAGGGTAAAGTTAAGGTTAAGGTTACGGGCAAGTTTAATGTTAAGTTTAAGATTAAGGTTAAGGTCAAGGTCAAGGATAAGGTTAAGTTAGGTTAAGGTAAGGTTAAGGTTAAGGTTATGGTTAGGGTAATGTTAGGGTTAGGTTATAGTTAAGGTAAAGGTTAAGGTTAAGGGTAAAGTTAAGGTCAAGATTAGAGTTAGGTTATAGTTAAGGTAAAGGTTAGGTTAAGGGTAAAGTCAAGGTTAAGGTTACGGGTTTATTAAGGTTAAGGCTAAGGTTAAGGTTAGGTTAAGGTTAAGGGTGAAGTTTAAGGTTATAGGTCTTAACTTTAACCTTACCCTTAACCTTAACCTTAACCTTCACTATAGCCTAACCTTAACCTTGACCTTAACTATAACATAACCTTGACCTTAACCTTACCTTTACCTTTACCTTAACCTAACCTTCCCATAAGCTTTACCTTAACCTAACTTTAGCCTTAACATTCTCCTAGCCTTAACCTTAACTTTAACCTTAACCTAACCTTAACCTAAACCTTACCCTACCCTTACACTAACCTTAACCTTAACTTTACACATAACCTTAACCTTACCCTTAACCTACCCTTAACCTTGATCTTGACCAAATCATTAACCGAACCTTAACCTTAGCCTAACCTAACCTTAACCTTAACCTTACCTTAACCTTAACCTTCCCATAACCTTAACCTTAAACTCATCCATAACCTAACCTTAACCTTGAATTTACCCTTAACGTAACCTTAACCTTAACCTTAACCTTCCCATAACCATAACCTTAACCTTAACCTTAACTTCACCCTTAAGCTAACCTTAACCTTAACCTTATATTAATCTTAACCTTGACTTTACCCTTAACATAACTTTAAACTTAAGGGTAAAGTTAAGTTAAACGTACCCTTAAGCTTATCTTAACCTTAACCTAACCTACTCTTAACCTTAACCATAACCTTAACCTAACCTTAACCTTAACCTTACCCTTAACATTACCTTAACCTTAACCTTCCCAATCCCTTAACCTCAACCTTAACCTAACCTTAACCTAACTCTTCACCTAACTTTAACCTTGACTTTACCCTTAACGTAACCTTAATCTTAACTTTAGCCTTACTAATCCCATACCCTTAACCTTATCTTAACCTTAACTGTAACCTTTACTTAACCTTAAGGGTTAGGTTAAGGTTAAGGTTATGGGAAGGTTAAGGTTAACCTTAACTAAATCCTTAACCTTAAGCTTAACCTTAACATTAACTTTACCCTTAATATTAAAATTACCCTCAACCTTAACCTAACCTAACTTAACCTTAACCTTAACCTTACCCCTATCCTTAACCTTAACATTACCTTAACCTAACCCTTAACATTAACCTTACCCTTAACCTTAAACTTAACCTTAACCATAACCTAACTAAACTTAACCTTAACCTTAAGGTAACACTAACGTTAACCTTAACCTTAACGTAACACTAACGATAACCTTAACCTTAACTAAACCTTAACCTTAACTTTAACTTTAACCCTAACCTAACCTTAACCTTCACCTTAAAATTAACCTTAACCTAACCTTATCCTTAACCTTAACCCTAACCTAACCTTAACCTTGACCTTAGCCTTAACCTTAACCTAAGCTTAACCTTGAGCTTAACGTTAACCTTAACCTTAACCTTACGCTATCCTTAACCTAAACCTTAACCTTAACCTTAACCTTTAGGTTAAGGTTAAGGTTATGGTTAAGGTTAAGGTTAAAGTTAGGGTTAGGGATAGGTTAGGTTAGGTTAGGGTTAAGGTTAAGGTTAAGGTTAGGTTAGGTTAACGTAAGTTTAAGGTAAGGTTAGGGATAATGTTAGGTTAGGTTAGTTTAAGGTTAAGGTTAAGGTAAGATTAAGGTTAAGATTAAGATTAATGTCAGGGTTAAGGTTAAGGTTAAGGTTAAGTTATGGTTAGGGTCAAGGTTAAGGTTAAGGTTAAGGTTAGGTTCAGGGTAACAATTACGTCAGGGTTAGGTTATGGTTAAGGGTAAGTTTAATTTTAACATTAAGATTAAGGATAAGGTAAGGTTAACCTTACCCCTTAATCTTAACCTTAACCTTAACTAAACCCTGAACCTCGACCTAACCTAACCTAAACTTAACCTTAACCTTAACCTTGACTTTAACCTAACCTAAACCTTAAGGTTAAGCTTAAGGTTAGGGGTAAGGTTAGGGTCAAGGTTAAGGTTAACGGTAATGTTAAGGTTAAGGTAAGGTTAAGGTATGGTTATGGTTAAGGTCAAGGTTAAGGTTAAGGTTAAGGTTAAGGTTATGGTTAGGTTAGAGTTACCTAAGGGTAAGGTTAACACTAAGGTAAGGTTATGGCCTTACCCTAGGTTAAGGTTAAGTTTAAGGTTAGCCTTACCTGACCTTAACATTAACCTTAACCTTAACCTTAACCCTAACCTAACCTTAAGATTTACCTTAACATTACCCCCTTAACCATGAACTTAACCTTGAACTTAAAATAACCTAACCCTAACCTAACACTAACCTCAGTGTTAACCTTAACCTTAACCCTAACCTTAAAATTTCCTTAACCTTAACCTAACCTTAACCTTAACCTTAACCTTAACTAAACCTTAACATTGACCTTAACGTTACCTAAACCTAACCTTAACACAACCTTACCCTAACCTTAACCTTGACCTTACCCTTAACCTTAACCTTAACCTTAACCTTAACCTTAACCTCAGAGTTAACCTTAATCTTACCCTTTCCCTTGACCTTAACCTTAACCTTACCCTAACCTTAACCTTGACCTTGACCTTGACCTTGAACTTAACCCTAACTTTACCCTTACCCTACCCTTAACCTTAACCTTACCTAACCTTACCTTTACCTTAAACTAACCTTAACCTCGACCTTAACCTTAACCTTAACATTAACCCTAACTTAACCTTAACCTTAACCTTACCTAACCTTACCTTTACCTTAAACTAACCTTAACCTTAACCTTACCTAATATTACCTTTACCTTAATAAACTAAAGTTAACCTTGACCTTGACCTTAAAATTAACATTAACGCTAACCTAACCTTAAATTTAACCCTAACCAACCTTTAACCTAACCTTAACCTTAACCTTAACGTAAAATTAACATTAGCGTATCCTTGACCTAAACCTTAATGTTAACACAACCTTAAACTTAACCTTAATAACATTAACCTTAACCTTAACCTTACCCTAACCTTAACCTTGACCTTACCCTTAACCTTCTCATTAACTTTAACCTTAACCCTAACCTCAGTGTTATCCTTAACCTTAACCTTAAACCTAACCTAACCTTAACTCTAACCTAACCATAGCCTTAACTAAACCTTAACATTAATCTTTACCCAACCTTAACCTTAACATTAATCATAAAATTAACATTAACCTTAACCTTAACCTTAACCTAGCCTTAACTTTAACTATTACCCTAACCTTAACCCTAACCTTAACCTTTACCTTAGCCTTATCCTTAACTTTAACCTAACCTTAACCTTAACCTTAAGCTAACCTTAACCTTGACCTTAACCTTAACTTTAACCTTAACATTAACATAACATTAACCTTAACGTTATCCTTGACCTTAACCTTAACATTAACATTAAGTTTAACCTTAAACTTAACCTAACCTTAACCTTAACCTTAACCCTAACCCAACCTTAACCTTAAAATTAACGTTAACCTTAACCTTAACATTAACCTTAAACTTGACCTTAACATTAACCTTAACCTCAACCCTAACATTAACCTTAACCTCAACCCTAACCTTCACCTTAACCTTAACCTTAACATTAACCTTAATGTTATACTTTACCTTAACTTTACCCTTAATCTTAACCATAACCTAACCCTAACCTTAGTGTTACCCTTAACCTTGACCTTAACCTGAACCTTAACCTTAACCTTAACTATAACTTAACCCTAACCTTAACCTTAACCTTAAACTAACCATAACCTTATCTTAACCTTAACCTTCCCATAACCATAACCTTAACCTTAACCTTGACCTTATCCTTAACCTTAACTATAACCTTAACATTACCCTTACCCTTAACCTTATCTTAACCTTAACCACCATAACCCTACCCTTTACTTTAACTAGAACCTTAAGGTTAGGTTAGGTTAGTGTAAGGTTAAGGCTACTGTTAAGGTTATAGATTATGTTAGGTGAAGGTTAAGGTTAAGGTTAGGGTTAAGGTTAGGTTAAGGTCAATGTTAAGGTCAAGGTTAAGGTCAAGAGTAAAGTTAAGGTTATGGTTAAGGTTAGGGGAAGGTTAAGGTTAAGGTTACGGTTATGGGTTTAGTTAGGTTAAGGTTAAGGTTAAGTGTTTGGTCAAGGTTAGGGTTAGGTGTTACGGGTTTAGTCAGGTTAAGGTTAATGTTAAGGGTTTGGTCAAGGTTAGGGTTAGGCTATAAACTTACTCTTAACCTTAACCTTGACCTTAACTATAACCTAACCCTAACCTTGACCAAACCCTTAACATTAACCTTAACCTTATCCTATACCTAACCTTAACCTTGACCTTATCCCTAACCTTAACCATAACCTAACCCTAACTTTAACTTTACCCTTAACTTTACCTATAACCTAAGCCTAACCTTGACGTTAACTATAACCTTGACTTTAGCCTTAGCCTAACTTTAACCTTGACTTTACCCTTAACCTAACATTAACCTTAACCTTAACCTAACCTTAAACTTACCTTAACCTAACTTAACCTTAACCTTTACTTAACCTTAAGGGTTAGGTTAAGGTTAAGGTTATGGGAAGGTTAAGGTTATCCTTGACTTTACCCTTAACCTAACCTTAACCTTAACTATAACCTAATCCTAACCTTGACCTTAAACTTTACCTTTAACCTTGACCTTAACCTTGACTTTACCTTAACCTAACCTTAACCTTAACCTGACTAAACCCGTGACCTTAACCTTACCCTTAACCTTAACTTGTACCTTTACCCTTAAGGTTAGGTTAAGGGTAAATTCAAGGTTAAGGTTATGGTTATTGGAAGGTTAAAGTTAAGGTTAAGCCTTTACCTTAACCTTAACCTGACTAAACCCAAACCTTAACCTTAAGCTTAACTTTACACTTAACCTAATATTAACCTTAAGATTAACTTTACCATTAACGTAACCTTCCCTTAACCTTAACCTTATCCTTAACTATAACCTAACCTCAACCTTGAACATAACTATAACCTAACCGTAACCTTGACCAAACCCTTAACATTAACCTTAACCTTGACCTTAACCTTAACCTTACCCTTAACCTTAAATTCAGCCTTGACCTTAACTATAACATAACCCTAACCTTCACCTTGACCAAACCCTTAACGTAACCTTAACCTTGACTTTCCCCTTAATGTAACCTTAACCTTGACCTTAAACTTACCCTTAACTTTAACCTTAACCTGACTAAACCCATAACCTTAACCTTACTCTTAACCTTAAACTTAACCTTAACCTTAACTATAACCTAACCCTAACCTTAACCAAACCTTTACCTTAACCTTACCGTTAATGTAACCTTAACCTTTACTTTACCCTTAACCTTAACCTTACCCTTAAGCTTGCCCTTAACCTAATATTAACCTTACCCTAACCTTAACCTTACTTTATGTTATAGTAAGTTCAAGGTCAAGGTTAAGGTTTGGTCACAGTTAGGGTTAGGTTATAGTTAAACTTAAGGTTATAGTGAAGGTTAAGGTTAAGACATGTAACCTTAACCAGGGTTAAGGGGGTAAGGTTAAGGTTATAGTTTAGAATAAGGTTAGGTTAAGGTTAAGGTTACGAGTTTAGTCAGGTTAAGGTTAAGGTTAAGGTCAAGGTTAGGGTTAACTTAACCTTAATCTGACTAAACCTATAACCTTAACCTTAACCTTTCCCTTAACCTTCACTTTAACGTTAACCTTAACCTTAACAATAACCTAACCTAACCCTAAGGTTAAGGTTAAAATTAAGGTTACGGGTTTAGTAAAGTTAAAATTAAGGTTCAGGTTAAGTTAAGGTTCAAGTTAAGGTTAGGTTAAGGTTAACGTTAAGGTTAACTCTAACCTTGACTTTACCCTTAACCTTGACTTTAGCCTTAACCTTATCTTAACATTAACCTAACCTTAACCTTGACCTTGACCTTGACCTTGACCTTGACCTTAACCATAACATTAACCTTAACCTTAACCGTAAGCTTAACCTAAACCTTGACCTTAACATTAACCTTAACTGTAACCTTACCCTAACCAAAACCTTAACCTTAACCTTAACCTTGACTTAACCTTATCTTACCCTTAACCTTAACCTTAGCCTTAACCCTTAACCTAACATAACCTTAACCTTAACCTTCCCATAACCATAACCTTAACCTTCAATTTAACCTTAACCTAACCTTAACCAAACCCTTAACCTTAACTATAACCTAACCTTAACCGTAACCTTAACGTTAACCTTCACTATAACCTAAATTTACAGTGAAGGTTAAGGTTAAAGTTAAGTTACGGTAAGGTTAAGGTTAGGTTAAGGTTAAGGTTACGGTTAAGGTTAGGTAAAGGTTAATGTTAAGGGTAGGTTATAGTGAAGGTTAATGGTAAGGTTAAGGTTAAGAACCGTAACCTTAACTCTCACCCTTAACCTTAACCTTCACCTTAATCTTAACCTGATTGAACCCGTAACCTTAACTTTAACCTTAACCTTGACCTTAACTATAACCTAACCTAACCTTAACCCAAACCTTGACCTTAACATTAACCTAACCGTATCCCTTAAACTTAACCTTAACCTTGACCGTAACTTTACCTTAACATTCACTTTACCTTTAACCTAACCTTAACCTTAACCTTAAGCTAACCTTAACCTTAACCTGACTAAACCCTTAAGGTTAAGGTAAAATTAAAGTTAAGTTTAAAGTTAGGTTAAGGGTAAAGTCAGGTTAAGGGTAAGGTTAGGTTAAGGGTAATTTTAATCTTAACCTTAACCTTCCAATAACCATAACCTTAACCTAACCTTAAACCTACCTTAACCTTGACCTTAACCTTACCTTAACCTTAACTATGACCTAACCCTAAACTTAACCTAAACTTAACCTTATCTTAACCTTAACTATAACCTAACCCTAACCTTGACCAAACCTTGACCTTAACCTTAACTTTACCCTTAACCTAACCTAACCTTAACCTTAACCTTGACCTTACCCTTAACCTTACCATAGCCTTAACCTTAACCCTTAACCTTAAGTTTATCCTTAACCTTGAATTTAACCTTAACCTTCCCATAAACTTAACCTTAACCTTCCCCTAACCGTAACCCTAACCTTAACCTTCCCCTTAAATTTAACCTTAACCCGTAACCTTAAGGTTAAGTTTTGGTCAAGGTTATGGTTAGGTTATAGTTAAGGTTAAGGTTAGGGTTAAGGTTAGGGGAAGGTTAAGGTTAAGGTTAGGGTTAAAGTTATGGTTAGGCTAAGGTTAAGTGTAAGGTTAACCTAAGGCCAAGGTTAGGTTAAGGCTAAGTTTAAGGTTAAGGTTAGGGTTAAGTTATATTTAAGGTCAAGGTTAAGGATATGGTTAAGGTAAGGTTAACATATGGTTAAGGGTAAGGTTAAGGTTAAGGTTAGGTTAGGGTTATGGTTAAGGTAAGGTTAAGGGTAAAGTTAAGTTTAGGTTATAGTTAAGGTTAAGGTTAAGGTTAAGGGTTTGGTCAAGGTTAGGGTTAGGTTATTTTCAAGGTTAAAGTTAAGGGTAAAGTTAAGGGGGTTAGGTTATAGTTTATATTAAGGTTAGGTTAAGGTTAAGGTTATGGGTTTAGTCAGGTTAAGGTTTAGGTTAAGGTCAAGGTTAGGGTTAACTTAACCTTAACCTTAACTATAACCTAACCTAACCCTCAGGTTAATTTTAAGGTTAAGGTTATGGGTTTAGTAAAGTTAAAATTAAGGTTAAGGTTAAGTTAAGGTTCAGGATAAGGTTAGGTTAAGGTTAACGTTAAGGTTAACCCTAACCTTGACTTTACCCTTAACCTTGAATTTACCCTTAACCTTATCTTAACCTTAACCTATCCTTAACCTTTACCTTGACCTTAACCATAACCATAACCTTAACCTTAACCTTAACTGTAACCTTATCCTAAACCTTGACCTTAACATTAACCTTAACCCTAACCTTACCCTAACCATAACCTTAACCTTAACCTTAACTTAAACTTGTCTTACCCTTGACCTTACCTTAGCCTTAACCCTGAACCTAGCCTAACCTTAACCTTAACCTTCCCATAACCATAACCTTAACCTTGACTTTACCCTTAACCTAACCTTAACCTTTAACCTTAACCAAACCATTAACCTTAACTATAACCTAATCTTAACTGTAACATTAACCTTAACCTTCACTATAACCTAACCTTACAGTGAAGGTTAAGGTTAAAGTTAGGTTAAGGTAAGGTTAAGGTTAGGTTAAGGTTAAGTTTAAGGTTACGGTTAAGGTTAGGTAAAGGTTAATGTTAAGGGTAGGTTATAGTGAAGGTTAAGGGTAAGGTTAAGGTTAAGACCCGTAACCTTAAACTTCACCCTTAACCTTAACCTTAACCTTAATATTAATCTGAATGAACCCGTAACCTTAACCTTGACCTTAACTATAACCTAACCTAACCTTAACCAAAACCTTGACCTTAACATTAACATAACCGTAACCGTAAAATTAACCTTAACCCTAACCTTAACCTTAAACTCGACCTTAACCTTAACCTTAACTTTACCTTAACCTTTACTTTACCCTTTACCTAACCTTAACCTTAACCTTAACCTTTACTTTATCTTAACCTTAACCTATCCTTAACCTTAACTTGACTAAACTCTTAAGGTTAAGGTAAAGTTAAAGTTAAGGATAAGGTTAGGTTAACGGTAAAGTCAGGTTAAGGGTAAGGTTAGGTTAAGGATAATTTTAATCTTAACCTTAACCTTTCCATAACCATAACCTTAACCTAACCTTAAACTTACCCCTAACCTTGACCTTAACCTTAGCCTTAACCTTACCTTAACCTTAACTATGACCTAACCCTAACCTTAACATTAACCTTAACCTAAATTTAACATTATCTTAACCTTAACTATAACCTAACCCTAACCTTGACCGAACCTTAACCTTAACCTTAACTTTACCCTTAACCTAACCTTAACATTAACATTAACCTAACCTTATCCTTAACCATGACCTTACCCTTAACCTTACCATAGCCTTAACCTTAACCCTTAACCTTAAGTTTACCCTTAACCTTGACTTTAACCTTAACCTTCCCCTAACCTTAACCTTAACCTTCCCCTAAACATAACCCTTAACCTTAAGGTTAAGTTTTGGTCAAGGTTAGGGTTAGGTTATAGTTAAGGTTAAGGTTAGGTTAAGGTTAAGGTTAGGGTTAAGGTTATGGTTAGGCTAAGGTTAACCTAAGGTCAAGGTTAGGTTAAGGTTAAGGTTAAGGTTAATGTTAGGGTTAAGTTATAGTTAAGGTCAAGGTTAAGGATATGGTTAAGGTAAGGTTAAAATAATGTTAAGGGTAAGGTTAAGGTTAAGATTATGGTAAAGGTAAGGTTAAGGGTAAAGTTGAGGTTAGGTTATAGTTAATGTTAAGGTTAAAGGTTTGGTCAAGGTTAGTGTTAGGTTATAGTCAAGGTTAAGGTTAAGGGTTTGGTCAAGGTTAGGGTTAGCTTATAGTTAGTTATGTTAAGGTAAAAGTTAAGGTTAAGGGTAAGGTTACGTTGGCATCAATGTTATGGGTAAGGTTGTTATGTAGGCAGCAGGTTACAAGTTAATGTTAGGGCGTTTATGTTAAGGTCAAGGTTAAGGATATGTAGTTAAGGTAGCGGTTAAAAATAATGTTAAGGGTAAGGTTACGTTAAGGTTATGGTAAAGGTAAGGTTAAGGGTAAAGTTGAGGTTAGGTTATAGTTAATGTTAAGGTTAAAGGTTTGGTCAAGGTTAGTGTTAGGTTATAGTCAAGGTTAAGGTTAAGGGTTTGGTCAAGGTTAGGGTTAGCTTATAGTTAAAGTTATGTTAAGGGTAAAGTCAAGGTTAAGGGTAAGGTTAAGGTTAAGGTCAATGTTAAGGGTAAGGTTAAGTTTAAGGTTAAGGTTAAGGTTAGGTTATAGTTAAGGTTAAGGTTAGGTTAAGGTTTGTTCAAGCTTAGGGTTAGGTTATAGTTAAGGTCAAGGTTAGGTTAAGGTTAAGGTTAGGTAAAGGTTAAGGTTAAGGTTAATGTTAAGGGTTTGGGTAACGTTAGGGTTAGGTTAAGGGTAAAGTTAAGGTTAAGGTTAGTTTAAGGTTACACTTATGTTTAAGGTTAGGTTAAGTTTAAGGGTTTGGTCAAGGTTAAGGTTAGGTTAGGTTAAAGTGAAGGTTAGGTTAAGGTCAAGGTTAAGGGTAAAGATAAGGTTATGGTTAAGGTTAAGGATACAATTAGGTTATAGTTAAGGTTAAGGTTAAGGTTATGGTTAGGGTTAAGGTTAGGGTAAGGTTAGGGTTAGGTTAAGGTTTAGGTTAAGGTTAGGTTAAGGTTAAGGTTACGGTTTTAGTCATGTTAAGGTTAAGGTTAGGGTTACAGGTTTAGTCAGGTTAAAGTTAAGGATAAGGTTAAGGTTAAGGGGATAGGGTTAAGTTTAAGGTTAAGGGTAAGGTCAAGGTTAAGCGTAAGGTTATGGTAATGGGAAGGTTAATGTTAACGTTATGGTTAAGTTTAAGGTGAAGGTTAAGTTTTTGGTTAAGGTTATGGGAAGGTTAAGTTTAAGGTTAAGTTTAAGGGGTTAAGGCTAGGTTAAGGTAAAGTCAAGGTCAAGGTTAGGGTTAGGTTAAGGTACATGGAGCAATTTATTTTACCAAGTTGGATCTTCGTTCAGGATATCATCAAATTAGAATTTAGACTGAAGATATTCCAAAAACAACATTTCGAACTCATGAGGGTCATTATGAATTTTTTGTCATGCCTTTTGACCTTACCAATGCACCTTCTACATTTCAAGGGTTGATGATTTCCATTTTCAAACCCTTCCTTAGAAAATTTGTGCTAGTATTTTTTGATGATATACTAATCTACAGCAGGTCTTGAAAGGATCATGTTGAACATGTTGACGGGGTGCTCAAACTATTGCAGGAGAAACAATTATATGCAAAAACATCTAAATGTTTCTTTGGAGTATAAGAGGTGGAGTATCTGGGTTATATTGTATCTCACAAGGGTGTTAAAGTAGACCCTAACAAAATTAAATCCATTAAGGAATGGAAAGTCCCCAAAACCATAAAGCAAGTAACCACAGGGTATTATTGCAAGTTTGTTAAGAATTATGGGAGAATAGCAACACCTCTAACAACATTATTGAATAAAGATGCATTTTCATGGACTCCTAAAGCAACTATGGCCTTTAAACATCTTAAAGAGGCAGTGTGCCTAGCACCGGTCTTAGCTACGCCAGACTTCACAAAAATATTTATTGTGGAATGTGATGCCTTAGGAAATCGAATTGGTGTTATTTTAATGCAGGAAGGAAGACCCATTGCTTTTTAAAGTCGTCCAATCAAAGGAAATTATTTACAAAAACCTATTTATGAGAAGGAAATGTTAGCAATACTGCATGCACTAAAGAAATGGCGAACTTACCTAATGGGAAGACACTTCAAGGTAAAAACTGATCATGATAGTCTTAAACACTTTTTGGAAAAAAGACTATCTTCAGAAGAGTAGCAAAAATGGGTCACAAAGATGTTGGGTTATGACTTTTATATAATCTACAAAAAAGGAAAGCTTAATGTTGTTGTAGATGCACTTTCAAGAAAGAATGAAGAGGTGGAAGCATTTCTTTGTGCCATTTCTATTATCCAACAAGATTGGATAACCGAAGCAAGAGATGAATGGAAGAAGGACAAAGATGTATGGATACTCATTCAAAAGTTGCAACAAGATCCTAGTACATTTGATACATTTAGTTGGAAAAATGATTCATTATGGTACAAATATTGCTTATATCTTTGTAAGAATTCCCAACTAAAATAAAATATTCTTCTGGAATTGCACACTTCTCCTTTAGGAGGATACTCAAGATTTTTAAAAACTTACCACAGGGTGAAGAAAGAATTTTTTTGGGATGGCCTTAAATCTGATATTCAAAATTTTGTGGTGGCATGTTTGGTTTTCCAGCAAAATAAAGTTGAGACAATTAAGAGCCCAGGACCTCTACAACCTTTATCCATTCCAAGTCAGCGTTGGGAGGAGATTTCAATGGATTTTATCAGAGGTTTACCTAAGTCCGAAGGAAAGAGTGTCATCATGGTGGTAGTTGATAGACTTACCAAGTATGCACACTTTTGTGCATTATCTCATCCATTTAAAGCAAGTACAATTGCTACTACATTTATGGACAGAATTCAAAAGCTACATGGAAGCCTAAGGGTTATTGTGAGTGACAGAGATCCCATTTTTACTGGAAATTTTTGGACGGAGTTATTTTCTTGTTTGGGTACTCAATTAGCTCATAGCTCATCTTATCATCCTCAATCTGATGGTCAAACAGAGATAGTAAATAAATGTTTGGAAGGATATCTTCGTTGTTTTGTATCCGATAAACAAACACAATGGGTCAAGTGGTTACCTCTCGCTGAATGGTGATATAACACTTCCTTCCATACTGCAGCAAAAATGACCCCATTTATGGCACTTTATGGATATCATCCACCATCGATCACATCATCTTTAAGGAAAAATTCGAAGGTTCAAGCAGTGGAAGATCACATCGAGCATCAGCAAGAAGTTCTCCAAATCTTAAAGGATAACCTGAATTTGGCACAAAATCGAATGAAACAACAGGCAGATCAACATCGCAACGAGAGAAGTTTTGATGTAGGAGATTGGGTATTTTTACTACTACAACCATACAAACAAATGTCCCTCAAGCAAGCTAAGAAGGATAATAAATTATCGCCAAAGTACTATGGTCCTTACAAGGTGTTGCAAAAGATTGGTACTATGGCATACAAATTGGAGCTTCCCGTTTCTTCGCGAGTACATCCAGTTTTCCATGTTTCATGCTTAAAGAAGGTTATAGGTGAAAATCTTCCAGTTCAAACAATATTTCCAGAACTTGATGAGGAAGGAAAAATCATATTGGAACCTCAAGCGGTCACGGAAACAAGAACTCGACAACTACGGAATCGATCAATTTCAGAGTATCTCATCAAGTGGAAGAACTTACCCACTGAAGATTCTACATGGGAGGATGAGAATTTTATACAGAAGCACCCAGAGCTACTCAAGCGTTGAGGACAACACTTTTTGAAGGAGAGGGGCATGTTAGGTCCCTATATTACTAGTATAGTCCCTTATTATTGTTAGTGTAACCCCCTTATTGTTATTATTGAACCCTTGTAACCCCCATTTTGTTATTATTGTGCCCTTAAATTATTATTGTTAGGTTGGCTAGGATTACATTGTGGCCCAATAGGATTACATTATGGCCCCATGGACTCCTATATAGAGAAAGGAGGTTTTGTAAATTGTATCATCCAAGAATTGTTCATTTATGGAATGTATTGGAGGTTGCCCCCTTGAAGTGGCTTATTTCTAAGGCGTTGGTATCTATTTTATTCTATTTTTGGAGCTGTTACACAACAGTTAAGGTTAGGGTTAGTTTATAGTTAAGGTTAAGGTTAAGTTTAGGTTAAGGGTAAAGTTAATGTTAAGGTTAAGGTTTGGTCAGGTTAAGGTTAAGGTGAAGGTGAAGGTGAAGGTTAAGGGTAAGGTTAAGGTTAAGGTTAGGTTAACGTTAAGGTTAAGGTTAAGTTTTTTGGAAGGTTAAGGTTAAAGTTAAGGGTCTGGTCAAGGTTAGGGTTAGGTTATAGTTAAGGTCAAGGTCAAGGTCAAGGTTAAAGTAAGGTACGAGTTTAGTAAGGTTAAATTTAATGTTAAGGTAAATGTCAAGGTAAGTGTAAGGGTAAAGCTAAGGTTGACCTTGACCTTGACCTTAACCTTAACGTTAACCTTAACCTTGAACTTAACCTTAACCTTAACCTAACCTTACCCTGAACTTTAACCTTAACCTTAACCTTACCTTAACCTTAACTTTAACCTATCCTTAACCTAACCTTAACCTTAACCCTAACCTTAACCTTGACCCTAACATAACCATTAACCTTAACCTATACCCTTCACCTTAACCTCAACCTTAACCATAACCTTAACCTTGAATTTACCCTTAACGTAACCTTAACCTTGGCCTTAACCTTAACCTGACTAAAACTGTAGTCTTAACCTTACCCTTAACTATAACCTATCCCTAACCTTGACCAAACCATTTAGATTAACCTTAACGTTAACCTTAACCCTAACCTTAACCTTTACTTTACCCTTAACGTAACCTTAACCTTAACCTTAACCTAACCTTAACCTTAACCGTATCCTTAACATTAACCTTATCTTAACCTTAAACTAACCTTAACCTTAACTTTAACCTTAACCTTGACTTTACCCTTAACGCAACCTTAACCTTAACCTTAACCTTATCTTAACCTTAACCTAACCTTAACCTTGACTTTACCCTTAACGTAACCTTAACCTAACCTAATCTTAACCTTAACCTTAACCCTAACCTTAACCTTAACCTTAACCAAACCCTTAACATTAACCTTAAATTAACCTTAACCTTAACCTTAACCTTAACTTAACCTTAACCTTGACCTTATCTATAACCTAACCCTAACCTTAACGTAACCTTACCTGTAATTTTAACCTTAAGGTTAGGGTTAAGGTTAATTTTAAGGTTAAGGTGAAGATAAGGATAAGCTTAAGGTTGAGGTTAGGTTAAGGTTAAGGTGAAGGGTAAGGGTAAGGTTAGGGTAAGGTTAAGATTAGGCTATGGGTAAGGTTAAGGGTAAGATTAAGGTTAAGGGTAAATTCAAGGTTAAGTTTACGTTAAGGGTAAGGTTAAGGTTAAGGTTTGGTTAAGATTAGGGTTAGGTTATAGTTAAGGTTAAGGTTAAGTTTAAGGTTAAGTGTAAGGTTAAGGTTATGGGTTTAGTGAGGTTAAGATTAAGGTTAAGGTTAATGTTAAAGGTAAGGTCAAGGTCAAGGTTAAGGTTATGGGGTTATTCAGGTTAACGTTAAGGTTAAGGTTATTGTTAAGGGTAAGGTTAAGTTCAAGGTTAAGGTTACGTTAACAGTAAAGTCAAGGTTAAGGTTACGTTAACCTTACACTTAACCTAACCTTAACCTTAGCCTAACCTAACCTTAACCTTAACCTTAACGTTACCTTAACCTTAACCTTCCCATAACCTTAACCTTAAACTTAACCATAAAGTGACCTTAACCTTGACTGTACTCTTAATGTAACCTTAACCTTAACCTTAACCTTACCATAACCATAACCTTAATCTTAATCTTGACCTTATCTTAACCTTAAACTAACCTTAACCTTGACTTTACCCTTAATGTAACCTTAACCTTAAGGGTAAATTTAAGTTAACCTTACCCTTAACTTTATCTTAACCTTAACCTAACCTAATCTTAACCTTAACCCCTAACCTAACCTTACCTTAACCATAACATTATCCTAACCTTAACCTAACCTTAACCTTACCCTTAACCTAACATTAACCTTGACTTTAACCTTAATGTAACCTTAACCTTAACTTTAAACTTACTAAACTCCTACCCTTAACCTTATTTTAACCTTAACCTTAACCTTTAAAAAACCTTAAGGGTTAGGTTAAGGTTAAGATTCTGGGAAGGTTAAGGTTAACCTTGAATTTACCCTTAACCTAACCTTAACCTTAACTATAACCTAACTCTTAACTTGACCTTAACTTTACCCTTAACCTTGACCTTAACATTAACCTTAACCTTGAACCTGACCTTAACCTAACCAAAACCTTAACCTTAAGCTTAACCTAACCTTAACCATAACCGTAACATTAACCTAACCCTAACCTTAACTTTACAATTAACCTAACCCTAAACTTGAGAAAATCCTTAACTTTAACCTTAACCTTACCCTTAACATTTACCTAACTAAACTCATAACCTTAACCTTATCCTAATCTTAACCTTAACCTAACCTTAACCTTGACTTTACCCTTAACCTAACCTTTACCTTAACCTTAACCTAACATTAACCTTAACCTAATGTAACCTTAACCTTGACCTAACCCTAACCATAACCTTAACTATAACCTAACCCTAACCTTAAACTTACCCTTAACCTTATCTTAACCTTAACTTTCACTATAACCTAACCTTAACCTTAACCTTACCCTAACCTTAACCTTAACCTGACTAAACTCGTAACCTTAACCTCACCTTAACCTAGAATTAACCTTAACCTTAACATTAACCATAACCCTAACCTTGACCAAACCCTTATCCTTAACGTTAACTTGACTAAACCCTTAACCTTAACCTTGACCTTGACCTTGACCTTAACCTAACCTTAACCTTAACCTTAGCTTACCCTTAACGTAACCTTAAAGTTAACCATAACCTTAACTTTACCCTTAATCTAACCGTAACCTTAACCTTAACCTTGACTTTACCCTAAACCATAACCTTACCTTAACCTAACCTTAACCTTAACTTTACCTTAACCTTTACTTTACCCTTAACCTAACCTTGTCAAGGTCAAGGTTAAGGTTAAGGTAAGGTTATGGTTAGGTTAAGGTTAAGGTTAAGGTTAAGATAAGGTTAAGGTTAAGGTTAAGGTTAGGTTAAGGGTAAAGTCAAGGTTAAGGTAAAGGTTAAGGTTACGTTAAAGTAAAGGTTATGGTTAAGGTTAGGGTTAAGGGTAAAGTCAAGGTTAATTTTAGGTTAAGGTTCAAGTTACGAGTTTAGTCAGGTTAAGGTTATGTGAAGGTAAAGGTTATGGTTAATGTTAGGGTTAAGGGTAAAGTCAAGGTTAAGGTTAAGGTTAAGGTTAAGGGTTTTGTCAAGGTTAGGGTTAGGTTATATTTAAGGTCAAGGTTAAGGTTAGGTTAAGGTTAAGTTTAAGGTTAAGGTTACGTTAAGGTTAATGTTAAGGGTTTGGTTAAGGTTAAGGTTATGCTTAAGGTTAAGGTTAAGGTTAGGTAAAGGTTAAATTAATGGTAGGTTATAGTGAAGCTTAAGGTTAAGACCCGTAACCTTAAACCTTAAACTTAACCTAACCTTACACTTAACCTTATCTTAACCTTGACCTTAACCTTAACCTAACCTAACCTTAACCTTACCTTTACCATTAACCTTACCTTAACCATAACATTAACCTGACCTTAACCTTAACCTTACCCTTAACCTTATCTTAACCTTACCTTAACCATAAACTTAACCTTGACCTTAACTATAACCTAACCCTAACCTTGACCAAACCCTTAACATTAACCTTAACCTTAACCTACCTTCACCTTAACAAAACCCGTAACCTTTACATTAACCTTAACCTTAACCCTAACCTTACCCTAACCATAACCTTAACCTTACCCTAACCTTACCCTAACCATAACCTTAACTTTAGCCTTAACCTAACCCTAACCAAACCCGTAACCTTAACCTTAACCTTAACCTAAGCTTAACCAAACCCTTAACCTTTACCTTATCCTTAATCAAACCCTAACCTTTACCTTATCCTTAACCTAACCTTAACCTTAACTATAACCTAACCCTAAACTTGACCTTAAATTTACCCTTAACCTTGACCTTAATGTTAACGTTAACCTAGACCTTGACCTTATCCTAACCTTAACCTTAAACTTAACCTTACCCTTATCTTACCCTTAACCTAACCTTAACCTTAACCTTAAACTTAACTTTACCCTTAATCTTAACCTTAACCTAACCTTAACCCTATCTTAACCTTAAACTAACCTTAACCTTGACTTTACCCGTAACGTAACCTTAACCTTAACCTTACCCTTACCCTTATCTTAACCTTAACCTTAACCTTAACCCTAACCCTAACCTTAACCTTAACCTTAACCTTACCCTTACCCTTATCTTAACCTTAACCTTAACCTTAACCCTAACCCTAACCTTAACCTTAACCTTAACCTTAACCTTAACTTAACCCTTAACATTTGTAGAAATTATATGCACTAAGCATGCATATGTCCTAGATCAACCTGATCTCACACTATTTAACTTTGTACAAGATATTGAATCTATTCCACTTGTTAATCTTTTGCAGAAAAAATAATTGCACACACATGTGAAGCATAAAAAAAAATTATCAATCGCACATAACACAGTTTTTAATCGGGAAAGCCTGAAGCTGAAAACCCCAAATATATATTATGTAACATGGAGATCATATGACAATCTCATACAAACATACAAAGCTTATCGCAAGCTCTCAGTACAATACAATCGTCATACACTATACAGGCCTAATCTTGCGAATGCATGCACCTATCTTTGCCACCTGCTAGCCTACCTCCACTGCGCAATCTCTGTTGAAGAATAGCTCTGAATGAATTCAAATTACTCTTGAATTTACTGTGAAATCCTCAATGGCATCTCCACTGTGTGTTTGATGCAATCAATGCATCATTATAGTCACAACATATAGTCTATCTTGCCCTTTCACCTATCTCTCCACTAGTCTCCACTAAAACTGCCATGCACTGTATTTAACTGCTGTATTTTTCAGTTGATTAATGAGTTATTATTTTTGAATTAATTAACTAATTAATTCACTCCACTCTCACTAGTGTATTAATCAGTTAGACTAGATACAACTAGCTCAACTAAGTCTAACTGAGTTAAACTAAATACAACTCCATAAGTACTTCTAACTGTGTCATAACTTTTCCACTTCAGTTCTAACTGAGTCCTCCATGCAATAGCTCTAGTAAACCCTCAGGAATAGCGTAATTCCTTTCTTCAGTTGTTGTGCCACATCTGTGCACTAAACTGAAGTGCTCCAAGAGAATAAGTTGTTGCTTAGAGTCTGATTATTAATAAGAGCTAATAATAATCGACATGCATCTATTTTTAGATTGATGATATATAAAAATACTTTTCCCAATAATCTAAAAATAGAATTTCATATATTTTTCCAACTTGATCAACCATCCACAAATAGCATCCTGCAACTTCTGAAATATGATCAACATGTCTAAAAATAGATTTATTCTAAAAATAGATTTGCGCCAAAAATAGCCTACGGGCCACTTAGTGAAGGAAAATCTTTTCACTAAGCTCATCATCTTGTTGAATATCAACAACATTAACCTTAACTTAACCTTAAACTTAACCTTAACCTTAGCTTAACCTTAACTATAACCTAACCCTAACCTTAACCTATGTTGTGCTCAACTTAGTGTTCCTAAATTGAGTTCATTAATTGTCAACTAGGGCTAGTAAACTGCTGAAGTGTGGTGCACTATATGTGCCTAGGTATTTGTTTCTCATTACGTTGTGTTTAGTGTTTTTATGATGTTTTTGGTTTTATGGTTTTATGTTTAAAAAGAGCTAAGAAGTTTACACTAAAACAGAGTGAAACTATTCTAAACTAGGTGTGCACTAAAGGATAGAAAATGCAAAGCTTGATAAGGACTCATAGCAAAGAAAAAAATCACAACATGAACTCAGTAACCCATATCGTGAACTCGTCCAATTCATTCATTTAGAGATATGTTGGAATAGCTTGAGAAAAGGATAATTTTTTAGTGCAATTGAGGTTTTCCTAAGTCAACAATCAACTTACAATGTTACAACATCTCATCCATGGCTAGAGGTTTATTGGAACACAATTTGGAAAAGATTACTTGTAGCACAATAAGATTTCTACTCTAAAATAACTTCTAATTCTATTCTGCAACTCAATTTAGCACCACTAGGCCTCATTCAAAAGTTATAGATTTATTTTTAGAATAGTCTTTGAGAAAAGGCTTGTTTGTGAAATTGTAAAAAGGTTGCAAAATACTCAAGGCCTTAAACTATTATTGATAGTTCCTGTCCATATGATGATGTATTAATAGGAATTCAGAACAAGAATATTTTGTAAATAATGAAGACCGTGGTATCTAAATTTAACAACTAATACAATTTAAAATTCAATGGATAACAACTAAACTAGAATGCTAATACAGTGAACTAAGACTAAACTAGAGTGCTATTATCTAACTTGAAATGAATTGGAACTGAACTAGAATGATACTAATACAGTGAACAGAGTTAAACTAGAGTACCATTATAAATCTTGAAATATAGTGATAGAATTGAACTAGAATGACATCTACCTCTGGAGTATTGACTGAGCTAAAATGCAACTAATTCTATGAAATACTACAGCCCCACTTTGTTCAATATGAGTAATGTTTTGGAATAGCTTGTAGAAACAAGTCTGGCTGTATCATTCCATGCATAAAACATAAAATATAAAGTTCAACAAAACGCAGTAAGCTCTGAAACACCACCACAGCTATGTCTCATCCGGAATTAGTGATATTTTGGAAGAGATTGATAAAAACAAGACTAGCTGTAACAACTAATGTGATTGAGCATGAAAACATAAAGCTTAAAGAAATGTAACTAAATCCTAAAATACTACAGTTATGCCTCATTCCATATTAGTAGTCTTTTGGAAGAATTCGTGAGAACAAGACTAATCTGTAGCATCCGATTCAAATGAATATAAAAACATGAAGTTTAGAAAATTGGCTAAACTAGGAATGCAGTTACTTTTCTAAACATATGAACAAGGCTGCTCAGGTAGCAGGGGCCCTCTACCACTGGAGTAGCACACAAAATCTACTTCAATATTGGCTTAGCACGTTCAATAAAGTGATGCTTCTTTCATTAAAGGATAAATAACTTCAAAACAGAGTGTTTCAGACTTCTAAGATCTAGCAACCAAAAACAAAATCTAACCAACAGTTTCTCGGTCTCCCGAGTCATAATGAAATTACATAACTAATTCTTGAGAAAAATAGGGATAAGTGTCTTTCCCATTCCTAATCAAATTAAAACTCTTATTAACAATCTTGTGCTTTACTGTGGACATCTGTAGAGTCCGTGTTTTGATAGGAAACTGCCTCTCTTCTTCGTGCATAACCACTTTGATACTTTAACTCAGACTTTGTGGGGATCAAAAAATGATGAGGGAATGATGTGGAATATGACCATATGTGTTTTTCCCTGAGATGACACCTGGAACCTGCATAGACATGAAGGCAGCTGCAGAATTAGCAACTAGCTACAGAATGTTTGCATTCTGTAGCTAGGTGTAGTCAAAAAGTACTACAATAACGAAATCATGAAAACATAGCAAGTTAGAAATTATATACAATATCAAAGAAATTTTAACTAATCTTATTGATCATTTAAGCCTGAAATTAATAATGGACAAAGGAAATGAAGTGGAATGTGGTGGAAGAGAAGAACATCTTTAAAGCTCAACATACCCCCACTGCTAGGTTCTTGCATGTCCTCATGCAACTATTCCATGAACTCTGAGACCTCTGCAAGGACATCCAACCCTCTTCTTCTGCTTTGCCTGGCAGTCAATGGCCTTCTGGGCTTCCTTATGACTAACTTGAATCTCAAATTTGTGAGTGCCCTGGTTAACCTTTTATTTTTCTTTTTCAATTTTTCACTGGCCTTGTACAACTTTTGCAATTGTAGAGATAGAGTTGAATTCATATCAGTTTTCAGCTTAACCTGCTCCCTTAGAATTTCATTATCATTCTTGATATTCCTGTTGAGTACTTCTAACTGATATTTATCTCTTCTTAGGATATCAATTGCATATTTTGGTGGACTAGGAGTTCTGTCTCTACTTTTTGAAGCTCTTTTCTCTAGTGTCTCAACATAATTGTAAATTTCTTGCTGTGCTGGCTGTATTTCAAGAGCTTCTTCATCAAAATCCTCCTCATACTGATGCTCAAGTGTTTCTTCATCCTCAATGTTTATAATTCCAGTTTGTCTAACCTCTTTTTTCTTTAGTATCCCTCTAAGTCCGTGGCTCCGTCTTGGTTGAGATGGCCCTTCTACTTTTTCTCTAGCAGATTTCCTTATTATCCTCTCTTTCTTAAGCTTCTTCTTAATTTGGGCCAATTTCTCAGAAATCATTTCTTCACTATCCTCTTGTATTGTTTTACCAGTTTCAGTTTCAATTTTGGAGGTTTTCCATCTTCTGCTTCTTTTTGTAGATTTGTCTTCAAGTGGAGGTTCCTTGGGTTCTTCAAAGTGATTTCTCACTAAGAACTCATCCCAATTATCTCCCATTTTTCTCAAATGATGTTCAATCAAGATTTTGATTAAACCATGGTGGTATAAGGTTGTTTTCAGAAATTGAACTCTCTTTTGAACACTTGAGGCCATTTTCTTTAAACTATGAAGAAATAAAAATGGCAAGTTGATTTCTTCTTCTAAGAAATGCATCATTAACCGAATATGATAAACATAGAAGGTACCAAATCTACCTTCACAAGTGATAATTTTTTGCAAAATAAGCAACATGTTTCTCCACTTATTCTTTAATGCCGAGCTAGGAATACCCTTTTTAAAAATGGAAACATCCATACCTTGTGACTTGAGTATTTGGTTCCATGTCTCGTTATGGAATTCTCTATTTTTGAACCACCTTTCTCCTTGTCTAGGTAGTTTCGTTGCCTCTGCAATGAAAGCCTCTGTAATAGTGAATTTAATGTCTCCTATTTAAACCTCAGCTCCATTGAAGGACCTTGCAAAATTTTTAGTCACCTCTTTGTGAAAACCAATAAATTTCTCCAAAAATTGCAACCACCTGGCTTGCTGTAACATTTCTTTGATTTGTGGATACCCCTCCAAGTACTTAGTTCCAACCGGTTTAGTCCTCACTATGAGACCCATAGTTTTTATTTCCAATCTTCAAATTATTGCTCCTCTGCTCACGGTGAAAATGACTGTTAAAGAGATTTTTTTGCCCCACAGATGCTTCCTCTATTTTACAGACCGAAATGGTTAAGAATTGGCTACAGGAAAGAACGATATGGAGTGGTTACGGAATGAGTATAATGAGGTGAGGGTGATGTAAACGAATTAATGGGTTGGGAAATATCTTGGAAGAAAAGACCGCAGAGATATTTCGTAGGAAATTCAAAATTATCATTAAATGCTTTGGCCTAGTGACGTGATTAATCCAATCACCTCAGTACTTTAACCATTAAGTTTTTAAATGATGATCAGATATGGGACTTGGAATAGCGGAATAGAAGGAATTTTATCCAAATTTTTTATGAGAGGTTTGTTAGGCATGATCAACACAATTAATTAAAACAACTTTTTGAATTATACATAACTTAACTATACTAAAATTTTTCATGATCTGTCATTATAATAATTTCATAACTTTTACCTTTGCCTTTCCTCTGATTTTTGTGATCTTCATATGCTTTGTTCTCTCCCAAAAATAATTAATTTTTGAGTCTTCATAACTCCCTTGATTTTTCTTGTTGTCATGGATATGCAAGATCATTTTGTTGCAGATCAAGTAATTACTGGACAATGCCTTTAGGATCTCTGGCTGCAGAATGTCTGATTAGCTGCAGAATGTCTGACTGATTGCAAAATGTACATGTAGAAGACTTGAAACATGAAATGGAATTTTGTATGGAATGAGTGAAAATGGATAATTAAATATGGTGTAATGGAATATGAATGAAGTGAATAATGGAGTGAAATGGATCACAACTTATGAAGTGGAGTGGAGTATGAAAAGTAGCCTGCAATTCATGATGTGTATTATTCAATTGCAGAAAAACATCAAACTTAAAAATCTAGGATGGAAATGAGGTGGACCATGGAGTGAATTGAATGAAGTGTGGATGAATGAATGAAATGAAGTATGGATGAATGGAGTGAGATGGATCATAAGTGAAATGGATCTGCACTTATGATTTTGTAATAACTGCTTGTAGAAAGAACAGATTTGAAAAGCTAGAGTGTCAGAAAGATTCTGATTTTCACTCCACTTTTTCTGTATAAACATGCCAATCAGTGATTGGTTTTCATGTTTATACTTTATTTATTTATTTATTTATTTTTCAATCATCTGAGTTCAGAAAATTTAATTAAGTTGATGAAGAACAAAAATTCTTCTTCATTAACTTCACATCACTGTTTTCCTGGAATCTCTTGACAAATTCTTCTCTTGAGAGTGGTTTGTGATACAGCTTCAATCTATGACCATTCACAAGAAAAGTGACCTCTTCTTCATCTATTGTCCTGATTTTTATTGCTCCATTGTCAAAAATTATTATAATTTCATATGGCCCAAGCCAATGTGTTTGGAATTTACCTTGGAAATCCTTGAACTTTGAATCAAACAAGAGAGCCGAGTCACCTTCTTTGAATTTATTTTCCTTGATGTATTTGTCATGCCATCTAGTCCTTTGTTGTTGGAATATACTTGTTTTCTGAACTGCATCTTGTCTGATCTCATCCAATTCATTAATTTGCTCCAATCTGTGCTTTTCTGCCTCTGTTAGATCAAGTCCTAGCTGAACTGCCATTTTGAAAGTTTGAATCTGGAATTCTATGGGAAACAAAACTTGCTTTCCATAAACAAGTTCATAAGGAGTATGGCCTATTGTGCTTCTCCATGTAGTTCTATAGGCCCACAAGGCTTCAGGAAGCCTATCTGCCCAGTCTCTTCTATGTAAATGAACAGTCTTCGTTAGGATCCCTTGACCTTATTAGTAGATTCCACTTGACCATTTGCTTGTGGATGATAGGGAGTATCTTTTATGTGTCTGATTTTGTACCTCTCCATAATTTTTTCCACTAGCCTTGATGTAAATTGAGCTACTTGATCTGTGAAAATTTCCTTTAGGACATCAAAACGAGTAAAAATATTCTCAAAAAGAAAATTAACTACAGATGCTTCAGTAGCAGAAAGTAATGGCTTGGCCTCTACCCATTTAGTAACATAATTAGTGCAAACTAATATATATTTATTTTGTCTTGATGGAGGAATAATAGGTCCTACAAAATCCAAAGCCCATTTTTCAAAAGGTTCAATGTGTACCTGAGGCTGCAATGGCATCTCACCTGAAGGAGAAGGTTTCCCTACCCTTTGGCAACTGTCACACCTTTTGACATACTCTAGCATCTTTGAAAAGGGATGGCGAATAATATCCTAAATGAAGGACCTTATAAGCTGTCCTCTTATCAACAAAGTGTCCGCCACAAGGTTCATCATGACATGCTTTGAGAATCTCAGGCATCTCAATATTAGAACATCTCTCCTAATGATAAAATGCGGACTTGTCTTGTGACTCAATACAACCCACTTGAATATTTTATACTTTTGTCATAAATAGTTTCTTTTCTGTCACATTTCAGTGTGGAAAATTTCACAAAGAACCTAAACAATAATTACAGCAATCATACTCAAATGACGGGGAGTTTATTAGAAATTGCAAAAGAATGTGGAAATTGATCTTTAAACGGAGTGTCATCTTTAATGTTTTGAATTAGATAGATACAATGCCTCTGTGTTTTGTTTTATAGTCTATCTAGAACCAATATTGAATTGTTGTAAACAATAACTATCTTACAGCTCACTTCATTAATGATTGGTTTTTCGACCAAATATCTAATTGTGAGAGATCATAATGAACAAAAGTTTCATAACTTTGTTATATAGTGAATTTTTATGGCATGAACAATAGCTAAAAACTCTTTTTCAGTTACAGTATAGTTTAACTCTGAAGGAGTCAAATTTTTACTAATATAGTAGATGGCATAAGGAATCGGGTCTTTTTGTCCCAATACTGCTCCTAGAGCTGTATCCAAGGCATCTGTTGAAATATGAAAAGGTAACTTCCAGTTAGGTCCCCTTAAAATAGGTGCTTCAGAGATTTTTGTTTTAAGGGTCTCAAAGGCTAACTGGAAATCAAAATTCCACTTGAATTCACAGTCTTTGGTAAGTAATTTGAAAAGTGGAGATGCTATCTTGGTGAAGTTTTATATAAACCTTCGATAATATCCTGTAAATCCAAGAAAACTCCTAACATATTTTTGACAACTTGGAATAGATAAGTTAGAGATGACTTCAAATTTTGACTCATCTACTCTAATCCCATCCCCTGGAATGTGATGTCCTAAAACAATGTCCTGATACTACCCTCTGAAATGTTGTAGGTGCATTGCATAATCCAAATGGCAATACTCGGTAAGCATAGGTACCCCAAGGACAGGTAAATTTGGTTTTGTCTTGATCTCTGTTAGGTCTCTGTAATAAGAAAGATTGGCAAAGTCCGATCACAGAGTTAACATCATTTCAACCAACTTTGGGATTCTAGGATCTAGCCCTCCTGAATCTGGAGAGGGATCTCTCCAATATGCACAAAGATGGATATTGTCTTTGAAAAGCTTAGGGTAATGATATAGGCTAGTTATGAGGTCCAAGGATTTTGTTTGGTATTTTCGGATGATTGAACATAATTTTTGTCTGAGGCAGAAAGATCTATATGAAAATAGGTTCAAAGGTGAGAAGTTGCAAGCAAAAGAGTAAGCTTCGATCAAGAAGAAAGATGATGGCAAGTTTTCAATCCATTGGGCTATGGAGTCATAAGAGGGTTTAATTGAAACATTCAGGTTCAAGAGTGATCTATGGGGCAAGTCATCTATGCCTAAGGATCTCTTTAAAGTTTGATTTATGGAATGGAATGATACAATAAGAAAGGGAAATGACAGATGCAGAACAAAGAGCAGCCCAGGATCTGGTAAGTACTTTCAAACTAGCCAGCCTTTGACCAAGCACTTAAGAGAAACATAGAAGCAAAATAGGATCTGGTAAGTACTTTGAAACTATCCAACCTTTGATACACTTCCAATAGAATACATATAAAAACAAAGGGAAACTTGAAGGCAACTTTTGGAGTAGAAACTAGCGGGTTGGGCTCACCATAATCCTCTCCTAGCTCTTCTTTACTTAGTTACTTCCAAGACGATCACAGAGATAACACAGAATGGCCTAAGATCTGATAAGTACTTCGAAACTAGTCAGCTTTTAACACATCCTAAGGGAAACAATCAAATAGTTGAGCAAATAGGAAAGGGACTCAGGGCTAACCTTGATTTCCTCAATTCATCCTCACACAACATATATTGAAAGTAACATTTAAAAATAACATTCAGCAGTGACAAAAGGATGAGGGAACACCAGCATCC
Source organism: Pinus albicaulis (assembly GCA_034641835.2). Lineage (NCBI taxonomy): Eukaryota > Viridiplantae > Streptophyta > Pinopsida > Pinales > Pinaceae > Pinus > Pinus albicaulis. The sequence continues at coordinate 1,657,577,028 of CM076575.1, forward strand.
GTGTACTTAGACTGAATTAAATCATTTTCAAATAACACAGTTGAAAGAAAACATTTAGATAAAGATTTCTCAGCCAGAGAAGGTTACTGATATATAGTAGGTCCTAACCCTGTTTAAACTGTTCTTTACAGTGGAAAATGAAACAAATTGAAAACAGAAACAAAATACAAGTTATAGTGAGAATAACATCACCATCAGCATATACCAGGATCCCATAAATCAACTTGTATTGATGCTTCAAACTGGTTACAATCTTCAGATCCAATGTTTTAATCCATCTCTCTTCACAACCTAACCTATCTGCTACAAGCAGAGCTCCAAGAGCCGATGAAACCACTATTTACAGTCAAGAGTTTTCAGCTCGGTTACATAGAATGCTTCAGCAATTACATTGACAACCAACTAATCCAACCCCTCACTCATCTTCTATTGAAGTATTTATAGAAGGATGAGGAGGTGAGATCTGATAAAAAGATCTCAGATACAATTAATGCAGAATTAATGCCTTCCTGGCCCTCGGAGGCTCGATGAAGAAATATTTACAGGTGTTCCACTACATTAATGTGTTTACACTTATGAAGTAAGCTCGGAGGGAGCTTTGTTTGACATTTGAGTCTCTGCATACTTTTAGGGTTACTCTGCACACATTCTGTCATTGATTTTGAGGCAGAAATAACTTCTTTGGCTGCTTCGAGGCAAAATATCTGATTTAGTTCAATAAATTCAGCCCCTGATTGAGCATTTTGAGGCAATAGGTGGCACTGCGGTGGTTGAGGAATCAATTTTCCTCAAAGTATGGTGGTGGAGGCAATATGTCTGATGAACACTTTAGGTTTTCTTTTAAACTATGTTTTAGATTGGGGATTAGGCTTTTGATAACTATCTTAGCCGTAATCCCCATAAAAACTGTCTTCGATCTTCATCTGTTGTGCTTTGTCTTCAAAAACTGATACTCTTTAACTGCTCTCTTGAATAAAACAGTGTCTTGTCGATGTGTAGGGCAGCGCAGGGCTCTTTAGGTTATCAATGCTCATGAAACATCGATAAATCATTTGATACAGAGCCTGTGAATGGTTCTTTTAGATAGCTCGAAGGCACAGGAAACGTCTTTCCCAACCCTCGGCTCTCCTTCATTATATAATGGAAAACCATTAAAACACTTGAAAAACACAAAAACAGTTAAGAAATCCTGCGGAAATAGGTTTAAACTGCTTCAGATGGCGGGGGAGGAGCGTAGCCGTTGGATAAAAATATCTAATGGTGGAGATCGGCGCAGAACAGGCAAAGGAGAGCGGGGAGAGGAAATAAGGCGGGGTGGTTTTGGACCGTCCGATCTGGACACGTGGACGGTCCAGATCTAATCGGAGGAGCGCAATCGGGGGTAAAACAAAAACGCATGCGATTGAAACATTGCGATGCGATTTTGCGCGGACCGTTGGATCAAGGATTAGATCAATGGTGGAGATGAGTCGGGGGAAAAACCCTTGTATATTTTTATGAAACCCAAACTTTTGGAATAATCAAAGGTTTTTATGGATCGGGCGGAAGAATATATATATAAAGCGGACAGGTGCCCGACTGCGGGGCCTTCGGATATATGGAATGTAATATGCCCGGGGCGTATTTAAAACAAAGGGGTCAATCGTAATCAGGCCATTAGGCCTGGTCATTCCGATCAACCTATTTGAAACGTTGCGATGCGATTGGCACCCGGGGTCCTTAACACTTGGTCCCGGGGGAAGTCATATGAGACAGGGGCGGGGGAAAATTTTAACATACGAGACCCAATCGCATCGGAATTTTGATGCGGGTCTTTTTGATCTACCCATTTGATTTCTCCGATTGCGATTGCACGATCGGTCTTTCAATCAACCCATTAAAATATTAAACACGTGACTTCAAGTTTTTAAGTTGAAAGTTTGGATAAGCGGGTTCTGGGTTTTATAGAGAAAAATGGGTTTTTAACTATGGGAAAGTGATTTTCATAAATGGAAGGAGAGGATTTATGAAAACAAGGAAGTTCTTGGAGAAAAAAGGGGAGCAGATGAAGGTTTAAGAAGGGGGAAAATGAAGGTCTTTCAGCAGTCTTCTACTTGGAATCAGCAGAATTAAGAGGAACAGTAATGAGGATTTTGGACAGAGGCATGAGGCGTACAAGGAGACTTCAAGAGCCAACAATTTTTAGTGATAAAATTTGTTCCTTGGAGGCTCAAAAAGATTTAGCCACCTTTTGGTATAACAAAATATTACAGGTGGCTAACAGTGGCTCCACTTGGGGATGGTGCCTTCTTGAAGGCATCAAGAATTCAGACTTGATTTCTCTGGGATGCTGACTTGTGCCTGACCCATTGCTTGCTCTTGTTTTTCTTTGACAAATAATATCAGTCATGAAAGAAAAATGAATTTCATCAATACAACTTCTACCTACCCAATCCTACTGATCTAACATTTTTTCTTCATCAGAGTGCACTTGGATTGGCAAACTCTATTCACAACATTTTATTCTTTTGAAAGTAGGAAACCTAATCTATTTCTACTCCTTATTTCTCCCTGAACTCAGATTAAACAGTTGAGCTCAGATATTTCTCTACCTAATGTACTGTCTGTTGGGATTAAACTATCCAACAGACTTTCATTCTCTAAATTCTACAAAAAAAATTCAAAAACAGTCAAGTCAAGATTAAGCTTTTTGACTTGCCGTGATCTATGGCATAAAAACAAGTTGCACATAGACATTATTTTTGCAGGAAATTAAAATAAAAAAATGGAAGGCTTAAGATCTGAAAGTTGAGCACTTCCTTCATCTTTTCATAGCTCTGTTTTTGCTTTTTCTTTGAGATGTCTTTGCTTTCTTCTGGTTCAGATTTTGAGAAAATTAGAACCATTCTTTCTCTTTTGTGACTCAGAAAATAAAACAGTTTTGAGTCATTCTTCTTTTGGAAACTTTGGTTCAGATTTTGAGTTTGTTTGAACCTTCATTTCTACCCTAATTTATCTACTGATAAGCCAAGATTGAATAGTTTGGCAAATCAATTTCACTACCCTATCAGCAAAAAATTGAAAGCTAATTAGTCAAGTTTAAACTGTTTGACTAACCAAAAGTGTGTTTTCAGGAGTGGCATTTGAGCTTGCACACTTTTAGATTTATTTCTCTTTTTGGCATGGGGCTGTGCCTTTCTTGTTTTTCATTTCTGCCCTCTTTTATTTCTTTCTTTGTTTTTGTATTTTTTGATTTTTCATAACTTTGAATGCAATGGTGGATGAAATATTCACAGTGGAAAAAGAAAAATAAAAGGCTTCAGAACACAAAATGGATCAAGAGAAGTAATGCTTAAGCATCCTGCCATTGACAGGACCCCCAAACAATTATGTTCCATTCAACTCTTGTAAGAAGAATGCATTGTTTCCAGCGACTGAATGAATAGAGTAAGGGCCCAGCCATAGATTGTCAAATTTACCATGCTTCCCCTTGTCTTCCCTCTTTGAGTCCCACTTTAAAACTTTGTCCCCAATCTTGAAATTTCTGGCCTTTGTTCTTCTATCAAATATCTTCTTGATATTGTCTTGCTTCTGCAATGCTTTGTTGTACACTTCCTCTCTGGTTTGCTGAAGATGAATGGTTTGATTTATTCTTCTGATTATGTCATTTTCTTCAGTCTGCAACTCTTGAATTAACTTCATAACTAGTACACCAAGGCTGTTAGGAAAAATTGCATCTGTACCATACACAAGCTGGAAGGGTGACATACCAATGGATTTCTTCAATGTTAATCTGTCAGACCAGAGTGCATGGATCGAATTTGTGTGCCAAGACTTCTTGTTTTCCTCCAACAGTTTCTTGATTATGTTCACTAAGCTTTTGTTGGAAGATTTTGCAAGTCCATTACCTTGAGGGTAATAGGCTGTGGAGTGTCCCAATGTTATCTGATACTTGTGATAGAATTCAACCATTTTCTTTGATCCAAATGCTGCTGCATTATCTGTGATGATCTTGGTAGGATAGCCAAATCTGGAAAGGATATTGGTTTCTATGAATTTTATGATAACCGTGTTACACAGTAATTTGTCACCGTCCCTACCATTCCCCGTCCCGCACAATGGAGGACCCATTATGTGACCTGTGAACACTATCATGCCTTGAAAACATCATCAATGCATCCCTCTGAGTATGAGCTTCATTTTCCCTTGAGACATCTCCTTGCAAAACTCATGAAAAACAGCTCTTTTTGCATTGGCGCGGGTAGACAGTTCAGTGCTCGCGCCAATCAGGGAAATCCTGTAAAGAGGTCGCACCACTTGGCGCTCTGTCATAGAGCAGCAATCGCGCCACCCATTTTAGGTACTGTTTTTTAAATATGGATGGCGGAAGTTGAGTTGAAACAAACTCACAAACCACTGCCTATCTTGAGTTGGGAGGTTTGGCTGCGGGAGTTCTATGGAAGGGAATTGGTTTTGCCACCTCCCATGGAACCTTCCTTGTTGATAGGGCCAATCCCATAATAATAGGGATCCCAACTCCCTCCTTCCCCATCTATAAAAGCCTGCTTAGATCCATGGCAAGCTAGTCTTGAAGTGCTGAAGCTTTGCATCTCCCTATTCCCAAGTGCCTTTGTGCTGTAAAGAATCCCTTCTTTCCCTTAAGGCCCATTCAAGCGAGGAGACCATTGTTACGAGACTCTGGAGAGGTTTCCCTTTCCTTGGCGAGCTTTGCGAGACGTGGACGACCTGAGACCCGTTCGAAGGAAGCTGCGACGTCAGAACTTGGTTGTAACTTCTATTCGTTTATCATTTTAATAGATGACTATGATTATGGTTCCACTCCTTTTTCCATCATGTTAATGCGAGTAATATATTTTCTGACCGATGTTTAGTTACGTATGCTGGTTCCTATGCTTGTATCTGTTCGTTTCTTCTATGTGCAGGTGTTCATCCGCGGAGATCGTGGAAGGATTGTGATCTGCCAGGGCTGAAGGACGGGGACACTTCTTCTTCAGGTCATAGCGTTGGAATCCAGGTAGGCTTCTATTTCAAGTCTTTCATTCGTAACCAGGAGCTTGCATCATAGCATTGTTTGTTTGTTGCTAGACCCCTGCTGGGCTAGTAGGGATCGCCTCTGTCCGTAGAGGGGATTTACCTCCTCAACAAATTGGCGACTCCGCTGGGGAACGTCCGGTTTTCCTTGACTCGTTTATGATTGTTTCGCTTTGATCGTTTCTCCTTGCTTGATGAACCTTCTGGGTTGGATTCTTTCATTGTTTTAGCTGCTTGGTTTGCTTAGCTTGTATTGGTCTGCTTCTGGAAGTAGCTTGTTTTTAATTTTTGTTGAGAAACTCGACTGGCGCGGTTTTTAACCCGACAGTCGCGCCACTTGGCGCGTGTTGCCTTTATCTAGCCCGCGCCACTTGGCTTCTGGCGCTAGTTTCACTCTCACAGTCGCGCCACCCCTGTGAGTTTTTTGAGTTTCTTCATTTTTTGGCTCTTTGGATCTGATCAATACTTTTCTTCTTGATTTTCTGGCTGTCTGAGTCTGTTGGAGTCTTGTTTGGCTGGAATTCACCTCTGTCCTCGGGTTGTTTGCTTCTATCTACCGATTTCACGTTTTGAGCCCTAGGGCATCTAGTGGCTTAGTGTATCGAGCCCTCCTTGGGAATTTAGGTGTCTTGATTGTCCTGTCAACTTGTTGATTGATTCTCCACGCTCTCTTAACGGTCTTTGATTGTTTTGCTGCGTCTTTTGAGTGATTGTTCATTCCTTCATTCGGAATTCGTTTGCCTTGCTTTGGACCTAGATCACACGGTCCATCGGAAGCTTTTGAGTCTTTCTTTGCTTTGAGAGACTTTGGGTCAATTTGGGGATCTGATTGATTGCATTGTTGAGTGAATTTTGTTTGTTTCGCTCTTTTGAATATCATCTCTCAAATTGTTCCTTTTGTTTTCAGTGCACATTAGCCATTAGACATTGAAAATAAAAAAAAAAATCTCCTTTGTCTTTATTAATTAGTGCAAATTGTGATCTTTTCCATATCGCTAGTGATTAGTGTTTGAATGAAAAGTGTTCAATTGCATTAGTTGCATTAGAGACATTGTTGTTTGTATTCCGTTCATTTCGTTTGCATAAAAGCTCTCAACTCTTATTTAACTAGTTTTCATCGAACGAAATGTTGCACCGTGGCATATAGCTTGCATTTAGGAGTCTTTCGAGACACTACATACGATAGGGCCTGGAAATTGAAACTTAATTGAAGATCAACTGTAAAATTTATTCAATTAACCTAAGGCAACATTGGAACTTAACGCAACATATTTAGAAGGTCTAGGCTAGAGACGTGTTCCGGCGTCGTTAAACCTAGCAGCTGTCGTTCGCCCGTTGGCTTTAGACAGCGCTAGTACGGACTTGCGCTCCCCGTACCGTCGCGTATATAAAGGGAGACCCCTATAGGTTTTCAATCCTTTATCCATAGGAAGCCGAGTCTGCCGCCCTATACCCGTGATACACCGAACACAGCATTCGGGGAGACTACCTGCACGTACGGAAGTCCTTGGTCGATTTCTGTTTCATTATTTGAAACCAAGGTGTATATTGCAGTTCACGGATATTTGGTACACCCTTTGTGCCTAGTTTTTCCTGAGCATTCATTTGGTCTTTTCTGACTCCCTAAACTTGAAAAGACCGTCAAGCGCTTGTCCTTTCATGCTTGTATCAACTCTGAAAGAGATAGAGTCATCTTTTTATCGTTTCTCGACTCTTAAAATATGAAACGGTAGAATTTCTTATTTTCCAATGTGGTAAAATCAATCGCCCACGATTACACACCCGTTTAGACATTGCTTGTTGACTGTTTGATCGTGTGTCTTAACTTGTTTTCAGCCCGTGTGTGTGTTTGCTCTTTTCTTCTAGTCTTTTGCCACAGTGGCGGAACCGTCGGTTTCGTCTACTGGTAGTCCTTACACGGACGATTCTTCAGAAGCTTCTCAGCCTTCTGTTGAACCACAGCAGCCTATTTTTTCCGAGTTTCCTGACGGGGGACCGGTCCTCGCCGAGCAACCCTTTGGAGAACCAGTTGAGTTCAACTGGCCCTTTTCAGACCCTGTGTCTGAATTGAGATTAGGAGCTGATTTCCTTTCTCTTACATCGGGTTCACCGTTTGTTGCCGCTGTTTTTCCTCCTAGTCCTCGCCGTCTTCTGCGTGATTTAACGGCAGGATCAACCATGAGTGATTCTGGTGAGGAAATTTCGGGGTCTGATGACTATCAGCGCATCCCTCGTAGATTGTTTGAGGGAGACGATACTGAGCTGGCTACCACATCGTCAGCTGGTCCTTCTTTGCCGCAGGGATACAGATCTCTGGGTCAGATCATCTCAGCTGCTGCCTCTATGGGAATATCATCTCCTGCTTCGAGGCCAGCTGCCACTACACCCGGGGTGTCTCCTTCGACGCCCGTCACTTCTATTCCCGTGCGGCCCACTGTTTGTGTAGCTGCCTCTTCTGCTGTTGTCTCAGCTACCAGGGCTGGGCCAACTCCTGAAGATGTTTATCTAGCTACTGCCATACCGGAGAATATCTCTCCGGAGGAGTATCGGTTGTTTTTGCAACAGCCGAACGCCGGAGCTGGACAGATTCCCCAAGATCCTTACCGATCTTTCTTTTCGCACTATGCACAGGACGACACTCCCGTGTATGGTTTCCCAGGTCAGCTTGACGAGCACGGGGAGGTTTTGCGCCTTCTTGCTCCTGAGGCTTATCTGTATGCTCAAGGTTTACCATACAACCAGGCTTATAACCCGCAGGGACAACCTTTCCAAGGCCAACCTGGCTATCTATACGACCCACAGGGACAGCCCATCCAAGGCTACTCTGCGAGCCAGCAAGGGCCATTGTACAATCCGCAAGGACCATATTACATCCCTGCTGGTCAACCTGCTCAGCCTCAGCCGGGGTATCAACCGGGACTAGCCTATGGTCCTGGGGGGCAAATCCAGCCTTCTTTACCGATGCAACCGCAGTATCCTGTCGTCTCTAACGTTGCATATCAGCCAGGACCACCCTATGGTTCTGCTTCAGGTCAAACTGGTTTCCAGCAAGCACCTGGTCCTGTTCCACCACCAGGCCAACCGGGTCATCCGGCACAACCTGGTGTCCCGCCTCCAGGCCAACTGGCTTATTCGGTGCAACCTGGGGCTCACTTACAACCAGGTCAACCTGCGCAACCAGCGCCGCCTGTTTATCCGGGCCAACCTGTTCATTCAGGGCCGCCCCTTCACTCGGGTCAACCTGTTCATTCAGGACAGCCCTCTCATTCCGTTCACTCTGCTCAACAGCCTGTTCATTCAATGCCGCAACCAAACCAACAGCTGCGCCCTACGTACCAGGCTCTGCAGGGTTCCACTTATCAGCAGTCTACTCATCCTCAGAGTGGTTATTATCCTCATGGTCAATCTCAACCGAACTATAACCACCCTGGAGGCTCTCAGTATCAACCTCCTCCACCCGGTTCTACCTACGCTCAGCAGCCAAATCCTAACGCTGCTTATACGGGGCAAACGCCTAATCAGGGCACGAACTCTGGTTATCAAGCCCCGCACTATGGTTACCAGAATCCAAATCAGTCTGGCTATACGAATTATGCCCCTCACGGTCAGAATCCTACGGGACAGAACCCTTGGGGGCAGGGATATTCACAACCATCGTGGAGCATGGGTACCGGACCTTATTCTGGGACTGACATGGGAGTTAACCCTCCATTGCCGTTCCTGGCTACCTTGGATCTGCCGGACGTTTCAAAGTTGACCAATGATCCGATTTCACATAATCCATATTGGCCTCCGGTTCCCACCAAGATACCAGGAGATTGTCCCAAGTTTGAGGGCAAAGCTGGCGAAGACCCCCAGACGCATGTGATGACGTACCACCTATGGTGTTCGTCTAACTCTTGGACCGACGATTCGATTCGTCTGCGTCTCTTCCAGCGTACTTTAACAGGAGCTGCTGCTAAGTGGTACATAGAGCTATCCTGTGGTATTTTTCAGGATTTCAACTCGTTAGCTATGGCTTTCCTCACACATTTCCAGTTACCAGTCCGGTATGAGACCGGGACGCACCTCCTCTCTTCCTTGAAGCAGGACTCGGCCACTCACATCTCGGATCACATCCATGAGTGGCGGCGCCGTCGTCGACTGATCAAGTTTCATATACCTTATCAGATTTTGACTCACTGGTTCACCACCTCCTTTGTCAATAAAATCGCTCAGGATATCGCGATGGGAGCGTGTGTGACGGAGGAACAAGCTATCGCGCGTGCCCAGTACCTGGATCTTGTTTATTCGCAATCTGGCACGCTTTATGAAATCTTGCCTGATGCTCCACGGCCCGGAGCCACAAAGGCCCCGCCTACCCCTACGGTGGATGGCGTCATTGGTTCCGTTTCTCAAAATTCAAAGAAGTCTTCGAATGGGAAGCAGAAGGCTAATTCTTCCAATAATACCTCTGCTAATCCCGCCTCATCCGATTCTGGTAAAACCGCGGAGGTGAATGCCGTCCAGGCCAATCCTGCGGACAAATCCTCCAAGGGGAAAAAGAAGGGCAAAGGAAAATCAAAATCTGATGCCCCGAAACCGGAATCCAAATCTCGAACTGAGGATGGCTCCCAACGGAAGCCGAAATTCCCTTGCCTCATCTGTGAAGGTGACCATTATACTAAGGATTGTCCTCGACGGTCCGAAGTTAGTCAACTTCTTAAAGGTTCAAAAGGGACTCCGGCTGTTTTAAAAGAGCCATTTCCATCTCAGTAGACCTAGATGGTCGAACAAGGTTCATCATCTGCACCGTTTGGGTCTCAGGTTTTCATGATGAAAACTAATGCACCTATCACTATTGCTACTAGATCGAAGGATTACAATAGTCAGCAGCAGGCACCCGGGAAGGCAGTTGCGGATGGACCGCCTCCCCCACCTATTTCTGGTCCGTTGGAAATCGAGAAGCCGACTCTCGAACCCGTTGTGAAGCCACCTCCCAAGGGTGTTCTTCGAAGATCCTCTTACAATCCAAATGCTCGTGCCGCTCAACATTACAGTATCGTTGAGGATCTGGCACAGGCGCCATGTGCCATGTCCGCACTTGAGGTTCTTCAAAGTTGTCCTTCACAACGGAAGGCTTTACTGTCTGCCATCGGTGGTATCGATCCCGCCGACTCGAGCCTTCTCACCTTTGATCCGGAGAATTTTACTCCCCGGCTTCCACATCAAATTTCTTTGATCATTTCCGGGATTAACGGTCCGAACGTTCACAGAGCCGAGCGATGAGGGTGCATCACTTACAGCAGAGACCCTCCGCTTGTTGGAAGGATCGGCTCTCCAACCTCGTCGTCATCTCCCAATGCCCTTTCGAGGGAATTTGATGGCCTGAACCTAAACCCCCCGGGAGTTCTCTCGAGAGTCCGGCGATCACATTACAGAAGATCGTCAACGTAGAAGTAGAAGTGGTCGTAAGGGAGCAGCGAAATTTATCAGATTCTTGGCCGCAGCTGGACCCATGCCATGCTCTGCGTGCCGTCTACCGTCTTTCGATTCATTAAGTTCCCTCACGAGGGCAAGATTGTCACGGTGGATCAGTTGTCATTTTTTACCTCTAGCTCTGAGAACAACGTGCCATACGTGGATCAAATTCTGAATCCCCCAGACAGCATAGGACCTGGTCTTTTCAAAGACCCAGTCCTCATGGGTATTTTCCCCGCGCCGCCACCGAATACCGCTCAAGTCAACATGTTGTCCAGGACTGATGATCCCTGGCTTATTCCTACACCTGAGCAGGTATATGAGTTTGGAGAATCCATGCCTTTAACGCCAGTAGAGATCAGCTACTATGAGATTGTTGCCGCATCGGACCCTCCACCTCCTCAGCATGCTCCGATGAGCATGGCTCTCGACGTCTACTCACAATCCCCCTGGCTTGGTCAGGCTGATTCACCTTATCCTCTTAGAGAGACTTTTCCTTCAGATGAGGCTATCATTGAAACTATGTCTCTTGAGGAGCTACCCTGGGGCGATGGGCATCATCGCTCCTCGTTTATGCCTAGCTTGGGGGCAATGACTGACTGTCTGGAGCGCTATGCTACTCAGGTTCCTTCCCCTCCTCTTCAAACACCGATCTTGACGCACGAGGTCTTTTCGGAGGGTAATCTGAGTAACATTACAAAAAACTGTTCCTATCAACATCTCTGTTAAACCAGGGATTGTTGAGAACATTCATGTGGGTGTGAATTGTTCTCCCGAGGAGATTCAGGTCTATACGGAACTTTTTAAAGAATTCAGAGATGTTTTCGCATGGTCCTACGAGGAAATGTCGGGAATTGATCCTAGTATTGTCGTGCACAAGATTCCAACCTATCCAGGTGCGAAACCTGTGCGCCAACGCTTACATCCCATGCATCCTCGGAAAGCCGCCGCTATCAAGGCAGAAGTTGAAAAACTTCTGAACGCGGGGTTTATTTATCCTATCCCCCTTACAGAATGGGTGTCCAATATCGTGCCTGTCGATAAAAAGCAGGGTACCATTCGAGTCTGTGTGGATTATCGCGATATCAATTGCGCCTGTCCTAAGGATAATTATCCCACTCCGTTTATCGACCAAATTATCGACGATTGCGCCGGGAGTGAGATCTATTCCTTAATGGACGGTTTCTCAGGTTACAACCAGATCAATATTGCACCTGAGGATCAACATAAGACCACATTCATCTATCCGTGGGGCACTTTCGCGTACAAAAAACTCCCGTTCGGCTTAAAAAACGCTGGCGCCACGTTCCAGCGCGCGATGTCCTATGCTTTTCATGATATTCGCCATATCGTCCAGCCTTATCTGGACGACTTGCCAGCCCATTCGGGTAAGCGAGAGGACCATCCTGAGCATCTCCGCCAGATATTCCTTCGTTGCAGACGCTACAATATTAGGCTAAATCCTCATAAGTGCGTCTTCTGCGTCGATTCTGGCCGTCTTTTAGGCTTTATAGTCTCGAAAGACAGAATTCGCCTTGACCCTCTGAAGGTTGAGGCCATCATAAATCTCCCGTCACCCTCCTCCCTGTATCAGTTACAGAGTCTGCAAGGGAAAGCGAATTTTCTTAGGCGCTTTATCCCGAATTACGCCGAGGTGGCCAAAGGATTCACTCGTTTGTTAAAGCAGAATGTTCCCTTTCATTGGGACGAAATTGCTCAAGAATCCTTTGAGAAGCTGAAGACATTTCTAGTCAATGCTCCGTTGCTTCGTCCTCCGGACTACCACCGCGACTTTACTTTGTATCTAGCCGCCGCATTAAACACCGTCGCCATGGTCTTGGTGCAGGATGACGAGAACGGTGACGAACATATTGTTTATTACCTATCTCGGAACCTTCTCGACCCGGAAACGCGTTATGCACATGTCGAGAAGTTGGCCTTAGTAGCAGTACATGCCGTACAACGCTTTCGCCATTACATCCTTTTGCGCACGATAACAGTGGTTTCAGACTGCAACCCTATGACGTATATTCTTTCTAGACAATTGTTGGGGGGCAAGTACTCCAAATGGATGGTCATCCTGCAGGAGTTTGACTTGGAGTTCACCACTGCCAAGTCAACTAAATCACTGGTCTTCGCGGATCTGATATGTTCTCTCCCTATGGACTCTGTTCCCTCGCACTCAGAAGATCATATACCGGACGAAACGCTGTTTCTTATCGATACTCGTGATCCTTGGTACGGTGACATCATAGTGTATCTTCAGACCGCGACATTTCGGTCTGAGTTGGATAAAGCTTCCCGCCGTCGGATTCGGCACCAGTCCCAACCCTACCGCATAGTAGGAGATACCTTATATCGTATTGGAGTAGATTCGGTGCTCCGACGATGCCTTACCTTGGAAGAGGCTGAGAAAGTCTTGAATGACTGCCACAGTGGCGCCTGTGGCGGACACATGTCCGGATATGCCACTGCCCAGAAGATTCTGAGGGCAGGTTATTTCTGGCCTTCTATATTCAAGGATTGTATCACTGCAGTCTGAAAATGTCATCCATGCCAGATTTTTCAGCGCAAGATGCGCGCGCCGCCGTTGCCTTTGCATCCCGTTATTACCGTTGGCCCTTTCGCGAAATGGGGCGTGGATTTTATGACGTGTAACCCTCACTTGGCCGGGGGGCATGCGTATATCATTTTCGCCGTCGACTAATTCACTAAGTGGGCCGAGGCGATGCCTACACTAGCTGCTGACGGAAGAACGGATGCTTCATTTTTATTCAACCATGTTATTGCATGATTCGAGGTTCCTCAAGCTATCGTCACTGATCACGGTACTCATTTCCGCGATTACATGATGGCGGAGCTGACAGCTGCGTTGGGCCTGCGTCACGACAGCTCAACGCCATACTACCCTCAAGCGAACGGTCAGGTTGAAGCAGTGAACAAGGTTTTGGTCACCATGCTTCAACGAACAATTGGGATTCATAAATCTAGTTGGCATCTCCAACTGTTCTCAGCTCTCTGGGCGTACCGAACATCTGCTAAAAGTGCAACCGGATTCACACCATTCCAACTGGTGTACGGTCTGGAAGCTACTTTGCCGGTTGAATGTGAAATTCCTTCGCTCAAATTAGCTATGGAGCTCTTACCGGATACTTCTCCTGAGGAAGAGCATCTTCTGTATCTCGAACGGTTGGATGAAACCCGTCGTCTAGCTGCTTTGATCATCGAAGCACAAAAGAAGAGGGTCAAGTCTCATTTTGATCAATCTGTTTCTCCCCGTTCTTTCATCGAAGGAGACCTAGTCCTCTTGTACGATCAGGCACACGATAAGCTTGGAGCCAGTAAACTCCAGCCGATGTGGCACGGGCCTTATATAGTAAAACGTGTTTTGAAAAATGGGGCCTACGAGCTTATAGACTACGAAGGAGTTCCATTGGCGCAGCCCAGGAATGGGCTGTACCTTAAAAAATACTACGCCTGAAATGATTTCTTGGTGTGGTGTGTGTACATAGGTGTGTGATTGTCATTTGTGTGCATGGTGTGGTGTGCTTTGTAAACATCTTTCTGCTGATCGGGTCTTCTTGGTTGTGCAGATGTCTATTCATCCATTTGTCGGTTTCGCGGATGGTGCCTCCCGCAGTACCAGGAATCTGTCTTCCGCAGCCTGGGTAATCTACGATCCTGCTGGTGAGTTGATTGACCTGCAAGGTGTGTGTTTAGGACGTACCACGAACAATATCACGGAATATAGCGCCGTGTTGGAATTATTAACCGAGGCAGTAAACCTTGGTATCCGTGAATTGCTCATGTACCTAGATTCACAGCTTGTAGTGTTGCAGCTGAACGGGCACTATTCGGTAAGAAACCCGTCCATTTTACGATTGTATTTGCGTATTCGATTACTGGAAAGGAATTTTAAATACATTACATATCATCATATACCCAGACATTTGAATACATTAACAGATGCAGTAGCAAATTTGGTGTTAGACAGGCATTTGCGCAATTTATAAATCATCATCACATGTAAAGAAGACTCATCCAGAAATAGATATGTATATATATATATATCGAAATGTTTACATAAAGTGTGTCGCATAAAACTCAAAAAATATACATAATTGTCTTAATACATCCTGAGACACTCTGTCTCTCAAAAATAGGTGTAGCTAAATCCTAGAGACTAATCCGCATGGTGCTCATGATAGCACGTCACTGCACGCACTAGCCGCCTCAAGATTCGGTGGAGCCGGTTTGGAACTCCCACCGTATGGCGCTGGTACTCCATCGGTACGTCTGACAGTCGGGCATAGTCTGGGATCCCATGGAAGATCCCCTCAAGGTTCTGGACCAGTGCCTCTCCTCCGGTGCCTTCCCCCTGGATCTCAGGGGCGAGTTGTGTCCTCCGGGAGATAGGAGACATCCCGGCTGGTCTCTCAAGTCCTACATCTGCATGCATATATAATTGCGTTAAGACAAGTGTGTATTGACAAAAAAAACATATAAACATGAAATCAAAATTTGAGGTCTTACCCAGCTCCTCGTCCCAGTCATCCCCTTCTGGTAGTGGGAGATCTGGGTCTCCTGTAAAGTCAGTTCCCGAATAGGGCCAATCTTCCACAACGATCAGTTGGCGCCGTAGCCACCTAAAGAACTCTGGCTTCCAGGACATCTGTTGGCCACCTCCAGATCTGGGCATCAGTGCTGCTGTTACACAGTAATTTGTCACCGTCCGTACCGGACTCGCCACATGGGCCTCTTGGCCCTGGAAGGTTGGTATGCATTCCAGAATGAACGATACCAAGATGGAACCATACCCAAACTGCTTCAGTTTGTTCTGTTTGCACTTTGTAAGCTGCCTTTTCATGTTGATCGTGACAGCTGTTGCCCAATCATACAGTCGGGGACCCATGCATTCTGAGGCCAGTAAGAGTTGAGTCTCGTGGGTCGCTCGTATGAGCTCCTCGCGACCCACAGCCCCGTAATGGTGAGAACCACTTCTTTGTTGTAGATCGTGATGGTGGAGACGATACTTTCTTACTTCCCCGATCTCGTTTGTGCTCCCTGGCACAACCGCGCCATTACCTCTTGCATCTTTTCCCCATATCCGTCTCAACAAGACAGGATTGACCCTCTGCGGACAATCCAAAGAATGAAATAAATGTCGCAACTCCAATTCCAAAGACCCGGTCTCGTATTCAATACTTGGTCATTTTCATCCCAGAGGTTGATTAGATATTGGAGAAGCTCGGGCTGAGCTCGTAAACATGGCGTGAGGAAGAATTTTTTCAATCCGCAGTCTCTCAGAGCGTTCATGCAAGCCTGGCTTTGCATGGCCTCTTCATCCTCATCTCCGTGCTCTCGTTCCTTCCATTCAATTGCCATTTTGAGTGTTTATCTGCATTCACATGGTCAAAAGCACCCGATTAGATCTTTTGTAAGCTTCAAAATTCAAGAAATTTGGTATAAATGTCGGAATTTTAGGCGAAAATTTGGGTTCCGCCGCTGGCGCGACTGTTTTGCTAACAGTCGCGCTAGGTGGCGCGGCCCCTTTAGTAAAAAGAGCTCAGTGGCGCAGGTCCATGCCCGATACCCGCGCCACTGGGCCCGGCCCTAAAATTTCAAAAGTGCCCTTACAGAGCTGATTTATGAAGGGAAATCATTAAAAAATGTATGGAAAGAAAGAGAAAAAGAGCGCCTCTTACCTGTCACAGACGAGACGCTGAATGGTTGCCTGGATTGGTCGCAATCACCGTCGGAAGATTCTGCTCCAAATGGACCACTGTTGCTCTCCACAAGGTAAATAGTAAAAAGTAATTTCATTTTTTACCAATTCGACATATTTATAACTTTTTCACGTTAAATGAGCTTTAAAAGTTATTTTTGTCAAATATTTGCATGTATTATGTCGAAAATGGATTTTACGCTTGTTGGGTATGTGCAACGGCAGGTTTTTGCGACTTAAAAGGTGGAAACGAGTTGTATTTTATACTTTTTCGGACTCGGTAAATACACGAAAAAGTCACTCTGGAGTCATCTTTCAGCTCTTTTCTGACTCTCTAAATATGAAAAGATCGCCGAGGCCCTTGTCGTTTCGATCTCGTTAAAATGGACATGAATCGACATTCACCCAATATAAGTTTAACCCTGCCGGGATGGATTGATTTACGAAAAAGGGACACCCTAGCCGAACATGACGAGGAGGTTTTCCTTGATATTATTTTTCACTCCGATTGGTGGGAAACTATTTACTTAAAAGGGACATGAGAGTTTTTCCGCTGTCTTTTCAAACTCTCTAAACATGAAAAGACGCTCGAGTTCTTCCTTTTGCAGACTCGTTAAAACCCCGATGACATGAATTGGATTTCGCTTCGAAATCAAATTCCTCCGAGTTCCTCCTTCCTAGACTCGTTAAATGCACTAGATGGATTCGCCCGAAGGGCTGGACTTTATATCACAAGAAGGGTTTGCTATCCCCCTTCAAGCTTGTTGGTCAAAAATAATTGGGGTACTGCTTTAAATGGTGGGAAAAAATGGAACTCGGTCGTTGTCGTCGACGTGTATGTCGCTTCTTAAACATGGCAATTCTTGTCCGCATTCGTGCTCTGCCTGGGGACATCTCATCCCGTTGCTTCACTTTGCCTCCGTGGGTTTGGATAATCACTTTTGACCGTTCATCTGTTCATTGCCTCGTCACCATGACCTCTGATCCGTTTGATGTCAAATACTGCCAAATTCACCGTCGTGCCGTTCATGTGTTCAAGAGAAGTTGGCCTCTGCAAATATCAACCTTCCTCTGTTTCTCATATGGTCCTGATTCACAACAAAACATTATGTTCCTCTGCCTCGTGTCGATGATGTGGGAATCATTATGGCCCACCTTCGATCAAGGTCACTTCCTGTCGACTTCAACTCATTATCCAGGAAGTTGGTCTAGAGACTCCCGATGGTACCTTGGAGCCTGCATGCCTCAATGGCAGGTTCGTCGCATTCGACGTGAGGTTTACATCATTGACCTCCGATCGAGTGATTCTGCGGGTGTTCGACGTCAACTCATTTATTCGCACGCCGTAGATTGTACCTGTAGTACCTTGAGAACCATTGTCATTATTGGTGGTTTCTCTCGCGTCTGTTAACAGCTTTCATCATTGGCTGGTAATCAGACGATGTTCTTGCATGTTCGACATCAGCTCACATATTCACATGCTCGAACTTGTACTCGTTTGGGTCGAGATGGAGCGCAAGACCCTGGATTGTGTCTGTTGTAATCCAGGCTGCGATTGTGGATTATTATCATTATGTACATGACTCACTGATTGGATGGCTGCGACCATACCCGAGTCTATTTGTTTGATCTTAGTTGGACGGCTGCGCCCATACCCTGGATCCGGATTATAGCATACTCTGTTCGGATGGCTGCGTCCATACCATATATATACATCATGTACTTGAGATATCAGTTGTATCTGTCTGTGCAGGTTTTCCGACGGCGGGCCTTCAGTTGGACATGTTTTCGTAAAGCATTTCACCCCTCTCTCTCTCGGGCCTCATGCTTTAGGGGGCATCTGTTACACAGTAATTTGTCACCGTCCCTACCATTCCCCATCCCGCACAATGGAGGACCCATTATGTGACCTGTGAACACTGTCATGCCTTGAAAACATCATTAATGCATCCCTCTGAGTATGAGCTTCATTTCCCCTGCAAACTGAAATAGCTTTTTTAATAAGCTGTAGACAGCCTGATGGTTCTCGCGCCAATCGGGGGAAATTAAGCAAAGAGGTCACACCACTTGGCGCTCTCATTACAGAGCAGCAATCGCTGCACCATTTTAGGGACCTCAGAAGGTTATGGATGGCGAAGCAGTCTATTTAGCTACCACAACCATTGCCTATCTTGAGTTGGATACCAATGCTATTCTATGGAAGGGAAGTGGTTTTGCCACCTTCTATGGAACCTTCCTTGTTGATAGGGCCAATCCCATAATAATAGGATCCCAACTCCCTCCTTCCCCATCTATAAAAGCTTGCTCAGATCCATGGCAAGCTAGTCTTGAAGTGCTGAAGCTTTGCATCTCCCTATTCCCAAGTGCCTTTGTGTTGTAAAGAATCCCTTCTCTCCCTTAAGGCCCATTTAAGCGAGGAGACCATTGTTACGAGACTCAGGAGAGGTTTCCCTTTCCCTTGGCGAGCTTTGCGAGACGTGGACGACCGGAGACCCGTTCGAAGGAAGCTGCGACGTCAGAACTTGGTTGTAACTTCTATTCGTTTATTACTTAATAGATGACTATGATTATGGTTCCACTCCATTTTCCATCATGTTAATGCGAGTTATATCTTTTCTGACCGATGTTTAGTTACGTATGCTGGTTCCTATGCTTGTATCTGTTCGTTTCTTCTATGTGCAGGTGTTCATCCGCGGAGATCGTGGAAGAATTGTGATCTGCCAGGGCTGAAGGACGAGGACACTTCTTCTTCAGATCATAGCGTTGGAATCCAGGTAGGCTTCTATTCCAAGTCTTTCATTCGTAATTAGGAGCTTGCGTCATAGCATTGTTTGTTTGTTGCTAGACCCCTGCTGGGCTAGTAGGGATCGCCTCTGTCCGCAGAGGGGATTTACCTCCTCAACACCAGGTCTTCAATGCGGAGTTAATGAAGCCCATCTCCCGACGATCTCCTGCTCTCTCTTTAGATATGGCGCCCTCCGATGATCTTATTTGCGCTCCTCCCCTCTGCACCTGCTGCACCCTAGCTGCAGCTGAGTATCGCTCACACACCAGCACAGGGATGTGATGTGCTTTGGGTGGCTCTGTGAACTTCATGCCGGGATTCCATTATACCAACAGCTCTTTCTGCAATCACCTTCACCCGTCCTCCTCTCCAACCAATTACCCTCTGCAGGCTCATGCAAGTTTCCTTTCGGCTCTCCCCTGCTCCCACAATTCTGCTGACATTTTTGCTCCCTCTGCTCTTCACACAATGCCTCGACTGCGCCCAAGAATGCGTTGTAGGAGAGGCAGCTCTCGTGGGCAAGTGAACCGCAGGTCCTCCCCCTCCACCTCTGATTCTTCATCCTACTCTTCGGAATTCGGCCCTGTTCACCTTCCTACCTCCAAACGGGGTCGTGGTAGGGGTCGGGATCAGTTCAATCCAGCTGGGCACTTTCGTCTTTCCTCTAGGGCGCACTCTCATTAGGCTCGTCTTCAATTCCCCTGCACTTTCAGCAATATCTCCCTCTTAGCCACTGTTACCATTTTCCTCCGGGAAGCTCCCTCGAGTCAAGTCATGGCTACTCCTGCAGCGGCTATGACGACTAAAGACGATGCGGAGCCTCTGGCGACTAACGAGGAAGCCGAGCAGCGCATTTCTCAGAAGGATATCCGACAGAGTGTTGATCCTGGTGTTAATGTTGATGTGGGTCTGCAGGCAGGTCCCAGTGCTCCTAATGATGGCGGCTCCGCTAGCAAGGATTGCCCTCCTCCTGATGAAGATGACCATACAAGTTTGCTTGCCTCATCGTTGAGGAAGAACCTCCCTCTTCTCATGAAGTCTAAACAGGTTTGCATTCCTGGTTTTTTGGTTATTGTTGGAATGGAGGTATTCAATTCCAGTTGGGTGCTCCATTGTTCTACAGCTCTCATGTTCACTCTTTTACAACCACCGATATCCCGTGTGGGCTGTGATACTGCTTATGATTTCAATTTTGCACCGACTCGCATTTCCGAAATGTCGCTTTGCCTGGCAGCTGGTAGGAACCGTAAAAAACTGTGCCCCCCTCTGGTAATGTCTATTGATGTCACTCTGTCAAGGTCTGTTTACAATCTAGTCATTGCAACCAATCATCTCTTTGAGTCTGCTAAGGTCATAGTTTTTATAGCTCTCTTGGTCAACTATCAGGATGTTTCATCTGTCAATGACCTGCATTGTAAAGCGAGAATGCCGCAGCATTTGGCTGGAAATCTTCAGACCTCTGCCTCTTTGTAATTTTATTTTGTATCAATATAGAAGTAGCCCTGTTCAGAGAAAAAAAAAAGTATTTCAATTATTTTTTAGATCAATGTCATTAATCACTGAACATTTATCTATTGCTAATATTTTTAATAATGGATGTTAAATTTTAATGAATATTTTTAATTAATTTATATTTTAATATCTTATTAGATTTATATATTTTTTATTTGTTTAAGTTGTTTGTGATTTTCTACATCACCTCTTAGTTGTCTAGATTTTTTAGTTTGTCTCTTTTCCCTAGCATAAAGCACAACCACCTTAATAATTTGTAAAGTTTGATCTTGAGTCAAGTTTGAGTCAAGTTTGACCTTAAGTTGCCTTACTTACAAGGCCGATTCTTAACCAACTAAAGTTAACTAATTAATTTATATATTATTATATTATTAAATATTTTCTAATCATTTTTTATTTTATTTTATAAAACAAAATAAAAAAATACATATTACTAAACTAAATAAAACGGAGTTGTCTTTAGTACGACTTTTTGGAGTTTCAGGTGCCAGAATCCGGTGAAAAAAATTGAGGTAAAATCTTGGTTTTTGTTATTTAAACTGGTGTTTTGACTGTATATATGGATTTAGCACCCTCTAAAACCCCTAGGCCACTTCTATTGTGCAAGATTAATAATCAAACTTCTCCTTTGAATAAATTCCTGCTAGATTTTAGAAAAATTACACTCGAAAAAACCATCGTAAAATGTTTCGAAAAGTCGCACTAAAAACTACTCGAAATAAAATAAACTAAATATAATAAATATTATTTTAATAAATATCAATTTGCATCATCCAAAATGCACTGGCTTGGCTTATCATTCTGCAATTCAATTTAACTGAATAGTAATTCTATTTAATTTTAAAAATAGAGAATCCAAAAAATAATATTACAAATAATTAAATTAAATGATTTCTTTAATTTATAAATCATTATTGAGTAAATTTCTTAGGTTGCAAAGCGCTCAAACTTCAGCCAACTCAAAAATAATACTTCCACATCAGACAAAAATACCCAATGTCATCGAAATTGGAATTGAATGTAATTTTTATAGCCGTTGGATTGGATTAGTGTTTTTATCCAAAATTGAAGAATTTTCTTTATCAAATTTGAATTGAATGTAATGTTTATAGCGGCTCGATTGTAGAGCTGCTTTTGTGCTTTTATTCAAACTTCCACATCAGACAAAAATACCCAACCCTATCGAAATTTGAATTGAATGTAATCTTTATAGCCGTTGGATTGGATAGCACTTTTATCCAAAATTGAAGAATTTTCTTGATCAAATTTGAATTTAATGTAATGTTTATAGCGGTTGAATTGTATAGCTGCTTTTGTGCTTTTATTCGAACGGTCATGTGAATTGTATAGCTGCTTTTGTGCTTTTATTCAAACGGTCATGTGACTAGATGAACTATATGGAATGACGCAGGAATCCGAAGTGCATCACAATATCCCATCTATAAATTGGTTGCCAAATTGACAAGAAATGTTACGGGTTGTTTTGGTTCAACCTCTGCATGCTCTCTCTTCACAGCAGTGTGAAGCATTCCTTGGTGTTGTTTGTTATCTCTGCATGTTTTTATTTTATTAATTATGTGCATCTAGTAATATATGTTTATATGTTTATGTATTTGTATGCTCATATGTTTGTGTGTCTCTGTGTATATGTTTGTGTATCTGCAAGTTTATATGTTTGTGTGTCTCTGTGTAGGTGCTTGTTGTGTGATGTTTGTGCAGAGTGAGAGAGAGATGAGCAGAGGCTTGAGAACGAAGGAGAGGAAACTGTATACGAAGGAAGAGTTTTTTTATTTTGTTTGATCGTGGATTTATGTTCTCAAGGTTTGAATCTTCCTCGCATCCAGAGCGTTTATCAAACTCTGCAGTATGTTTTCCATATATATAACTATTTATTTCTCAAAGAGAGAGTCGTAAATGAATATGTAAATGTAAATAACATTAGAATGCATTTTTATTTGGTTTTTTCTCAAATTTAATGCGATGAGATCAATGTCCTCAGGATTCGAAAATTCGAACCATAAAGATTAAGCATCTATCTTAAGCTTGTCCATCAAAATACACGGTATGTTTTTTCTTCTTAACTTTTCTGTTTCACCCATGGATCAGCTAAATCTATTTGTTTCGTTCTATTTATGCAAGATTCGTTATTCCTCCATTGATCGGAACGATTTTTGAGGGTGATTAATTTTGGCAGGAGCGAACGGAATGATTACTCGTGCGTGGGTATATCAAACATGGCGGAAGAAAAATAGAAAGAATCCACTCGGGCGTTTCATCATGATGAACAGGTAGGTTTCTCTGTCTTCTATTTTCTAAAATAATTAATTCCGTCTAAGTTATAAATGGATAATCAATCCAGAATTAGTTGATTAGATTACGATGTTTGATTGTTTACAAGAGGCTTTATAGTTTCCCTTCTCAGATAGAAAATACATATCATAAAAGCTGTTACGTAATAAAGTTTTGATATAAATTTGGTTTTATGTGAGATTTATCTCGTCAGCCTTAGAACTTGCCCAAATAGCTGATGAAGGATGCATAGATTAGGCATCCACGTCAGATTTGCAAGCAATTAGAATTCGCAGTGCTCATCGAATTGTGCTGTATGTTTAGTCTTTATAAATTTTCCTTTTCAGTCAACGATTTCCTGGATCAACTTTTTCCTTATCTTTTCTTCTTTTCTTTAAATTATTTTTTTCTTTTCCATTCCTTTCTTTAAATTTGTTTTTCTTTTATTTATTGGTATAGTTCAATATTCGTGATTCTTCAATTGTCAAATAGTTTTGTAATAATTAATTTTGGTAGCCTAAAAGGAATGGTTACTAGCATGCAAACCTCATATGGCTGAATACAAAGAAGACAACCGCCAATTTTTAAATGAACACGTAGGTATCTCTTTCTATTTTCTAAAATAATTAGGATAGAACTATAGTTCTCTTTGTTTTTAATAATTGACATTTGATACGATAGAAATCAATAAAGATTATTTGTAACAACTTTAGTAGCTCTTCCCTCTCCAATAAAAAAATTGCATATAACAAAGGCCATAATCAGGTTACACAATATTGTTCTCGTATGGCAACCTTCCTCGTAGGAAATCTTGAATGGATATCTTTTGCTATTCCTATATATAAATAGTATAAGATTGTTAGTTATTTCAAGTAATCATAGAATAAGATTTCTACTGTTACATTCAGACTGCCTGAACTTATTAGCTAATTTCAAAAGAAAGACTCGATCCACGAGGTCCATTATCCTACATAAACGAAAAAACCCATATGACTAACGTGACACTTTCAACTTACAAGACAATCTCAGTAACTAATACGAGAAAAGTGATATCAAAAACCCCAATTTCTGTAACTATATAGTTATTGCCCGACTTGGAAAAATAATATACGTAACCGAAAAAAAGGCATAAAAGGTTGATGACAACACAACATAATTGCCGTCTTACTTCAATTTTTTTCTTTTATTTTTGGGTCTCCCATTCATATAATCAACTTGGCCTTGGCCAGTACTCATTTTATGTTATCATTCTATTGATTTATTTCCATGTCTCGTTGCATGATCAGTCTGCATGTAATCGACAACGATTCCTGTACTTATGTCGAACTAAAAGGAGGATACGAGGTCTTTGATTTGGTTTGATCTGAGATGAATGGTGACAAGGTTCAAACCCCCCACCCCAAAAATGAACTTAAAAAGTAAGTATCCTTGCATTTGGTGCCACCAGATCCGTGGTCGTCTATCAAAACTCATGATATTATATATAACTTTATAATTATTACCTCTCTATTTTTATTATGTTAACATAATGATTACAATTCATTTTATTATATTATCATAATAATTATAATTTATTTTATTATATTAACTTTATTTTATTATATTAACATAATAGTGGTAATTTATTAATAAATTTTATGTGTGTAATTTTTTCTATTTTTAGATTTTGAATTATTATTTTCTTTTAAAGTTTTTTTCTTCTCATTTTTAATATATATATATATATATATATATATATATATATATATATATATATATATATATATATATTTTTCTTTTTATTTTAATTATTATTTTTTGAAATTTTTAATATTTTTGTTATTTTAATCATTAGTTTTTGAAATTTTTATTATTAGTTTTTTCTTTTTATTATAATTTTTCATGACTAATCTAAAACATTTATATATTTAAAATGCGTATTCCATAAAATTTTCCATCTATTAAAACTCTTTCTCACAAACTCTCAAATCAATTAAAAAAAATCTAAAAAACATATAAAATAAGTTGAATAGACATTTCATTTCTTGAATTAATTATGATTATTTGTTTGCCTAAATATTATTTTAGGCTTCAAATCATTTACATACAGATTTCATTTCATTGAATTAATTATAATTATCTAAATAATATTTGAAATTTCAAATTATTCAAACTAACTATTTTAATTTCTTTTTAAAGTTTTTTATCATAATTTTGTTATAATTTGAATTATATTTTTGTAAAATCTCCACAAATCCTTACTTAAATTTTACACAACTAAGTCCATATTCAAAATTTTGATAATCTTATCAAATTTTTAATACGATTTCAATAAAATCTTTTCTTAAATTTTTTTCTTTCCAACAATATAATTTTTTTTATTGAAATCATTCGATGTAATCCTCAAACTTGTCCCAATCTGATTATTAAAATTTCAAATCAAATTAAAATTAAAATCAACTAAACTATATTAATTTAATTTTTTTAATTTCTTTTTCATCACACTAAATTGGTGTGATTTGACTTTTAAATTTAGGAAACCATACATACTCTATTTCTTTGGTTTTATGTTTTGAACTTGTGATTTTTTAAGAAGAAACACAATTTCTTAACCATTACCCACTCAAATTGTATTGTATATGATTAATGTTATAAATTATAATAAATAATTATTTAAGATTGATTATGAATAAATTAGTGTTTGTGTGGGTATAATATGATCGTGTTTTAGGTTAGAGAAGACTAGGATTTGTTGTCGAGGCCTCCAGAGCAGTGTCCCCACCACCATTGACAAGAGGCACCACACGGCGTGCGCCCAATTTCTTTCCACTATACAATGACGACACGCCATGGATGACCGCCCTGGCTGACATCGACGGGGTAGTAATCATTGAGAGTGCCGACCAGGGTTGGAATTTGGATTTCTCCTTACTTGTCACAGAAATTTTTTTTGACGTTTTGAATCATTATGCTTCCCTTCACCCTTCACCAATATAAATAAATAGTCAATCTAAATACAATATTGAATTAAAAAAACCTAAAGAAAGAGTAACACTAGTTTTTTTTAGCATGTTTGAATAATGAATGTCTAAATATTACTACTATTGTATAATTTGGTGATAGCTACCTAGTCAATAGAGTTGTCGTGTAGGTGTAGTCAACTTAATCTAATGCTAATGGTGATTGGAATTGTTGTAATTTTGAATTAAAGTTGAATCTCATAAGTTAGGTATATTTAATTAAATGACATTGTTGCGATTTTCGTAATTGGATTATAAAGATGAGCTTCCCATATTTTGGATTGCCTAATGGAAAACTTCAGCATAAACAAACTCAAGCATAAACGTGATGCCCAAAACATTTCTATGAATCAAGGAAATCTGAGATGAGCGATAATATTGGATTAATTGGAATGAATGGCCAATTTCAGGTTTTAGATTAGAAATGGGAAACGTTAGGCGATTTTACAAAAATAAATCAAATTAAAATGGCTATATCTTGCTACTATGATCTCATAAAATTGAAATTTGGATCAAATTGATGAAAATAATTTACATGGAATCTATAGAAAATAATGAAAAGAAATAACTTAACAGGTTTCTCAGAACAAGGGTTTTATGAGAAACTGCGAAAAGAAACAACCTTCTTAGTAAAAAAATTGCTCAGTTAGTAAGTTGAGCCCCTTTTTACCACATTAAAAACCAAGTTTGTAAGCGAGCGAATTGCTGTGGAGCAAAATCACAACATTACTAACCTACCCAATTAAAATTAAAATTAACTAAACTATATTAATTTAATTTTTTTAATTTCTTTTTCATCACACTAAATTGGTGTGATTTGACGTTTAAATTTAGGAAACCATACATACTCTATTTCTCTGGTTTTCTGTTTTGAACTTGTGATTTTTTAAGAAGAAACACAATTTCTTAACCATTACCCACTCAAATTGTATTGTATATGATTAATGTTATAAATTATAATATATAATTATTTAAGATTGATTATGAATAAATTAGTGTTTGTGTGGGTATAATATGATCGTGTTTTAGGTTAGAGAAGACTAGGATTTGTTGTCGAGGCCTCCAGAGCAGTGTCACCACCACTATTGACAAGAGGCACCACACGGCGTGCGCCCAATTTCTTTCCACTATACAACGACGACACGCCATGGATGACCGCCCTGGAGCTCTGAGCCAAGGGTAGTAGCAGTCAGATAAACCTTTGGAGCAACTTGATTTATTGTGGCAGCGGCATCCTCAGAGGCACCATGATCGATAATGGAGGCGGCAGCAGAGCCGAGAGAAACATTCTCTGAAGCGACAGCTGCGAAATCGGCGCCGGTAGCTAGACCCAACAAAACCCTAGCAGAGACCATTTTTTCCCTTTTTATTTTTATTATTATTTATTACTTATTTATTATTATTTGTTGATTTTTATTTTTTTATTTATAAGTTTTATTCTCCACATTTTTCGACAATTTTTTTTTTCTGTAAATTTTAATAACTAATATAAAACATTTATATATTTAAAATACATATTATAGTTTTTTTTTTACTCTTAAATCTAATTATTACAAAATTCTCAAATCTAAAAATACATGAGATAAGTTAAATGGCATTTCATTTCCTAGATTTATTAGGATTGATTGTTTGCCTAAACATTGTTTAGAAATCTAAATCTCAAGATTATCAACAAACTTGAAAGAATGGTATACACGTGGAAATACGGAGCTTCAATATCCAACTCACACCTTGAAAACTTAAATTCCCCGATTTTAAATATTTTCTTCCCATTTAGCCAATGACCTACTTTACACGTAGTCGTCGATGGACTCAAGGCAGTCAAGATGACTCAAGGGAAGAGCCATCGATTGGACAGAGATCACAGAAATATCGAGGTCTCCCAGTGTTTAACATAAATCTCCATAAAAAGACCCGATTTAAGAGTTAAGAAGGGTAGCATTAAGTTTTCTTCTCATGTATCGTGCCAATAGTGGGTTATTAATATGCACTTAGTAATGAATTAATCAATACAAGTAGTTAATGTTTTAGGTTGTAATATATAGTATTTAATTAATATTGGAGAGGGTGTTAATATAACATATATGGTAATTTATTAATGTAATAGGTTGTAATCTATATTATTTATGAGATAAGGTTTGTGTTTTTGTGGTATAATATTTATCAATGTTTTAAGTTGAAATTTAAAAAGAGATTGAGAGTGGAAATTACTTCTGTGGAAATAAATTATTTAATGAGGCAATTTGCATGACATGGGTGGGTCCCACTTGTTATTACTTAACTTTTTATGTAGACTAAGGAGGTCATTATTACTACTACTACAATTTTTAGGTATACATTTAAGTGTACCAATGTGGTCACATAATGTTAGCATGAGACTAGTTGGTTAACAATGCATTACATCAAGAGGGTTCTTTCAAAAATCCTGAAGCTTTATTTTGGAGAATTGTTAATAATTTTTCTTATCATTTTTTTTTGAAGTTAATAGCCTTTTGTTGTCCTGAGAGAAATGTGTAACAATTTTCATACTAAATTGGGAGTTGACACTTAGCATTGAAAAAATATATTAATAATGAACAAATATTTCAATATCCACCTTAAGTGAACTAATTTTATATATGTTCTAAAAAATATATACAAAATGAAAAATAGAAATAAATTATTTTATATGATTAACATATTTTAACTACACATTAATAGTTAATCTTTATTCCAACTCAAACTATAAACCCTTCATCAACTTCTATAAAAGTTGTAATTCTAGCCATAGTAACTTATAAATTATCATTTGCTATATATCTATAGCATTCAAAGTTCCTTTTAAAGGTCCAATATGGAGAGTCTTGGCTACAAATCAACATATTAGTGCATGGACATAGACTTTAAAGAAAACATGCAATTATCCACCCTTCCCATTCACAGCCCGAGTGGAACATGATTAAAAAACCCTAAATTTATTATTTGAATAATGTTAAAAACTGTTGGATTGTGTAATATTTAGACAAAGATTCACCTAAAATATTCAAATTAACATAAGCAATCTAAGAGATTTTTATCAAAGATGAAACTTCTTTTTTTAATAATTTAAAAACTAAATAAAATGAAATATTTGTTCAACTTATACACTTATTTCATTTATTTTTTTATTTTTTAAAACTTTTTTAGATTGCATATTTTTTCCAAAATTAATATTGAAAGACAGAGAAACCATATACATTTTAATTATATAAACATTTTAAATTAATTATTAAAGTTTATTATTTATCATAAGAAGAAATTGTGATGAATAGAAATTTGGGAAAAAAATAGAAAACCGCTTATTAAAAAAACACAAAAAATAAATAAAAAATAAAAAAACAATTGATTAAAAATACTTAAAATTAAAAATAATAATATTCTAAAATTTGAAAATAAATATATAAATGTCACAACTATTCCTCATACCATTAAAAAAAAAAAAAATAACCTTCTACCTTTACTACTACCTTACATACTCTGAATCTAATCATACACAAGTGAATTCATATTATTATTAAAGCATATATAACTACATCATATCGTTGTTATAGAATTTATAAATGATTCATATCTTTCCAATCAGAAATGGACAAGTTACACATTGTTCTTTAACCTTTATGTTCAACATCACACGCAATTAATCCTTAAAGTATTGATTAATGTATTCATAATTTGGTACTTTAGATCTTGGTTGATTTGAATATATGATTTATCGCTCTACATTTATGCATTACAAATTTTGCAAGGATCTTTTATATCCTTGCGCATGATTCCATGTACTATTTCACATAGGCTTTTGGGTTAATGTCATTTATCTCGGATCCTTTGAAATTCTGGAACTCTTGGCCATCTGTTGAGTTGGATGGGTGGTAATTGTCCCACACTGGCCATCTTCGAGCTCTATCCAACGTTAATCTTTGAACCTCTTGATTGGACGGTCGACAGGGAAACATGGATGGTTAGGGTAACAACCCACCCCATGAGCCGCAACCTAGCTCATTTGTTACCGCTTCAGATTTAGTCCCACTTTGCTCTCTGTCTCGACTCTAGAGGTAGCCCGGTGAAAAACCCTCCCATGAAACAGATTTAGTCCCACTTAATCCATACCATATAGTTGCAAAAATCAAATCATATGAAACCTTTTTTCAATATAGAGGAGCAAATATAAGCAACTAATTTTACTCACGTGAAACATAGTAAAGCAGAGTGTTGGGGTAAATTCGAGAACCAAATCTCAACTAACCAAACTTTAGATTATAATTCAAAAATAAAACATACACATTCATATGGAGGTTGTGGCTCCTTCACCAGTAAAACTATTTTTCTTACTGAGATTTATATCACCAGGGTTGCAGAGTAACATAGTGTAAAACTTGTTTCTCCCCTTGTCTTTTCAAACTTACATCCCCCACATTACACAACACACTTGAACTTACATGTAAAATCAAAAAATATATATCTAAGACATTTAATTAGTGACAGACAAAATTTAATACAACGGATGGGCAAAAATGACTTTTTGAATTTTACAGATTTTGGGTGAAGTATACAACACTTGCAGATTAATTTTTTGCCCATACTCATTTACTAACCATGCATTCAATTTCTATTTGAATTTAATTATTTAACTCTATTGCGGAATGGGTTGTGTACTCTGCTCATAACTTGTCCTTCTCTGCAAACACAATCTGCAACTTGCAAAACATTCCCTGAGGTATGGTTGCTGTCAGAAAATTAAAAGCGGTGGTTGTGATTAATTTTCCAACAAATACCCATACCAAGATAATTTCCCCACACCAATCAAAAACCATAGTGCACCTATTTAGGAATACCTCCTCGCATAAATTCACACACAGAGAGACTATTATGACCCGCACAGAGGGTATGATAGACAGTCAATATCCTCTAAATATCCTCTAATAGTCTAATCAATATGATAGAGGGTATGAAACTACATTTACCAGTCATTAACCAGCCTCGTGACTCATGAATAACAGACCTGAGACCCTAATATTAACCTTCTACCTTACAGACATACCTTGTTGAGACTAGAGATCAGTTCCATTTTTTTCAGGCAATATAAGCCGAGCGCAACAAGAGACATTGGATGTCATGATCCTCGCAATCCAGTGAGACCATCACTCTTCCTTGTAAGTTCTGCCCTGCCTGTAAGTTGCTTTCCAGGTTGTCCTGCCAGTAGTTTTGTGGTAAGGAAAGCAATCTTCACTCTTACTTGTACTCTAGGCTAAAAATCATTTCCCCTCACACTCCTCTTGCACCACACTGCTTCCTTTATTGTGGCCACCTCAGATGCCCCAAGCCACACAAAATTCATACCAGATCGCCCCGTCCGAGCTTGAGAAACTGGAAATTATGGGTTGCGGTAATGGAGGGAAAGTATACAAGGTTTCGCACAAGAGAACGCAATTCGTCTATGCCCTCCCAATAGTGCGATATCGCAAGAAATGAAATATGCTTGTTAATATAATATAAGTTAAATTATATGATTTTATCATACAAAATTTATAATGTGATTTAGATATAATATATCATTACATTCATGATAAAATTCATATTAACCAAGCACATGTAGTTATATAATTATAATTAATTAATAATTCCAATATTATTAATTCTACATTATTATTGTTTTCTAAAGCCTTCGTTCCTTTCCCTGTCTTGTTCGTTGCTTCCCATTGCAAGAATGAATGTAGATAAGGATTCTTCACAAGGTTTTAATAACTTTCTCTCCTAAAATATTCAATGCCATAGTTTAATATACGAAGTATATTTCCAAGAACAGAGAACATCCGCTGACAAAACAGCTTAACCGAACACATCGAATCCCCTACATGCCGACCAATCCGCAGTTAGTAAATTATGAATGGAACCGACATGCCCTCATATTCAAATGAATGAGTAAAGTTTTGTGAAAGGTTTTCAACATTTAATTTTGTGAAAGATTTTAATAATTTCTTTTAAATGTTTTCGAAGAGTTTTTAATATTAATAATTATATATATGTTTTAGTATTTGGTAAGTATTTCAGTTATTTTTTTTAAATAAATTGTTTTGAACATTTTATTTAACTTACGTTATTATTTCATTGAAAATTTATTTAACTGATGTTAATATTTCTAGCGATAGATGTTAAATTTTAATGAATATTTTTAAATTAATCTACATTTTAATCATTTATATGTATATTTTAGTTAATTATTTATAAATTAATTTAATTATCTATATTTTAATTTTTTAGTAATAATTATATATATGTTTTGGTTATTAGTAAGTATTTCTCCCGGATGCGGGTGTATAATAAGGTATGTGGTACGCAGGTGAGATGGCGGGATGGCGCGTGGCCTTCCACCACCGCCACCCTACCTCGCATGATGACAACTTTAATTTGTTCCGTCCAGGTCTTCAATGCGGAGTTAATGAAGCCCATCTCCCGACGATCTCCTGCTCTCTCTTCATATATGGCGCCCTCCGATGATCTTATTTGCGCTCCTCCCCTCTGCACCTGCTGCTCCCTAGCTGCAGCTGAGTATCGCTCACACACCAGCACAGGGATGCGATGTGATTTGGGTGGCTCTGTAAACTTCATGCCGGGATTCCATTATACCAACAGATTTTTCTGCAATCACCTTCGCCCGTCCTCCTCTCCAACCAATTACCCTCTACAGGCTCATGCAAGTTTCCTTTTGGCTCTCCCCTGCTCCTACAATTATGCTGACATTTTTTCTCCCTCTGCTCTTCACACAATGCCTCGACTGCGCCCAAGAATGTGTTGCAGGAGAGGCAACTCTCGTGGGCAAGTGAACCGCAGGTCCTCCCCCTCCACCTCTTATTCTTCGTCCTACTCTTCGAAATTCGGCCCTGTTCGCCTTCCTACCTCCAGACGGGGTCGTGGTAGGGGTCGGGATCAGTTCAATCCAGCTAGGCACTTTCGTCTTTCCTCCAGGGCGCACTCTCATCAGGCTCGTCTTCAATTCCCCTGCACTTTCAGTAATATCTCCCTCTTAGCCACTGTTACCATTGTCCTCCGGGAAGCTCCCTCGAGTCAAGTCATGGCTACTCCTACAGCGGCTATGACGACTAAAGACGATTCCGAGCCTTTGGCGACTAACGAGGAAGCCGAGCAGCGCATTTCTCATAAGGATATCTGACAGAGTGTTGATCCTGGTGTTAATGTTGATGTGGGTCTGCAGGCAGGTCCCAATGCTCCTAATGATGGCGGCTCCGCTAGCAAGGATTGCCCTCCTCCTGATGAAGACGATCCATACAAGTTTGCTTGCCTCATCGTTGAGTAAGAACCTCCCTCTTCTCATGAATTCTAAATAGGTTTGCACTCCTGGTTTTTTGGTTATTGTTGGAATGGAGGTATTCAATTCCAGTTGGGTGCTCCACTGTTCTACAGCTCTCATGTTCACTCTTTTGTTAAACTGCCGATATCCCCGTGTGGGCGGCATACTTCGGTTTATGATTTCAATTTTGGCACTGACTCAGCATTTTGAAATGTCAGTTTTGGGTTCTGTAATGGGTAGGAACTGTAAAAATCCAGGCCCTCTGGTAATGTCTATTGATGTCACTCTGTCAAGGTCTGTTTACAATCTAGTCATTGCAGCCAATCATCTCTTTGAGTCCGCTAAGGTCATAGTTTTTATAGCACTCTTGGTCAACTATGAGGATGTTTCATCTGTCAATGACCTGCATTGTAAAGCGAGAATGCCGCAGCATTTGGCTGGAAATCTTGAGACCTCTGCCTCTTTGTAATTTTATTTTGTATCAATATAGAAGTAGCCCTGTTCAGAGAAAAAAAAAAAGTATTTCAATTATTTTTTAGATCAATGTCATTAATCATTGAACATTTATCTATTGCTAATATTTTTAATAATGGATGTTAAATTTTAAAGAATATTTTTAATTAATTTATATTTTAATTTCTTATTAAATATATATATTTTTTATTTGTTTAAGTTGTTTGTGATTTTCTACATCACCCCTTAGTTGTCTAGATTTTTTAGTATGTCTCTTTTCCCTAGCACAAAGCACAACCACCTTAATAATTTGTAAAGTTTGATCTTGAGTCAAGTTTGATCTTAAGTTGCCTTACTTACAAGGCCTATTCTTAACCAACTAAAGTTAACTAATTAATTTATATATTATTATATTATTAAATATTTTCTAATCATTTTTTATTTTATTTTAAAAAACAAAATAAAAAAATACATATTACTAAACTAAATAAAACGGAGTTGTCTTTAGTGCGACTTTTTGGAGTTTCAGGTAAAAAATTGAGGTAAAATCTTGGTTTTTGTTATTTAAACTGGTGTTTTGACTGTATATATGGATTTAGCACCCTCAAAAACCCCTAGGCCACTTCTATTGTGCAAGATTAATAATCAAACTTCTCCTTTGAATAAATTCCTGCTAGATTTTAGAAAAATTACACTCGAAAAAACCATCGTAAAATGCTTCGAAAAGTCGCACTAGAAGCTACTCGAAATAAAATAAACTAAATATAATAAATATTATTTTAATAAATATCAATTTGCATCATCCAAAATGCACTGGCTTGGCTTATCATTCTGCAATTCAATTTAACTCAATAGTAATTCTATTTAATTTTAAAAATAGAGAATCCAAAAAATAATATTATAAATAATTAAATTAAATGATTTCTTTAAGATATAAATCATTATTGAGTAAATTTCTTAGGTTGCAAAGCGCTCAAACTTCAGCCAACTAAAAAATAATACTTCCACATCAGACAAAAATACCCAATGTCATCAAAATTGGAATTGAATGTAAGCTTTATAGCCGTTGGATTGGATTAGTGCTTTTATCCAAAATTGAAGAATTTTCTTTATCAAATTTGAATTGAATGTAATGTTTATAGCGGCTCGATTGTAGAGCTGCTTTTGTGCTTTTATTAAAACTTCCACATCAGACAAAAATACCCAACGCTATCGAAATTTGAATTGAATGTAATCTTTATAGCCGTTGGATTGGATCAGCACTTTTATCCAAAATTG
Organism: Pinus albicaulis; assembly: GCA_034641835.2. Classification (NCBI taxonomy): domain Eukaryota; kingdom Viridiplantae; phylum Streptophyta; class Pinopsida; order Pinales; family Pinaceae; genus Pinus; species Pinus albicaulis. Next base: position 1,657,611,884 of record CM076575.1, read on the forward strand.
AAGAATTTTCTTGATCAAATTTGAATTTAATGTAATGTTTATAGCGGTTGAATTGTATAGCTGCTTTTGTGCTTTTATTCAAACGGTCATGTGAATTGTATAGCTGCTTTTGTGCTTTTATTCAAACGGTCATGTGACTAGATGAACCATATGGAATGACGCAGGAATCCAAAGCACAATATCCCATCTATAAATTGGTTGCCAAATTGACAAGAAATGTTACGGGTTGTTTTGGTTCAACCTCTGCATGCTCTCTCTTCACAGCAGTGTGAAGCGTTCCTTGGTGTTGTTTGTTATCTCTGCATGTTTTTCTTTTATTAATTATGTGCATCTAGTAATATATGTTTATAGGTTCATGTATTTGTATGCTCATATGTTTGTGTGTCTCTGTGTATATGTTTGTGTATCTGCAAGTCTATATGTTTGTGTGTCTCTGTGTAGGTGCTTGTTGTGTGATGTTTGTGCAGAGTGAGAGAGAGATGAGCAGAGGCTTGAGAACGAAGGAGAGGAATCTGTATACGAAGGAAGAGTTTTTTGATTTTGTTTGATCGTGGATTTATGTTCTCAAGGTTTGAATCTTCCTCACATCCAGAGCGTTTATCAAACTCTGCAGTATGTTTTCCATATATATAACTATTTATTTCTCAAAGAGAGAGTCGTAAATGAATATGTAAATGTAAATAACATTAGAATGCATTTTTATTTGGTCTTTTCTCAAATTTAATGCGATGAGATCAATGTCTTCAGGATTCGAAAATTCGAACCATAAAGATTAAGCATCTATCTTAAGCTTGTCCATCAAAATACACAGTATGTTTTTTCTTCTTAACTTTTCTGTTTCACCCATGGATCAGCTAAATCTATTTGTTTCGTTCTATTTGTGCAAGATTCGTTATTCCTCCATTGATCGGAGCGATTTTTGAGGGTGATTAATTTTCGCAGGAGCGAACGGAATGGTTACTCGTGCGTGGGTATATCAAACATGGCGGAAGAAAATGGAGAATCTCCGACGGCGTTTTCACCGTTATTTTGTGGTGCGGCCTTCGCTCCCCCATTTTCAAATAATTAATTCTGTCTGTTATAAATGAATAACAATTTGAATTACTTTGACTGACGTTACGATAGTTTTTTGATTGTTTACAAGAGGCTTTATAGTTTCCCTTCTCAGATAGAAAATACATATCATAAAAGTTGTTACGTAATAAAGTTTTGATATAAATTTGGTTTTATGTGAGATTTATCTCGTCAGCGTTGGTTTTATGTGAGATTTATCACGTCAGATTTGCAAGCAATTAGAATTCGCAGTGCTCATCGAATTGTGCTGTATGTTTAGTCTTTATAAATTTTCCTTTTCAGTCAACGATTTCCTGGATCAACTTTTTCTTTATCTTTTCTTCTTTTCTTTAAATTCTTTTTTTCTTTTCCATTCTTTTCTTTAAATTTGTTTTTATTTTATTTATTGGTATAGTTCAATATTCGTGATTCTCTTTCTATTTTCTAAAATAGTTAGGATAGAACTATAGTTCTCTTTGTTTTTAATATTTGACATTGACATTTGATACGATAGAAATCAATAAAGATTATTTGTAACAACTTTAGTAGCTCTTCGCTCTCCAATAAAAAAATTGCATATAACAAAGGCCATAATCAGGTTACACAATATTGTTCTCGTATGGCAACCCTCCTCGTAGAAGGATGCATAGATTAGGCATCCACGTCAGATTTGCAAGCAATTAGAATTCGCAGTGCTCATCGAATTGTGCTGTATGTTTAGTCTTTATAAATTTTCCTTTTCAGTCAACGATTTCCTGGATCAACTTTTTCCTTATCTTTTCTTCTCTTCTTTAAATTATTTTTTTCTTTTCCATTCTTTTCTTTAAATTTGTTTTTCTTTTATTTATTGGTATAGTTCAATATTCGTGATTCTTCAATTGTCAAATAGTTTTGTAATAATTAATTTTGGTAGCCTAAAAGGAATGGTTACGGGCATGCAAACCTCATATGGCTGAATACAAAGAAGACAACCACCTCAATTCAATTTTTAAATGAACACGTAGGTATCTCTTTCTATTTTCTAAAATAATTAGGATAGAACTATAGTTCTCTTTGTTTTTAATATTTGACATTGACATTTGATACCATAGAAATCAATAAAGATTATTTGTAACAACTTTAGTAGCTCTTCCCTCTCCAATAAAAAAGTTGCATATAACAAAGGCCATAATCAGGTTACACAATATTGTTCTCGTATGGCAACCCTCCTCGTAGGAAATCTCGAATGGATATCTTTTGCTATTTCTATATATAAATAGTATAAGATTGTTAGTTATTTCAAGTAATCATAGAATAAGATTTCTAATGTTACATTCAGACTCCCTAAACTTATTGGCTAATTTCAAAAGAAAGACTCGATCCACGAGGTCCATTATACTACATAAACGAAAAAATCCATATGACTAACGTGACACTTTCAACTTACAAGAAAATCTCAGTAACTAATACGAGAAAAGTGATATTAAAAACCCCAATTTATGTAACTATATAGTTATTGCCCGACTTGGAAAAATAATATACGTAACCGAAAAAAGGCATAAAAGGTTGATGACAACACAACATAATTGCCGTCTTACTTCAATTTTTTTCTTTTCTTTTTGGGTCTCCCATTCATATGATCAACTTGCCCTTGGCCGGTACTCGTTTTATGTTATCATTCTATTGATTTATTTGCATGTCTAGTTGCATGATCAGTCTGCATGTAATCGACAACGTCTTTTTGCAAAAATCATAGATTCATGTACTTATGTCGAACTAGAAGGAGGATACGAGGTCTTTGATTTGGTTTGATCTGAGATGAATGGTGACAAGGTTCAAACCCCCCACCCCAATAATGAACTTAAAAAGTAAGTATCCTTGCATTTGCAAGCAATTAGATCCCGAAGCGTCTATCAAAAACTGCGATATTATATATAACTTTTATAATTATTACCTCTACTTTTTATTATGTTAACATAATGATTACAATTCATTTTATTATATTATCATAATAATTATAATTTATTTTATCATATTAACTTTATTTTATTATATTAACATAATAGTTGTAATTTATTAATAAATTTTATGTGTGTAATTTTTTGTATTTTTAGATTTTGAATTATTATTTTCTTTTAAAGTTTTTTTCTTCTCATTTTTAATTATTATATATATATAAAATTTTTCTTTTTATTTTAATTATATATAGAAATTGTGATGAATAGAAATTTGGGAAAAAAATAGAAAACCGCTTATTAAAAAACACAAAAAATAAATAAAAAATAAAAAAACAATTGATTAAAAATACTTAAAATTAAAAATAATAATATTCTAAAATTTGAAAATAAATATATAAATGTCACAAGTATTCCTCATACCATTAAAAAAAAAAAAAAATTAACCTTCTACCTTTACTACTACCTTACATGCAGATGTCAGAAATAGGAAAAAGTTACACATTGTTCTTTAACCTTTATGTTCAACATCACACGAATTAATCCTTCAAAGTATTGATTAATGTATTCATAATTTGGTACTTCAGATCCTTGTTGATTTGACTATATGATTTATACGCTCGTTGTAAAATTACAATTTTGTAAGGATCTTTTATATCGTTGCGCATGATTCTGTACTATTTCACATGGGCTTTTGGGTTAATGTCATTTATCTTGGATCCTTGAAATTCTGGAACTCTTGGCCATACGGTGAGTTGGATGGGTGGCGATTGTCCCATAGCGGCCATCTTCGAGCTCTATCCAACGTTAATCTTTAACCTCTTGATTGGACGGTCGACGAAACATGGATGGTTAGGGTAACAACCCACCCATGAACGCAACCCTAGCTCCAGGCTGTTCGCTTGAATTCATCCCTTTGCCTCTGTCCTCGACTCTAGAGGTAATAGGTGAAAAACCCTCACATGCAACGGTTAGTCCACTTAATCCATACCATACGATTGCAAAAATCAAATCATGTTAACCCTTTTTTCAATATAGAGGAGCAAATATAAGCCTTTAATTTTACTCACGTGAAACATGATAAAAACCAAAGTGTTGGGGTAAATTCGAGAACCAAATCTCAACTAACCAAACTTTAGATTATAATCCAAAAATAAAACATACATTCATATGGAGGTTGTGGCACCTTCACAGGTAAAACTATTATTTCTTACTAAGATTTATATCACGGGGTTGCGAGGTAACATAGTGTGAGGCTTTATTTCTCCCCTTGTCTTTTCCAAACCCATCCCCCCCACATTACACAACACACTTGAACTTACATGTAAAATCAAAAAATATATATCTAAGACATTTAATTAGTGAGAGACAAAATTTAGTACAACGGATGGGCAAAAATGACTTTTTGAATTTTATAGATTTTGGGTGAAGTATACAACACTTGCAGATTAATTGTTTGCCCATACTCATTTACTAACCATGCATTCAATTTCTATTTGAATTTAATTATTTAACTCTATTGCGGAATGTGGGTTATGTGCTACACTCATAACTTGTCCTTCTCTGCTGTTCCCTGATAAATGACATAATTTATAAATAACCTTGTACTTCGTTCAGTTACAGGGCTTGGGTGTTTTAACCGTTTTCGCATTTATCATGAGCAACTTTCGCGTTTTTCGTGCGCCACTTCATTACGCAATTGGTATACCATAATAGTATCAAATCCATCTGTGAATTTCTTTTGAATCAAACCTTAGGTACATTTTTGATATATCGAGGAATAACATTGTACAACACGTTAAATCTCACACAATGCTTGTTCATGGTCTCGCCAGCATTTCTTTTGATTTTCTCATATTTAGATAGAATTTGAAGGGGATTTTCTTTGCTTCATATTTCTACAAATTTCGATGCAAAACCTCTAAAATGTGGTAGTTTTGTTAGGCTGCGACATTTTATTGCCCTCTCCCGAATTTGTGCCGACATCCTCATCTTCACATCCTCGATATCAATTTCTGGAATCAAAGAAGTCGTTCATCTTATCTACATGCTTTTGGGTACATCTTAGGAGTTTGTGTATTGTCGAAAAAAAAAAGGGAGATTTGATTTGAAAGTAATATTGGGGCATAGCACCCGGGCTTTGAGAGAGAGAACAGGGGCATATCTTGCAACCATGATGATTAGAGGTGGAGAGTTTATAAAATGGAATTAGTTCTTGACGTAATCAAGGGAGGATTGGTCAGCGATTGATTAGTGTGAATAGTAGATGAAGTGATGGTAGAAAAAAGCTACGATGCGGAAGTCTTGTTTAACACCCAAGAATTTATTTGTGAAGAAAATTTCTCGGATCATTAAGAACTTGTAAAATTTGTGACTGATTGTGACCTTGATTGTGACTCTAATTGAGAATGTGAAAAGCAATGAGATCTTCAGGCTGACGAAATTAAATAGAGGAATCGAAAATTGTTTCATCAACCCAACTCAAAGGTTTGCTACGGAATAAGCTTTGTTTCAAAATTTATATCAAATTCAATATCTTGCAAGTTTCTAACTTTCAAGGGAATGAATTAGCTACGGAATAAAATTTCCTCTAATTGATTTATGGGCGAACTAGATGTCCCCCTGATAGTTGGCTTTTCTTCCTATGTTCCCAGGATCACTAGCAATGGTGGGAGGATTTGGATCGGGATTGGATCTAGTGTATCTTGAGAAGCTAGTATGTCTAATTTAGAAACCAACCTTCACTTTAAAACTTTTCAATTTAGCCTTTGAATAAACTCTAAGCTTATCATCCACAAGTTTAATTTCAATGAAAACTTACTAGGGATTGTTGATCTTTTTTTTTTTTTCCCCATCGGGTTACAAAAATGTTGTCACTCGGATTGAAGCTCGGAGCTGAAAAAGGAAATTCGAGGTAACCACAAACTACGCTTGGCAAGTAGCTCACCCTACTAGGCAAGGAGAGGCCTCTTTCCATATAGATCATATCCGAATGGTGAGGAAAGAAGATATTATGCCTGAGTATAGTAACCGAGGTTTTGATTTTGATTGTATAGGGTTTTAACTGGATCAAAAGGATAAAATAGTCGTATGAGAAATTGGTGTTGCGGGGGTATTCTACGGGGCAAGTTAGATGCAGGTAGTTTAAGACTTTATGATTTATGGTGGGATGATCGAGATAGGTGAGGAGCTGAAAGAGCATGGGGAAATCATGGTTTCTTCTAGCGGGAAAATTATAGGCGCGAATATTTACCCAAAAGCAGACATAGAAATTATGGATTTTGTACATCAAACTTGAAAAAAATTCACTTAATAGAAAATGAAATGATGGATAAAATATAAAAAATATTCTAAAAACTGAGCACAAAAGGAAGACGAGAAACTAAACACCCTTGCCACATGTATCCCATAAATATCTACAAATTTGTTTAATATTCTGCTCGGAAGCTGATACAAAAGTCCATCTCTTCAAAAATCCAAGCATCCAACTAAGTCCAACACTTACAAATGAGAAAGAAGAAGAAGATATGAACCTCAAAACAAATATCCCTAACCTTAGGATTCAAATCCATGAGATGAGGGATCAGTTTCCACCAAATCTTTGAATAAAATGTGGCAATGAGAAAACCAAACAACTTGCCTCTAAAGAGAAAGGCCAAGTTCATTTGACCTCTAGAGATGATGCTAATTAATTTACCCATATTAAAATAATCCTCATCATAATTACATTCATATTTACCAATTGTATCGGTGAAAAACCCAACTGGTGAGGATACTTCATTTCGTTGAAAAGCAGAGAAAATTTATCTTGAGCGCATACCTTGAGGAGGAAACAATAGGTCGTTTTATAATTCTTTGACTAACTTCCTAATCCAATTAAGATGTGATAGCTCATTGGAAAGCCTGCTCTATTCAAATTCTAGATATTATTTTCTAATTTGAGTTGAAATCTGTCTCCTCAAAATTTTATTCTCCCAAGACTACCTCTGGCCAGTCTGCATCTTGAAAAAGTAGTTACAGGTGTTTTTGGCTACCTTCAGCAGCCATTTTTCTTGAAATGCTCGGAAAAAGTACGGTGTTTCTCTAATTATTAACTTAATGATATCTTCCTTTTTCTTATTATGTGCCCCAAGAAAAAGCGTGAAATGAGTCAGCACAACTCCAGCCCGAAGATTTCCTGTGTTTTCCAAAGTTGCCAAAAACTCCAAAAATATTCCAAAATTTTTCAAAATTTTCAAAATTTGTGGCATGGGCTAATCACCTATAAAATTTGGGCTAAGGAGGATTTATCAAGCATCTTCATTTATCTCCTCCTTTCTTTCCCCTTCGGATCTTCTCAATTTATCCTTCATCTGTTTGACCTTGATGTTACCGTTTTGTTTAAGCTTCGATAGTGATGGGCCATGTGCACGAGCATATGATTGTATTTGTTGGCTTTCATAGCAGATTTTTCCAAGTGAATGTTGACTCTCTCAAGCCACTTCTCTGTTGTATTAAATTTCCTTGAAGCTTGCTGATGTCGTAAAATTTTGAGTTTCTTGCTCTTCTTGCTCTAAGGCTCTTTTGAGGCCTCTTGTCTTTAGCCTTTTCTAGATGTTTTCGACCTCCTCAGATCTTCTATGTAAGCTTGTTTGATCATGTTTTCTCCTCTCATATAAAAATTCAGCTCTAAAATATTTTGTTTGTTTGTCAACTATTTGCTACTCTTGCTCTGAGAAGGAATGTTGAGTTTTTCCCTCTCAGATTTTTGCAACTCTACGATGTGTGCCTCATTTTATTTGATGAAAATGTTTGATGTAGTAGTATAATAAAAACTCTTCAAGTTATACTAGCTCGATATCGGCTTCTTCCTCATGAGCATCTTCATGCTATTAATTTGTTCTTCATGGTGACCTCTACGATTTTCTCCTTTCCTTTCTATGTCTTTTGTACTTGTTTTGTTGATGAAGAAAGCAGAAGCCTTCCACATCATGTGGAGCAAACACGTACTTTCTCTGTGTTGAAAAATGAAAGGCCACTTCACGGCATGTTAGTTAAACACTGCACCTCATAAAAACGGTTTATAATCCCTCTCTAATATGTTAGGCCATTATTTGGTAGCCTGTTAATTTGACTTGATGCTTCCTTGTTTTATAGGCTATGAGGCTAGTAGATGTCTCTCTTATCTCTTGTGGAAGCTGGTGGAAGAATTTGGGTATTTTGAATATGCCATTTGGAATAAAAAAATTATCCCAAGATATGTTCGGTAGATATGAAGCACGATGAGTTTGATGGGGAGTGATGATAGAGTTGTTCATTTGCCGATGACATTCTTTCTTTAACACCAAGTATGCGATCTTCTCAATGTCCTTGAAGAAATATGGAATGTTTAGCATCCTCACCCTAGTGAAATGCATGAGTAACTTTGATATAGTATGTGTCTGATATGGAAAATCTTTCCTCACAAGTAAAATATTTCATGATAATATTCATCACTGATTGCATACTTGTTGAGAGGGAAAGCGAGAGGAAAATTTTTCTTCCTTCATTCTTATGTAGTTTTGAGATAAGGCTCAAAATAATTATCATCCGAGTCCCCATTCTTTGTACCATCTCTCCCTAACATTCGGAATCACAGCATCAACAATGATGGCGGTGGACAAGGAAAAAGGTACACACAGAGTGCCTTGTTATCATGTAAGGACAAATCTGTGAAGAAACTAGTCAACTCAAGATGGTGCTCAACTCTTTCCACCTTTTCAAAAAACTCATAACACCAACATATCCGAAACAAGACATAGCTAAAGGTGAAGCCTCTAGCTCTCTAAGATTTTATGGCTCTATTTTGATGATTTTCCTCCTTTATGCAACATTCTCTATTGTACAACCCCTCATTTCCTCAAACTCATTATCAATTTTTCTTGTCCATGTAATATTTTTCTTCTCTCTCCATGCTTGTTTCTTTGCCTTTAAAAACCCTAGGGAAAAGGGAATAAAGGTAGAGTGAGAGGGGAGTGAAGGAGATAGGCAGGAGAAATAAATATTTGAAATAGAGACTTTAGAGAATAGGGATAGGAAGACCACAAAATTAAGGGATATGGGGGAAAAGTGTTATGAAACTTTTGTGAGGTGATGGAAAGTGAAAATATGAAGAGGGACGAAAATGAAAATTTAATTGTGAGGTCAAGGGTATGGGAAAATCTAGGTAAAGTGAAAATCCTGAAATTGGGGTTTTAATGGAAAATGGTAAAGGGACTTTGGAAATGGTAGTTTTGAGTGTTTTTGGGAATATGGGGTGAATAAATAGGGTCTAGGGATAATAATTTTGGGACGAGGGTTTTTGGGGGAAATTTTTTAATTTGGAGGGGAATTTGGGAAAAGCTAGGGTTTTTGATTTCCTTGCCAATATGAAAGCTTTACCTAAAAACATGAAATGAAGGAAGAATAGTAAAGGAATTTTACTTACTTGATTTAGGGAAGAAAGATGAATTTGAAGAATTTGGAAGAGTTGGAGGGTTTTGGCACAAGCGCGGCGCCTCACCCCGGGAGAGCAACTCCTTCTCCTAGCGCAACGCCCTTCGGTTTTTACCTTGCGAGAAATTGGCCTAAACACATTTCCTAGCTTGAGGAGCGCGATCAGGGAAATTTCTTCAATTTTCTCCCTTTATTGACTCTCTTGCTCCAAAATGCATTTTTCTCTTGGAAAATGAACAAATGAGGTTTTCTTTTGGCAAATGAGCTTTTTATATCTTTGGTTTTGAGCTTTGAATGATTGAGACCCACATTTTTCCTTTTTTCTCATTTAACCTTTCACAACATTTTTTGATGCTTTTGGTGCTTTGGATGCTTTGACATGGTCTTTGTATCTTTTCATGAAATTTTATTTAGCTAGGAATAGCCACATTTTGGGTTTATTACATATAGTGACTTTAAAATTACGTAAATTAGAACATAAAATATCTCTATTTTATCTCAAAAATGTCATTTTTGAGATGAAAAATTACAAAAAGTAAATGTAATTTTACATGGAAAACCTATTTGAAAAAAATCATGAGTTTTATTTACGGAACATCGTCACACCTTCTGCTACCCTTTGTACCAAATGAGACAATACAGTAAGTGACCTAATGGAAAATAAAAAAATTGTCTCAATGAGTGATTTTGACTAAAATTAAAAAAGAAAGTAGATTTTTTTCCAGTGTAATTAAGGAACATGGAAGAGGGTCGGTAGGCATATACTGCCTTGAAGGAAAATGGGACACTTAGCCAAAGGACAACCTACCGATGGAACAATTTTATATCTTGATCTAATGGAATTATTGAAAAGAAAAGAAAAGTTCTTTAGAATGGGACACCTAAGATGCACATGAAAAATGTGTTTTGATCCCTCGTGGAAGTATGCAAATATTGAAAGTAACATTGGACCTATTGGGGATGGAAGCTCCTTGGAGGTGTCGGAAACATCGTATACCAAATTACTTGCTAACCTTTGGGCTAATATGGTCAAAGAAATCTAAAAGATTACGGTACAGCAAACTAATAACTCCTAAAAGGCGGGCGAGAGCGAATAAAAAACTCTAAAAATAACGTAAAATCAACAAGATTTATAGCCTTCACGTGAGGCCCCAAGCCTAAATGATTTTTACGCTCCAAATATTGCGGAGAAAATAAAAACGTATTTACAATGAAAGTGGAACATTCTTTCAGAAGTTGCATCATAAATAGTAATGTTTGATAGCCTACTGCATTGATCGGTCCTCTGAACATTCTTGTCCATTCATCTCTTTCAAATGGCCATTTCGTCCTCGATAAGCTAAGATCTTGTGGTACTTTCCATATATTTACAAACCTCCCGTTCTTTCCTTTATATTCATTTCTTGCATCCCATCGACCTTTTCATCTTCCTGTAAAACTTATCTTGCCTTGGTTTTTTGCGATCATAAATCTTTATTTTCTCCTGAAGTTTTAGAGATTGTCGAGAAAATCCCTCACTTATTCTTTGAAGGTGAATAATTTTATTGATTCAATGTTGAATATCATCGTCCTCACTATTTGATTCCTACAATAATCGCATAAACTGGGACTACATGTGATGTAGGAAACATTGTATCCGTACCATAAACCAATTCAAGGGTGACATACCTATAGACTTCTTGGTGCTCATAAATTACGCCCACAAAACAATGGTAGCTTCTGTACCAAGTTTCCTTGTTCTCCAACATTTTCTTAATGATATTAACCAAGGATTTATTAGAGGACTCAGCTAATGCATTTCCCTTCAAATAATATGCAGTTGAATGGCCCAACCTGATGTTATACTTGTGAAGAAACTAAATCATATTCTTTTACTTGAATGTCATTGCATTATCTGTAATAATCTTGTGAGGACAACCAAAATGAGACAAAATATTGGATTCTAAAAATTGAATAGTTACTGTGTCCGTAGCTTTCCTTGTAGGAATAGCCTTGATCCACCTGGTGAATTTTTTGGTGGTTGTCAGAATCCATCTATGTTTTGTTCTTTATGTAGGATGAATTTCACCAATAAAATAAAGCTCCCACTATTGAAAAGGAGCATTTACTACAATAGGCTTCAGTGGAATAGGAAGGGGTTTCCTTTTTCCCTCAAAAACTTGACATTCATGACAGTTTGTGACTTTTTTGTACAAATCTAAAAAATAGAGGTGGACAACAATACCCTACCTTAAACACATTATTAGATGTTGTTTTCCAAAACAAGTGGCCTCCACAATCTCCCCTATGGAAGTCATCCATTACCTGTTTAGCTTCAGCTTCAACCATACAATTTAAAATAACACCTCCTGGATCTTTCCAATAAAGGGCACTACCTAGAATGCAGAATTTAGAAGATTTTAATTTTAAATACCTACCCTTTATTTTTGACATTCCATGAGGAGGAAATAATTTTTGAATAACACACACCATATATAAATACCATGGTGATGTGAGAAACATTTCTGATACCTGTATTATAATTCCATCTTCTTCATCAGCTGACATTGCTATAATAAGGTTTATGTCTAGAGCATGCAAGTTGGATTCAACCATGAGTTTGGCTAACCCCTGTCCCTTGATCAGCTTGGTGGGCTTGATCTTGAGATCATACTCTCGTATTGTCATTATCCATTTACCTATCCTTCCTTCCGGATCAGTCTGCGTGAGAAATTCTTTTACAGGTGCATTTGGAACATAAGCTATAGTATGTGAATGTAGAATATAGACCCGGAAATCCTTCAAGGCTTTGATTAAGGCCAAAGCTTGCTTCTCAATAATATTATAGTGAAGAGAAGAATCTCTAATGGCTCGACTTAAGAAATTAATGGGCTACTCAACCTAATCCTTCTTTTTCATCAAAACCTCAGCCAAGGTGTGCTCAGATGCAAATGAAAATATTATAAAATCACTAGTATAATCTGGACTAACCAAAATAGGTGTTGTAGTTAAGGAAAGCTTTACCAAGTTGAAATAATTCATATCATCATTGGTCCATTTTAGATTGACATAATTTTTCAACATATTAGTCATTTCACGCAAATTCTCAGCCAAATTAGGAACAAATTTACGTAATAAATTCATCTTACCATTGAAAGCTTGTATCTCCTTTTTATTGCGCGGGAAATCTATTGTAGGAATTTATAGGGTAATTTTTGTAGATCAAGAACCAAAGGTCACCACTCACAAACAGATCACAAATTAGTACACCAGTATAATCACGTGGTTAAAACCCTCAAAGAGGGAAACAGTCCATGCCCTAAGCCAACGTGGCCACTTCAAGGAATTTATTAATATAAAAGAAAAGTTACATATGTTTCTCTCATAAACGGTTACCAGAAAAATGACCCTCCATGCTATTTAAATAGAGATCATGGAACAATCAGGTGTTAAGCCACAGATCGAGTGTCGTTAATATCGAGGTGAGAGATAACCGTCGGATCACTACAAATCGTGACCGTTGAATTATAAGTTACAAATGTACATGGTAAAGAAACACACTTTACCTAACTCTACACTACACTAAGCTATTCTTAACTATTTCCTATGTGTCAGAATATCCTAACATCCTCCCTTAAGAACAACTTGGGATAGCATTGAAGGATTTACAAAGGTGACACAAAAGGAGCCTATTTCCTATGTGTTGAAATATCCTAACATCCTTGCTTAAGAAAAAATTGGGATAGGATTGAAGTATTTACAAAAGTGACACAATAGGAGAAGGAAGGAGGCATTAGAGCCTATCCCCCCTTAATGAAAAATTTCTTGAACTCCAAGCATGGATCGAAGTTTGGTAAACTTCGCCTCTGTGAGAGCCTTCGTAAAGATATCAGCTACTTGATCATTGGTCGAACAATACTGCACTTCAAGAACATGATCATGAATGAGCTTTCTGATGAAGTGTATGTGGATTTCAATGTGTTTCATACACTGATGTTGAACTGGATCTTTACATAGATGAATGGAATTATGATTATCACACCAAAGTGTAGTTGGATGTTGTTGGTGAATATCAAATTCAAACAGGATCTTGCGAAGCCACATGGATTCCTTGTTGGCTTCAACTGCACCATGATACTCTGATTCTACTAAAGAAATGGATATGGCACTTTTTTTCTTACAACACCAAGTAATAGGTCCTAAACCAAGAGTGAATACATATCCTGCAGTGGACTTTCGATCATCAAGGTCACCAACCCAATCAGAATTAGTGAAACCAATCAACAAGGGAGATGCTTTTGCATTGTAATGAATCCTGAACTGAACTATACCTCGAATATATCAAAGTATTTTTTATCTGCTTTCCAGTGACTTTCATGAGGTTGGTGCATAAACCGAGTGACAAGACCAACAAGAAAGGAAAGGTCAGGACAGGTATGGGTTAGATACAAAAGTTTACTAACAAGTTGACGGTATAAGGTAGCATCAACTTCAGGGGTAGTACAGTTGAATAAAATAAAGACTCCATACTGAAAGGGAGAAGGGGCAGGCTTACAGTCTTCCATGTGAAAGTGGTGTAGAAGATCACAAGCATACTTGGACTGAGAGAGGGTAATGCCTTCCTTGGATTGCAAGACTTGAAGACCAAGGAAATATTGCAAGTGTCCTAAGTCTGTCATTTCAAACTTATTTTTGAGGCTAGACTTCACATGGTTTATATGGTTTGGATCACTAACAGTAAGGATAATATCATCAACATAAAGAACAAGGATGGTGAAGGAATTACCCACCTTCTTGGTGTAGACAGTGTTGTCAGAATGACACCTAGAAAAGCCATTATCTAAGAAAAATCTATCCATTTTGGCATACCAAGCCTTAGGAGCTTGTTTGAGACCATAGAGAGACTTCCTAAGGTGACAAAAAAGGCTGGAGTATTTTTGGATAAAGCCAAGGGGTTGTTCCATGTAGATTTCTTCATGCAAATCTCCATGTAAGAAGGTGGATTTAACATCCATCTGATAAACTTCCCATTTAAAGGAGGCAGCAAGGGAAAGAACAAGGCGGATAGAATTCATTTTGGCAACAGGGGATAAGGTTTTAGTATAGTCAATGCCTTCAACTTGTGAAAAATATTTAGCAACAAGACGAGCTTTATGTCTATCCACTTTGCCATCTGGTCCAAACTTTTTTTTGTAAACCCATCTGCATCTGACAATTTTTCTTCCTTTTGGAAGAGGAACAAGATCCAAAATATTGTTGGCTAATAAGAAATGATACTCTTCATTCATAGCTTCATCCCAATCTAGATGACCGGAGGCTTCTTCAAAGGTTTCTGGATCAATTTTTTCTGGAACTTCAGCTAATAAGAAAGAGGCTCTTTTGAAATGAGAACGTGTACGTCGTCGATTGGCAGGGTCACCTGCAAGAGAACCTACTACATCTCGAGTAGAGTGGACCCATCTTGGAAGCGGTGGAGTATAAGGAACAATTTCACGAGCTGGAGGAGGATTTTCGTCCTCGCTGTCATCATCGGAACTAGAAGGAATGCTATTAAAAATAGAAGAGAGAGAGAGAGGTGGCACATGTGCCTAATTAGGCTTGCAGGCCAAAGGTGGCACACCCGCTGAACTAGGCTTGCAGGCTGATATATTTTCATCAAAATTTACATCTCTTCTAATGATTATACTTTTGGATTTGGGTTGAAGAAGACTATATCCTTTGACATCTTCAGAATATCCAACAAAAATATATTTTTCACTCTTAGGTTCTAAGGATTTATGTTTCGCTTCTGGAATATGGGCTAAAGCATCACTTCCAAAAACACAAAAGTGACTTACATCTGGTTTGATTGAGCTCCAAGATTCTTCTGGAGTTATATTCTTTAAAAGCTTAGTAGGAGTGTGATTTACTATGTAATTTGCATAGTTAATGGCTTCTGCCAAAAAATTGAGACCAAGTCCTTTAGATTGAAGCATACAATTAGCCATTTCTTTTAAGTTGCAATTATTCCTTTTAGCTACACCATTTTGTTGTGGAGTATATGGAACAGTATGTTGTAATTGAATGCCATGCTTAGTGCAAAAGTTGATAAATTTGTTGTTAACATATTCTCCACCATTTTCTGAACTTCACTTAAGAATTTGTATGTCTAGATTGTTTCTCAACAAAGGCCTTAAAGGCCAAGAACATGTTAAAAACTTCACTCTTGAGTTTTAAGAAATATACCCAAGTGCATCTGGAAAAATCATCAATGAAGGTTAAGAATTACTTGCAACCAGAGAAAGAAACAATAAGAAGTGGGCCATATAAATCACTGTGCACAAGCTGCAAAGGGGCTGAAGCGTGCCAAGAGGCACGTTTGTCAAAAATATCTCGATGATGTTTTCCAAGTACACATCTAGAGCAAACACCATCCCAGCAAGATACCATAGGAAGGCCCGTCACCATATTTTCCTTACACATAGTTTGAAGAGAATGATAGTTTAAGTGACCAAATCGTTCATGCCAAAGTTTGCTCACATCATCATTATGAGCAACAAAAACAGAGGGAAGAGATGATGACCCAAAGTTGTCAAAGTTATACAACCTTGTGGAATCATTAGTAATGCTAGTAGCTAAAATATGTTTAGGATCTTTGAGGTCCTTGATTGCAACATCATGAGGTGAGAATTATACTATTTTCCCTTCACCTCAATGAGTTATCTGATAAACAGATAGAAGGTTGCATGACAAGGTAGGAACACATAGTACATCATTAAACTGGCCATTATCTAGATGAATGGTTCTAGATCCTACAACACTAAGCGATCTATCATCACCAACATAAATATGTTTGGTGTTACAATCATTTAAAGAAGAAAAAATGGATTTATTTTTAGCCATGTGGTAAGAAGCTCCAGAATCAATGAGCCACTCATGAGAAGGAGAAGAAGAAGATACATTTAATGCATAACCAAATCTTGATGCTTGACAACCACAAGCAAAAAGTACCATGCCTGAAGATGAAGGTGAAGAGTGCTCCAAATTGATGTTGTGCTTCTTCATTTCTGCTTCTAAGGCTTCCATATTCTTAAAACATTTGGACTCTAAATGGCCATCACTATTGCAAAATTTGCAATGTCTATCTATCTTATTTCCTTTGTTTTTATATGCATTATCATTTTGGTGAGTTGCTTTTTCAGTTTGTGGCTGAAATTGCTTAGGACCCTTGTTTGGTTTCAGACCATACTTTTTAGGATACTGCTTCTTCGGATTCTTCTGATATGATTGATGTTGGGCTGCTAGGGATTTCTTAAAAGCATTTCCAGCCGTGATAAGACCAAGGTGTAAATTTTTTTCTTGTTCTCTTATCAAAGAATCACAAAAGGCATCAAAATAGGGATTCTTGTAGTGGTTCGTGAAGAAATGATGGCTTATCTAGTGGAATTGAAGGCAGAAACAAATACAGAGTATGCAGGGCCAAGCTTAGTAAGAATGCAATAGATGAGGCTACCATATTCCTTTTTTATCTTACAACCTTCTAAAAGAAGTCAGAGGGTCTTGAATTTGGACAAAAAATCTTCAATAGAGGAGAAATTATTGGGGTCGGAAGTAAGCAAATCATTTTCAAGCTAATGGGCCCTGATTTGATTTTGAATGCCAAAGACAATATTTAGCTTGTCCAGGGCTTCATGAGGGGTGTCAATGTCAAGGATATGAAATCAAATATATTGAGAAATGGACATTCCTATCAACCCTCGTGCTTGATCTTGTTTATTTTCCCATTTAGCAACTTTATCATCATCAGAAGGTTTAGTTTCTAGCCCTGTGGCTATTCTATAAAGCCCTTTACTTCTAAGTATATCTACCATGTGAGGTATCCATTGGAAATAATTGGTGCTGTTAAGAATAACTGGGCATGCACTTTCCATTTAAAAAAAAAAAACTGAAGCTAAGAAAATATAAAACTAGCCGCTTCAATGGAAAGATCTCGAAAAATTAGGCCGTTTAAAAAAAAAGGGCTCAAAAAACAGCTTCTGGATGAAGAAGTTATGCCTTTAAAAAAAACTGAGTTGTAGATGACGAATAGTTACAGGAACGGGATGAAGTGCGGCTCTTTAAAAAACAATCCTGCCCCTTTGAACAAAATTTTTTTAGAAAAGAAGCTTGAGAAGGAGACTTGAACCCAAGACCTCTATTCTCATAAAATAATCCCTCACCAAGTGAGGTAGTAAAAATATTATGTTATTTTAGAAATCAGGAAGAGGGGATTATTATTATTGTTGTTGTTGTTGTTGTTGTTGTTGTTGTTGTTATTATTGGAGGTGTGCGTGACTTTTCCTGTAAAAAAAATGAGCAAAAGAAAAGAAATGCAAAGCCTTACGGCAAAATGTTAGATTCTCGGTTAGCCTTACTGGAAACTATCACTTTTTTCACTATTTCTGATTTCCCGAGATTGCACAAAGACACAGGGAAAGAGCATACATAGCAAAAAAAATCCCTTTTTCCTGTTTTTGATTTGTCGAGTTTGCACGAGGTGCACAACAAAGAGCATACACAGAGAAGAGGGTATAGATTCAGAAAATAGATAAAACCTTAATACGGGAAAAAAACCGAAATAAGTAGAACTATTAACAAATATAACTGTAGAATAGATGCTTTATACCTCCAAATCTAAACTGACATAACTTGGGCAGCCGAAAACCTTTTTGCATGAAAATAAAGGCATTCCTCACTGTAACAAATGCTCCGAACATAACTGAGCAGTTCTCGAAGCCCAAAAATGTTCAGAAATAGTAGATATACAAAATGTCATTCTAATGCAGTCAAACCGTCTTCAGATTTTGATCAACAATGGACGCAGCCCTCAAAATAGCTCTGATACCATGTAGGAATTTACAGGGTAAGTTCCGTAGATCAAGAACCAAAGATTACCACTCAAAAACATATCACAAATTAGTACACCAGTATAATCATGTGGTTAAAACCCTCAAAGAGGGAAACAGTCCATGCCCTGAGCCAATGCGGCCACTTCAGGGAATTTATTAATATAAAAGAAAAGTTACATATGTTTCTCTCATAAACGGTTACTAGACAAATGACCCTCCATGCTCTTTAAATAAAGATCATGGACCAATCGGGTGTTAAGCCACAGATCAAATGATGTTAATACCGAGCTGAGAGATAACCGTCGGATCACTACAAATCGTGACCGTCAGATTATAAGTTACAAATGTACATGGTAAGGAAACACACTTTACCTAACTCTACACTAGACTAAGTTATTCTTAACTATTTCCTATGTGTCGGAATATCCTAACATCTATTTTTTGAATTTCTTCTACTCTGGAAGGATCAATGTGAATGCCATATTTGGAAATTATGTGACCAAGAAGTTTGTCTTCCTCCATGCCAAAAAGACTCTTTTTTGGATTCAGAGAAATTCCAAACTCCCTGGATTTCTGAAAAACAATTCTCAGATGGTGTAAATGTTCATCATCAAAACTATAAAACATTGTCAAATCATCTAAATACACCACTAAGAAAACATATTTCTCATTAGAAAAGGCTATAACCATCGCCTGCTGAAAAGTAGCCCCTACATTCTTGAGTCCAAATGGCATTTTGCCATATTGAAAGGTCCCCCATAGTGTTGTGAAATCAGTTTTACCTTGGTCTTCTTCATGTACCAAAATCTAATTATAACCTAAATAACCATCAAGCAGCGACATCCGTGATGCTCCAACTACCCTTTACAGAACATCGTCCATCTTAGGAAGCGGGTAATTATCCTTTAATTACACTTTATTCAAATTTTGGAAATCAATGCATAACATTATCTCTCCAGTATTTTCCTTACTGGAACCAAATTTGAAATCCAATCAGAAAATCTAATTGGAACAATGATACCAGTTTTACACAATCGATTTAACTCTTTCTCGATGGATGGAAATAGTCTTAGATTTATCCTTCTCAAATTATATCTAAAAGGTTTTTGATCCGACTTGATGGGAATAACGTGTTGAATAATATTTTTTTCATAGACCCTTAAATCTGTGTAGTCCCATGCGAAAATATCAGAAAATTCAGATAACAATTTGATGTACTTATCTTTTGCCCCAAGAGATAATGTCTTAGACAGCTTAACCATTTGGGCTTATCTCCTATCCCGATGTTTACTTCTTCCACACCATTTCCTATAGGAGTAAATGTTGGTTTTCTTGCCACATCATCATGATCAAATAGTTCTTATAAATGTATGGGACCTCTAGAAATAATATTATCCTTCAGCTGCAAAACATTCATCTAATTGGCCTCTATGTTTTGATCATCATAATCACAAACATCATCAATAAAATCATCTTTAAACTTTCATTCATTCTACAAAAAGTTATTAATTTCTTTATCATCTCAAAAAAATTGCCAGTACCTTAAGTTATCGGGAACACTAGGTCTATGTTTGACATTAATTTCAAATTTATTAATTGAGTTCATCAGAATTTTGAGATTACTTTCTACTATAGCAGGAAAATATGCAATGATATTTTCATTTCTTGGTACCGTTGTTAATGTATCTTCAGGAAACATTTTTAAGATATCCAAGACTGCATTCCTATAAGCTCTCATTCACGGATGCTTTGCTTGATATTCTCCTTTCACTTGCTTTATGACAAGCTCAGAATCACCATAAAAAAAAATTATTTTTGCACCAAGTTTCTTCAAAATTTTGAGACCTGTGATCATTGCTTCATACTTCGCTTTGTTGTTAGAACAGTCAAAAGCCAATTTATAAGAGAATTCTCTAACATTACTTGGAATTCCACCTGACTTACAAAAAATACTTCGGATCCAAATACCAATACCTACACCTTCCTTACCTAAAGCACCATCAAAATCCATGCTCCAAAGGCGCTCTTCGTCTTCTAGATGCTGAAACTTAACTTTTGGTTCTGATTTACCTTTTCCAATCACTTCATTTTTCTTTTGTGTACTAATTTTCTGTTCTTCTAAAGGTTTTTCGGAAGAAGTCACCATTTTTATTTATTTATCAATAACTATGCTAAAACTCTCTGAAACTTCTAGTACATTCTCTACATATACTAGATGATTACTTACATCATTACAACTACCATCATTATACAAAATAAAAGATTCTAGATCTGTATGTACATCCTGTGTTGGATTATTTATGGGCTTCTCCTTACTAGTTATCATGTACTTCATTTTCTTTTCTCGGTACAATTTCCTCAGTTGCCCGAAAATAGGAATAGTAGAAAAGAGAAGTCAAGTTGTAAGGTACCTTTGAATTTGGCTCCCCATGATCTAGACCGCAACATGCCGAATAGAGGCAGTATATCAACCACCACCACATCCATTAAGACATTCTTAGCTGGGATTTTGTCTAAGGAAACCACTAAATCTTTAATGAGATCAATGCAGTGAACTCTACCAGAATCAAATGAATACAAATCATGATATGGTCGGGTGATATCCATGCCCATATTTTCCATAATAGCCTTTGGAATTAAATTGTGAGAAGCCCTGAAATCAAGCATAGCATTATGAAGTATGTATTCATGTAGTCTAAGGCTTAAATAAAAGTGGGAACTTCACTTTCTTCTAACTGACCATCTATAGTTGGACCGAAAATGAGCTTAGGGTGGTCATCCTCTACATTAACCATATTGGAAAAAGGATCAACTAGCAACACTTTAGACACCTGATGTTTATAGTGACTATTATTTACTAATTTTGTCAAAGGAATGGACACTTTCAATTTAGCTATTTCATTTTCTAAATTAAATTGTGAATTTATCTACCTCTTTGGTGACATTATCTCTTCTATCATTTTGATCCTTTGTTACATTCTCATTTTTCTGAGTGTCTTTCTCTTTAGTAGTTGAGCTTGTTGATGGCTAGTTGATGTTGCTATGATTTGATCCGCATACTCTTTACCCTTTTTTTATTATTTGGAAGATCATTTTTTGGCTCGGCCTCTTTTATTTTTTGAATAGGATTGAAAAGTACATCTCTGCTCCTTAAAGAATATTGTTTCTATTGTGCACTCAATGAATTCATATACCCACGCTGATAATCATCTGATTCAGTTTCCAAATCATCATCATTTGCCAATATATAGTCCTCATCTTCTGGAATATCCAAAATTTCAGTATATTGTTCATCATCAGTCAGAAACATGGGTGGACCATTTGCTATAAATAAATGATTTTTTTCGACCACTAGATATTCATATTCTCCCTCTTCCACCCCTTGAACATAATTCTGCTGCAACAGGGTCTGAATATGTTGTTATTTTAATATTTGGTCAAGTGCTTTCTTCTCTCTTTGCTTGATTCTAAACTGAGGTTGTTGATGTCCTTTGAAATTTTGGTTCTGGATCTATGGTTTAGGTCTATATCAGATAGACAATAGATCAACCATTATTTCCAAAGTTCGGAGTAATGAATCCATTTTAGCATCAGAAGTAGATGTCTCCTCCTTGATGGTCACTCTCTTTTCAGATCTCATCCTTGCTCTTTTGGCTAGAAAATTTGCTTCCACACTTACATCATTCTTTTGCATATCTGCTAAAGTTGTAAGATCACCTTCACGCAACTAATATGCCATATTAGTATCAAATCCATCTGTAAATTTGACTAAATCCAAACCTTCCGGTTGTTTGATATGTGAAGGAAGAGCATTGTAAACTTCATTAAATCTCACACAATAATCTTGCACAGTCTCCTCGACATTTCCTTTGATGTTCTCATATTCAGACAGAAATTGAAGTGGATTTTTATTTTCTTCCCATATTTCTACAAACTGTCGATGCAAAACTTCTAAAGTGTCAATAGTGGTTGTTAGTAGAGCTCTGAACCATTTTCTTACTTCCCCTCTCAAAATTTGTGAAAACAGCCTCATCTTCACATCCTCAATATCAATTTCATGAAGATCAAAGAAGTCATTCATCTTATCTACATGTTTTTGGGTTGTTATAGGTTGAGTATTGTCAAGAAAATGGATTTTAGTTTGGTAATATTGGGGCATATCACCCGGGTTCTGAGGGAGAACAAGGGGGGCATATCGTGCAGCCATGATGATTAGAGGTGGAGGATTTATAACAGGGATTTGGATACTTGATGTAATCAAGGGAGGATTGATCATTGATTGATTAGTGTGAAAAGTAGATTAAGTGATGGTAGAAAAAGTTCGGATCTGAGGTCTATTTACTACCCAAGAATTTATTTGCGAAGAAAAGTTATGCAGATCATTAAGAACTTGTAAAAGTTGTGACCCTGATTGTGACCTTGATTGTGACTCTGATTGAGAATGTGAAAACAAATCTTCAACAACACTCTGAAAGGAAATAGAGGAAGCAACAACTGTTTCATCAACCCAACTCAAATATTTTCTCTGGAATAAACTTTGTTCAAAATTTATATCAAATTCAATATCTTGCAATTTTTCTAACTTTCCAAGGAAGGAATTAGCACTGGGAATGGAACTTTTCTCTAACTTATTTCTGGCTGAACTAGATGTCTCCACAACAGTTTTGGATTTTCTTCCTATGTTTTGAGGATCACTAAAAATGGTGGGATGATTCGGATCAGGATTGGATCTAGAGTATCTTCGGGAAGCCAGTATGTCCAATTTCTAAAACCAACTTTCACTTTAAAACTTTTCAATTCAGCCTTTGAATAAACTCTAAAGTTATCATCCACAAGTTTAATAATTTCAATGAAAACTTACTGGGGTTGATCTGATCTTACTTTTTTTCCCCTATGGAGTCGCCAAAATGTTATCGCTCAGATTGAACCTCAAGCTAAAAAAGGAAATTCTGAGGTAACAAAAAACCACGCTTAGCCAAGTAGCTATCCCTACTAAGCAAGGAGAGGTCTCTCTCCATATAGATCATAGCCAATATGACTGAGGAAAGAGGATATTATGCTAGGTATAGTAGCTTAGGGTTTTTATTTTGATTGTATAGGGTTGTGCTAGATTAGAAGGAGAAAAACAATCAGGGTAAGGGAAATTAGGTCAAAATTTGCAGGGTTTTCTATGGGGCAAGTTAGGTATAGTGGTTTAGCACTTTAGGATTTCTATGGTGGGATGATCAAGATAGGTGAGGAGCTATAAAGAGGATGGGGAAATCATGGTTTCTTTCTAACATGAAGAAATTACAGACTATGAATATTTACCCAAAACAGAGCATAGAAATTATGGATTTTGTTCATCAAAATTGAAAACATTCACTTAATGGAAATCAAATGATGGATGAAATAAAAAAAACATTGTAACAATTGATCACAAAAGGAGAAACTAAAAATAGACACCATACCACATGGATCCCATAAAAATAGCTGCAAATTTGTTTAATATTAATGCTCAGAACTGATACAAAAGTGTGTCTCTTCAAAATCCAAGCATCCAACTGAGTCCAACCCTTACAAATGAGAAAGAAGAAGAAGATATAGATCTGAAAACAACTCTCCCTAGCCTCAGGCAGTCAGATCCATGAGATGAGGATCAGTTTCCACCAAATTTGAACAAGAAATTGAAGACTAGGAAAACCAAACAACTTGCCTCTAAAAGAGAGGAAACTAATTCATTTGACCACTATAGTACTCAAGATAATTAATTTACCCATAGTAAACTAATCCTCATCATAATTACTTTCATATTTACCAATTACATCAGTGAAAAACCCAACTAGTGAGATAAAACTCAAAAATTCCGTGAAAAACAGAGAAAATTTGTTGTGAGCGCATCCCCAAGGAGGAAAAAATAGGTCGTTTTATAGGTCACTTTTGACTAAATTCCCTATGTCCAAATTGAGATCATGATAGCTCATTAGAAAGCCTGTCTTCTCTACTTTCTAGATCTGCTTTTTTTTTCTAATTTTGAGCTGATTTGACCCCTCAAAACTTCATTTTTCCAAGACTGTTGGGTGTGGAGCTTGATTAACTTGTTTATTTTGTATCACAATGTTGGTCCCCTGTACCTTAATGGGGCAACAACTGTAATATCCCCAAAATGGACTCCTTAGCAAGACAGGCCTGAAAAACGCATTTTTCAGGGATGTGTGCTTCAAAAACCAAGATCATCCCTTGGATTCTTTAGATTTCATAATGTAAGACCCAAATCCAAGAGGATATCAGAAACTAATCAGGCTAGGTTAGGCAAACATGCCTCCCACACCTAGTATGTCTTGATAGATGCCCAATGAGGGGCTGCAGCAATATATAAACACAATAATGGATATGCAGCATTAAATAAGCTCATATGATGTGTTAAAAACACATATCCTTCAATCAAAACTACATTGAAAACTTATATTCCGATTCATGATCCAAAATATGGGGAAAAGCATCTATCTCAGACCTAAAAACATCATTTACCAATATTTGCATAAAAATAAGGGGAAATGATGGTGGGATCCTTTATCTTAGGTCACGTGGGACTCACATACCAAATTTCAGCAAAAGACAATGACTCTAGCTAAGTTAAATTGGTCTCCCAGTCCCGATATAGCTCAAAAAGGCCCAATCCCCAAGACTTAACTCAACAGAAAGTGACTGAAGCACATACAACATGATTTTCTGAAGGTTTTAGGTACAATATGACATGAATATCAGATATAAGTTTATTACAAATGATTATGGAAGGAAATAGAGAAAAATATTCTTTTACATGAAGAGAATACATGAAGAAATCCTCAAGAATGAGGTACTGCAACCATAGGAAATGACTGAACAATATGGACAGTTTTTTATTTTTGAAAAATAGCAGTTGTACGTTACAAGTCAGATCTCAGACGGATCTGTGTACAAAATATTAGATATATATCATATCCATACACTAGACTGTCTCTATTTTACATCCCCTTGGGGTTTTCAATAAAACATGAAGCACAGGGAGTATATCTGAGATCTACTACAGCAGATCTACAGAATTCTTTAGAAATTATAAGGTAGATATAGTAATAAATGAATCAGATCTGAAACATACATGGATTGGTTGGCCAATCCATGGATCACCACAGTGCAAGGAAGTCTCCTTTACACCGGAGATCTCTCCTCAAAACAATTGCCAAACACCCTGCAACTCTTCACTTACAGAATAACGTAGTATAGGGAGATAAAATGTGCTGTAGGATTGATGTAGACTTTGGCCTGATGCCAAGTTGTATATCTAAAGCTCAAAATCTAATGCACTCTTCCAGGAGGTTAAAAGACACACTCACTGAGAAGAGGCACTAGTACAATCTAGATCTGAGCAGATCTAGTGTTTCCACTTGCTGCTGCTCACAAGGACAACCAAACCCTCAATAGGATCTGAGTTTTATTTGGAAGGAGAAGCTTAGCCAAATGCCTAATAGTGGACCAAGAAATGCAAGACTCTTCCAAGAGGCCTCTCAAGGAAAGAGAAGGATTCCTAAATAGGAGATCCTTATGCTAAACAACACTATTCTTAGCTAAATAGCTAGAGAATGATAAGTGTCTAAGAAGAAAAATATTTTCAATACAATATGTTCAACAAACTCTCTCATTCTACTCTCCTCTTTCATTTATAGGATGAAAACCTTGCAAAACCCTAAACCATCTCAAAGGTTTAGCTCCTTTCACATTTGGAACCTCCAACTAGATTTGCGTTGTTTATCTTGGTACATTGCATCTAAACAACACTGTAGATTTGGTCCTGATGACCCAGTCAATTGTCACAATCCCCTTTCACACATGAAGGATTTTCATTAAAGCAGCCCAGATTTAACCTTGTTCATATGGGCATTGATTTATTTTACTATTTTAGGAGTTTAATTTGTCCTCTTTTACAATTTTATTCTTGAACAAGAAAATGAAAACAAAAAGGAATATTCCTATTAGCTTGGGCTAATTAGGAATATTACAGTCCTCCCCTCAAAAATGTTTCTTGTCCTCAAGAAACTGATAAGGTGAGTGTTGCAAATCATCTCCTCCTCCATTGGTGTCACAAGAAAAGGATAAGCTTCTCTCATAAGCTAAGTGATCACCAAACCATCCATTCATGATTTGTCCCAACAATGTTGTCATGAGATGCAACCAGCTCCTCCCATAAGGAAACAATGAATCACATGAAACAACCATGGCTTGCCCAATGCCCTTCCTAAAATAAAAAACATAAAGTACAGGGAGTGTAGTCATCCCAAGGGCACATGCATGCCTCCCCTCCTTCCTCCATTCAT
Source organism: Pinus albicaulis (assembly GCA_034641835.2). NCBI lineage: Eukaryota > Viridiplantae > Streptophyta > Pinopsida > Pinales > Pinaceae > Pinus > Pinus albicaulis. The sequence continues at coordinate 1,657,638,503 of CM076575.1, forward strand.
CCCCATGAAAAGTACAAGCACATAATCAATATAGGGGATCAAGACAATGTATAAGTAAATAGAAATATGTGTACATGGAGGTGGATCATAGTCCCACATGTGGAACCATCCCAGAGCATCCCTTGCTTTCATCAAACCAAGATGTGGTAAGTGGTTATTCCACCACTTACTTGCTACCCAAGTCATCTCGTTATTGCAGAAAATGTGAGATATTTGGTGCCTTTGGGAAGCACCCATCATGAAAATAAATCTTCCTTTGCACATCAAGGGAGTGGCCAATTTTAGCACCTTAGTGGCCCAACAATTTCCATGACATTTACATGATACATTGCTTATTTTTAGGAGTCATGGCCTGCATACAAATGGTAAAAGAACACGTAAAAATATAAAAATAAACTTTCTTTACATGAACAGATTCTTTACCATCAAAATTACTCATACACATGGAGTTGTGCATGGACATTTCTCCTCTTTAAAAAGAAGGAAGAGATGGCTGAAGTGACTCTTGGATAGAGTCCCTTGGTTGCCCCAACTCCACATAGCTCATTTCTTTGACTTGATCCTTGTCAAAGACTCCTCCAACAATGTTGCTACAATTTTGAAATTCCTCCCAAAATGGAAGTACTTCTTGATCATCAAAGGCCAAGGAGAAGCCCCTTTGCACAATGATAGTGCCATCTCCTACTCCTGCAACATCATCCAGCATGTGAGAAAAAATCTTCCCTTGCTCTCTCAAGTACAACCCCAGCAACACAACTGTTTGTTGCCTCCTCGTGCTCTCATCATACAAGTCATGTGATGAAAGCATAATGAATCATATGAATGTCACATCAACACCATGCATCCATACTCTTTGATGCTCAATGATGCCAGCATCCTACCACATATCCTCCATCTTGGTAATCCTCCCATGAGGGCTACCATCATCCCAAATCAGATTTCTACACTTCATGGGATTTTGAAATGAAATCTTCTCAAGGATCAATTTGATCCCATAGGGACCCAAATAGGTGGTAGGAGAAAACCTCCCATCATGATGTGGAGGGCTCAAGGAATGTCCAAGACAAGCATGAGAGATGTTATCCATCCTCAAATGTCCCCCATCATATATCTTCTCCTCCTTGAATCTATAAATATTCAAGTGTGATAAGGGAAGAACTTCCTCAAACTGTTGAAGAAATTTGCACTTCATGAAATGTTGAAGTGCACCTTTCATGGGATCTCTTGATGAGACCTCCTCCTCATGCATGGTCTTCCAAAAACAGTGGGGTCTTGGATCTGCTGCAAGTATAAGTCTCTCTCTGAGTTGTGGCATGCTCATCGAGAAAGTGTCATCTAGGGAGGAGAAAATGTTTCTCATCTCAAGATGTCTACCCCTTGTCTCCATTGCTTCCTGAATGAAGCTGACATCTGATTGTTCCCATGAGGAATGGGTCCTCTTTTCTTTACTTCTACTCTTGGACAGCGCAGTGCAACTTTTCTGCTCTAAATTAGCAGTAAGTAATGATTATGGGTCATGCATCAGTAGATTTCCATAACCCTTAAGAAGGTTTGCTGCAATAATAGAAGGTGGAAACTCAATCATACCTTGATAGGATTTGGGAACATCTTGTATGGCTACAAGAGTTCCTTCTTCTACAATTTTGACTCCATCAACTACAGGTGTTGAAGGTTGTCCCTCCAAGGCTATCATAGTGCTGGTACAAATCTCCTCAAGAGATAGTGAGGACTTCTCTTCCTCTAATCTCTTGATCACCTCTTGAGTGAAATCTGCAAAAGAAGATACTTTTGCATGTGTCACATGGCTGAACCACCAACTGCTTGCTTCACCCTTCAAGTGCAGCACTTCAATCTCCACTGCTTCCTTCTCTACCACTGGATGTAGTAGGAAAAATGCACTGAGTCTTCTTTTCCAAGTCCTTGCTGAAGATGATCCATCAAAAGTAGACAATTGAAACCTATTGCCCTTCATCCTTCTTGTGCTGCAAGGTATCCTTTCTTCCTCCATTTGAATGAAATATGGGAAGGCTAGAGTCCCCTTTAATGCTCTAGGTTGATTCTTGTATTCAACAAAGTATTCACTTAGAATTTCAGATTCCAAGTGCTCTTCATGCTTCATGTTTTCTTCTCTGTGAGAGTAGGAAGTGCATGGTTCTTCCTCTTCTCCTTCTTTCATCTGCTTAACCTACTTGGGGAGGTCCTTCCTAGATCTAAAAAATTATGAGAGCAAGTTCATCCTCTTCATTATTCTTATCTCTGTCTTGAGACTCATGGGTTGAGCCAAGAAAGAGGCTCTGATACCACTGTAATCTCTCCAAAAGGGACTGCTTAGCAAGGAAGGCCTAAAAAACACATTTTTCAGGGATGTGCACTTCAGAAACCAATATCAGCCCTTGGATTCCTTATATATGATAATATAAGATGCAAATATAAGAGGATATCAGAAACCAATCAGGCTAGGTGAGGCAAACATGCATCCCACACTTCGTATGGCTTGATAAATGCCCAATGAGGGGCTTCAGAAATATATAAACACAATAATGGATATGCAGCATTAAATAAGTTCATATTATGTGTTAAAAACAGATATCCTTCAATCAAAACTACATCAGCAACTTATATTCTGATTCATGATCCAAAAGATGGGGAAAAACATCTATTTCAGCCCTAAAAACGTCATTTACTAAAATTTGCATAAAAATAAGGGGAAATGATGGTGGGATAATTTATCTTAGGTCATGTGGGACTCACATACCACATTTCAGCAAAAAAAAAATGAATCTATCTAAGTTAAACATGTCTCCCAGTATCTATATAGCTCAAAAAGGCCCAATCCCCAAGACTTAACTCAACAGAAAGTGACTGAAGCATATACAACGTGATTTTCTGAAGGGTTTAGGTACAATATGACATTAATATCAGATATAATTTTATTACAAATGATTATGGAAGGAAATAGAGAAAAATCTTCTTTTACATGAAGAGAATACATGAAGAAATCCTCAAGAATGAGGTACTGCAACCATAGGAAATGACTGAACAAGCTGGACAACGTTTATTTTGGAAAAAAAAGTAGCTGCAGGTTACAAGTCAGATCTAGGACAGTTCTGTGTACAAAATATGAGATCTATACACTAGAATGTCTCTATTGTACATCCCCGTGGGGGTTTTCAGCAAAACATGAAGCACAGAGAGTAGATATGAGATCTACTGCAGTAGATCTGCAGAATGATTCATAAATTATGAAGTAGATACATTAATGAATGAATCATATTTGAAACATACAAGGATTTGTTGGCCAATCCATGAATAAACACAGTGCAAGTAAGTCTCCTTTACACCAGAGATCTCTCCTCCAAACAGTTGCCAAACAACCTGCAACTCTTCACTTGAAGAATAGCGTAGTATAGGGAGATAAAATACGTTGTAGGCTTGATGTAGAATTTTCCTTGATGCCAAGTTATATATCTGAAGCTCAAAAGCTAATGCACTCTTCCAGGAGGTTAAAAGACACACTCACTGAGAAGAGGCACTGGTACAATCTAGATCTGAGCAGATCTAGTGTTTCCACTTGCTGCTATTCACAAGGAAAAAAAAACCCTCAACAGGATCTGAGTTGTAGTTGGAAGGAGAATCTTGGCCAAATTCCTAATAGTGGACCAATAAATGCAAGACTCTTCCAAGAGGCCTCTCAAGGAAAGAGAAGGATTCCTAAACAAGAGATCCTTGTGCTAAACAACACTATTCTTAGCTAAACAGCTAGAGAATGAGAAGTGTCTAAGAAGACAAATATTTTCAATAAAATATGTTCAACAACCTCTCTCATGCTACTCTTCTCTTTCATTTATAGGATGAAAGTCTTGCAAAACCCTAAACCATCTCAAAGGTTTAGCTCCTTTCACATTTGGAACCTCCAACTAGATCTACATTGTTTATCTTGGTACATTGCATCTGGACAACACTGTAGATTTGGTCCTGTTGACCCAGTCAATTGGCACAATCCCCTTTCACACATGAAGGAGTTTCATTAAAGCAGCTCGGATTTAGCCTTGTTCATATGGGAATTGATTTATTTTATTGTTTTAGGAGTTTAATTTGTCCTCCTTTACAATTTTATTCTTGAACAAGAAAATGAAAACAAAAAGGAATATTCCTATTAGCTTGGGCTAATTAGGAATATTACAGCAATGCCACCCAAAATTAAATGCTGCATGGGGGGTCTAGGGGGGTTGGCTAATTGCCTTATAAAAGTATAGTAATTTCTAGTCAATCTGGGCCGTTCATTAGGAAGATGATTTGACGGTAGAAGTTATGTTTAGTTTAGTTTTTTTTTTCCCTAGAAGGCAACCCCTCACTTGTATGAGGGTGTTGTATTGCAGCTATGTATTGTATGTGTATTCTTAGAGCGAGACACAGATAGGCAGACTGTGAGAGAAAATGGAGGATATTACAATGGATCTACCGTAAGTTGTGTCTCTTCATTTTGCTAGATAATAGAAAGGAAGTACTTGCTGTTTGGGGTGGACGTAGCCCAAACTGGGTGAACCACGTATATATGTGTCTCTCTAGTTTTATGTGTTTTGTGTGCTTGTGTTTTCTGCATATTTTATGTGTTGCATTGCTCTATAATATTTAATTTTCTAACAAAGACTGCCTCTAAGCACAATGCCATCCTAGAAAAGAGGCAGAAACATGATTTTTTAGGTGTTTTTGGCCCATTTTCCTGACCATTTTTGCTACAAATGCTTAGAAAAACTACAGGGGGTATGTCATTATCATATGAACCCAATTATTTCTTCCTTTTGCTCATTATATGCCCTAAGAAAAGGCACAGCGCCAAGGCACTATACTTGGCACATAATTTCCTGTGTTTTTCCAAAATTGCCAAAAAACTCAAAAATCTTCAAAATTTGTGGGATGGGCCGACAACCACCTGTCAAATTTGGGTTAAGGAGGCTTCAACAAGAATATTTAGTTTATCCCATCCTTTCTTGCCCTTCTGGACCATTCTCAATTCATCCTTCATCTTTTTGACCTTGATATTACAAATTTTATTTTGGGTATGATAGTGATGGCCAATGTGCCTGAGCATTTGACTGTATTTGTTGGCTTTAACTAGAAGCTTCTCCAAGTGAATTTTGACACTCTCAAGCCACACTTCTCTATTGTCTTCAATTTCCTTTTCCAACTACTGGTCAATAGTCAAATTTTGAGTTTCTTGCTCTTCTTTCTCTCAGGCTCTTTTGAGGCCTCTTTTCTTTGGCCTTTTCCGGATGTTTTCAGCCTCCTCAAGATCCTCTATGGCATCTTGTTTGATCATGTTTTTCCTCCTATCCTATAGCAACTTCATTTCCAAAATATTTTGTTTGTCTGTCCACTGTTTGTTCTCTTGCTCTAGGGAAGAGATGATGAATTTTTCCCTCTCAAGATTTTCTTGCAACTCTCTGATCTATGCTTCTTTTTCTTTGATGCCAATGTTTGATGTAGTAGTATCATCAAAATCTTCAAGGTATCTAGCTCAAAATCAGCTTCTTCCTCATGAGCATCTTCATGCTCTTGATCTGTTTCTTCATGAATAACCTCTATGATTTTCTCCTTTCCTTTCTATGCCTGTTGTACCTGTTTTGTTGATGAAGAAGGCAAAGCCCCTTCCACACCATGTGGAGCAAACATTTTACTTTGTGCTGATGAAGAAGGAAAGGCCCCTTCCACACCATGTGGAGCAAACACTTGCCTCTCTGCTGCAAACAGTTTTCTAAGCCCTCTCTAATATGTTAGACTGCATTCTTTGACTGGCCCTAGTGATTTGACTTGATGCTTCCTTGTTTTTATAGTTGTAGGGATAGTAGATGTCTCTCTTCTCTCTTGTGGCACTGGTGGAGGAATTTTGGGATTTTTGAATATGTCACTTGAAATAAAGGTATCCCAAGATATGTTCAGTAGATCTAGATGATGAAACACACTGATTTTGATGAGGGAGTGATGATAGAGGTTGTTCATTTGCTGATGATATTCTTTCTTTGACACCAAGTATGCAATATTTTCAATTTCCCAGAACAAGAAATATGGAATGTTCAGCATCCTCACCCTAGTGAAATTCATGGGTAGCCTAATATGGTATGTGTACAATCTGGAAAATCTTTCCTCACAAGTAAAATATTTCGTGATAATTTTCATCATCAGTGCATACTTGCTGAGGATGAAACTGAAGGGGAAAACTTTTCTTCCTTCATTCTTGCACCTGGTTTTGAGATAAGGCTTAAAATAATGGTCATCCAGGTCCTATGCTTTGTACCATCTCTCCCCAACATTTTGAATCCCTGCAACATCATCAATGATGGCAATGGACAAGGAAAACGTTACACCTGCAAGAGTCACATTGTTATCATGGAGGTTCAGTATGAATATCCTAGTTAACTCAAGATGATGCTGAAATATTTCCACCTTTTCAAAAAACTCATAACACCCAACATATCTGAAATAAGACACAACTAAAGGTGAAGCCTCTATCTCTCTAAGATTTTTTGGCTCTATTCTGATGATTTTTCCTCCTTTATGTGGAATTTTCTTCTATACAACCTCATTTTCCTCAAACTCATCATCTTGTTTTCCCTCCTCTATGTAATCTATGTCTTCTCTCTCCATTCTTGTTTCTTTGGCACTTTGAAAACCCTAGGGAAAAAGGAAGAAAAGGGAGAGTGAGCGAGGGAGTGAAGGGAATGGAAGCAAAGAATGAAATGTTGAAATGAGGGCTTTAGGGAATACAGATAGAGCCATAAAAATTAAGGGAGATGGGGAAAAATGTTACGAAAATTTTTGAGGTGATGGGAAGTGAAAATATGAAGAGGGACGAAAATGAAAATTTTAATTACAGGTCAAGGGAATGGGAAAATCTAGGTAAAAGAGTGAAATCCTAGAAATTGGAGTTTTAATCGAAAAGGGTAAAGGGACTTAGGAAATGGTAGTTTCAGTGTTTTTGGGAATATGGGGTGAGGAAATAGTGTCTTGGGATAATAATTTTAGGACAAAGGGGTTTTTGGGAAATTTTGTAATGGGGAGGGGAATTTTGGGGAAACTAGGGTTTTTGTGATTTTCTTACCAATATAAACTTTACCTACAAGCATGAAATGAAGGAAGAAGAGTAAAAAGGGATTTTACTTACTTGATTGAGGGAAGAAAGAAAAATTTGGAGAATTTGGAAGAGTTTGGATGGTTTTTGGCCGAAGCGCAACACCTCACCCAGGAGTGCAACACCCTTCTCCTAAGCGCAACACCATTCATTTTTACACTACCAGAACTGCCCTAAGAGCAGCTCCTTTGGCATAGGTGTAGTGCCTAACCCAAGAGCGTAGTGCGAGGAAATTTCTTCAATTTTTCTCTCGTTGCTTGACTCTCTTGCTCCAAAACGCATTTTTTCTCTTGGAAAATGAACAAATGAGGTTTTCTTTTGGCAAATGAACTTTTTATATCTTGCATGATTTTGATTTTTGAATGATTGAGACCCACATTTTCCTTTTTTCTCATTTAACCTTTTACAACACTTTTTGATGCTTTTGGTGCTTTGGATGCTTTGACACGATCTTTGTATCTTTTCATGAAATTGTCTTTAGCTAGGAATAGGTAGCTTTTGGGTTTATTACATATAGTGACTTTAAAATTACGTAAGATTAGAAAATAAAAATATCTTTGTTTTATCTCAAAAATGTCATTTTTGAGATGAAAACTTACAAAAATGAAATGTAATTTTAGATGGAAAACTTAACTGAAAAAAATCATGAGCTTTATTTCTGGAACATCATCACACCTTGTGCTACCATTTATTGCAAATGAGACCATGCAATGAGCTGACCTAATGAAACCCTAGTGACCTAATGGAAAATAAAAACGGCTGACTCAATGAGTGATTTTGATTAAAAGTTAAAAGAGAGCATATTTGTTTCCAGTATGATGAAGACATGGAAGAGGTTCAATAAGCATATAATTGTGAACGAAAATGGGACACTTGACAAGGAAAACCTACCAGTGGAACAATTTTATATCATGACCTAATGGAATGATTGAAATTTTCTTTAGAATGGGACACCTAAGATGCACAAGCAAAATGTGTTTTTATCCCTGTTGGAAGTATGAAAATACTGACACTAACATTGGCCTTATCAGGGATGGCAGCTCCTTGGAGTTGTCAAGAACACCATAGACCAAGTGCCTAACCTTTGGGCCAATATGGTCAAACAATGTAAAAGACTGCAGACTGTAAAAATGACTCTAAAACTGTCTGAGAACTAAATAAAAAATTCTAAAAATAATAGAAAATCAACAAGCTTTATAGCCTTCACTTTGGGCCCCAAGCCTAAATGATTTTCTGCTCCAAATCTTGTAGAAAATACAAACTGGTATTTACAATGAAAGTGGAACATTCTTTCAGAAGTTGCATAAGAAATAGTAATGTTTCAAGAGCCTACCATTGACCGGTTCTCCTGAACATTATTTTTCATTCATCTCTTTCAGCAAATAGGCATTTTGTACTCAAAAATCTAAGATCTTGTAGGGTCCTTTTCGTAGATTTTCAAACTTCCTGTGCTTTCCTTTATCTTCATTTCTTGCATCCCATCGCAGCGCTACATCTTCCAGCTGAAAATTATCTTCCTTGGTTTTGCAATCATAAAACTTTTCTAGTTTCTCCTGAATTTTAGAAGTTGTCTGAGAAACTTCCTCCCTTATTTGCTAAAGGTGAATCGTTTCATTGATTCGACGTTGAATATCATCTTCCTCACTATTTTCTTCCTACAATAATCTCATAACTGGGACTGCAAGTGATGTAGGAAACATTGTATCCATACCATAAACCAATTCAAATGGTGATTGTTGGTTCGAGGGGTCCTGACCCAAGTTCGAAGGTTAAGGTTTGCCAACAAACCCCTATACTACTGGCCCTTTCGGCAGTGACCTTCTTGTGTAGGCCAAAGTCTCACCTGGAGCAGTATGGGAGGGTGTTGGAACTAGGTTTCTGCACCATGAGAGAGGGTATGTAAGTCAAGCAGAGTTCCATTCAACCTTATAATTACCAGATCTTATATCACAAAGCCCAGATCTACTGATATCCTTCACATCCACGTGCACAATACCAATTATAATCACAATAACTAACATATCATAGACTTATAGAACATTACCATAGTTATCATATAAAGCATAACAGAACAGATCAAGATCATATCATAAACAAGTAGCACAAGTAATTTTGCAGATTAAATCAATAACATAGAAGCATACATACTTAATCAGATACCACAAATTCACATCAGCAATAAGTCCAATAGATTTAGATATTCCAACAGCCTTCCAGATTCATTTATCCTTCAGATTTACTTACAATACCCAAAACCCAACATACGCACACATCAATAGCGTCCACACACAGCTAGCAGGAGTCCTTACCCAACAAAATATACAGATCTAGTAGTTCGCACGTAGCATCAATTCCAATTCACTCCTGCCTATCGACTCAAAAAGGTTTAACTATTTATACTACTTTAGCCTACGCATCCAGTGGTTTGAAAAGCGTGGTTGCAGAATCTTGGTCTAACCTTGACCAACTTATAGGCATTTTCAGCGCTCTATGCTACGATGGTCTTCTTGGCCATACTGAGTTGTTGGTGCACTTGTTGGTCCCGATGGTCAATCTCCTGAAACATGGCGGTGTTGAGACCCTACAATGCCTCATGGGTGTAATATTCCAAATTTTTATGAAATATTAATTTTTTCCATTTTCACATAGGAGATGAATAAGATGGGTAGGAGACCCATTCATTTCATGAGTAGGGAATAAAAATCCTCTTAGTGTGAAAGAGGATCACTTATAGTGCTGGATTTCACACCCCCATGTGTGAAAAGAGGCTTTTTGCAGGAGGACTAGGACAAGTTTGACAAAGTCAAACAACGCAGTGGTAAGAGGTGGAAGGCATCTTGTGGGACAGCACAGTGAAAGAGGATGGAAGGTTCCTTGAAGGGGAAGCCATCATGAATGGGACCCATGGAGAGGGGCCTCACATTGTTTAAAAGGAGGGCAAGGCATCCATTATGATTTGTAGTGCTGCTTAGCACGAGGAAGCCCTGTTTAGGATTTCCTCTCTTTCTTGGAGGACTGCACTCTATTCCCCATATTCAGGCATTGAGGTCAAGCATCAACCTTCTTCATCAGTGCAATTTCAGTTGGAGATTGTGCAGTGTTGCTGGGGAGGTTTTCTACAACACCATCCTTGGCTAGTTTTCTAGAGGAGGGAGCTTCCATTCCCTTGGGAGATCAGTAAGGGAGGTTTATGAGTAGATTCCACCATCTTTGGCACTAGGCCAACCACTTACCATCATTAGCAGTGCAGTCCCTTTCTTAGACAGCGTTATTTTTGGAGAGCATTTGTAGTGAGGGATTAGCAGATAGTTTGGAGGGTGAGATCTTCGGTGTTAGGATCAACTTTACACCAGAGAGATCAATTGGAGGAGGGTTCTTCATTATATGTAGCCATTTCAGTCTTCTCCATTTATTTCCAGTTATTTATTTGCAACTTCTACCCTGCAACTCTGGAATTTTGCAGTTTTTCTTATTTCAGCCAATCCTTCTAGGATTGACTTGAGGTAGTGTTTGGGAGCTTAGATCTTCTCTCCTAATGATTGTATGAACCATATATTTGAATATCTATGTATTTAAATGTGTTTCAATAGTTTTTCCATATAAAACTGTGCAGTTATAGCCTAGGGATTTATTCATGTAGCAATGTTCTTCGTATTTTCATGTACATGTCTCTTGAGGCTTGTAGTGCCTTCCTTGAGTGACCATTTCCTCACGGATTTGTATATCTTATGCTGCTATGAAATAAAATGATGGCTATTTGATTCTCTGGGCATTTTATGTGTTAATGTATCACTGTTGTTTCCATTGGTGTATTTGTATATTGTTGTAGCTCCACATTGGAATATATTAATATATTCCCAATAGTCTAGAGTTTCCCTCATTTGGGATAGTAAAGTGGTATCAAAGCATGATCTCTGGCTCAGCCTGTGAGGTCGAGCTATCAGAAGAATAAATAGGAGAATCAAAGATTGGGATGATGGAAAATATGTGCTTGCTCTCATCTATTTTTAGGACAAAGAAGAGCCTCCCCAAGGAGGAGAAGGGAAGAGAAGAAGAGGAAGGTCCATGCACTTCCTATTCTTATGAAGACAAGGAAGATAGGCATGGAGGATACTTGGATCATTAGATCTTAAGTAAGTACCTGGGTGAATGTAAATCTCACTCTAGAGCATTCAGGGGAACTGCAACGTTTCCATGGTTTATTCAGCAGAAGGAGGAGAGAAGGCCCTGTAGTAGAAAGGAAATCAGAGGCAATAGGTTCCTATTGTCTAAATTTGATGGGGATAATTCAGCAAGAGCTTGGGTGAGGAAGCTGGAGGCATTTTTTCTGCTACATCCAGTGGTAGAGAAAGAAGCAGTAGAGATTGCAGCGCTGCACATGGATGATGAAGCCTCTATTTGGTGGTTCAAACCCTTGGTCCATTCAAGGGTGAGTTCTTTTGCAAAATTTTCTCAAAGGTTAATCAAAACCTTTGATGGAGAGAGAACAAAGGAGAAAAGGCTCACACCACCATGGGAGGAGGATTGCACCAATGTTGTTGCAGCTTTGGACAAGCATCCTTCTATATCTATAGAGGATGCAACCATTGCATCAGAAGGAAAAGCCATGGTAGCCACACAAGAACATCCCAAGATCCATCAAGGTATGATTAAAGTCCCACTTTTTATTTCAGAATAACATTTAAGAGAATGTGGGAATTCATCTTTAAAGGTCCAAGAATCAACACACTTTGATATTTTAGAACATCTTGATTGCACTACACTATGAAAGGAGGAAGTAAACCACCATCCTCATGCTTCTTTGATGAGTTACAGTTAGCCATTGAGGTTGGAATGTGAAAAATTGGAGGATAAAACACACCATGACACTCCCATGAAAAACAATGAAACAAATTTTGAACCGGAGGTTGAAACAGCTGCTACACCATTGGAGGAATTAGCAGTGCTGTTAAACATGGGTGGAGAGGAGGTATTACCTCCATCACATTTGGGTGCTCATGGATCCAACATAGTCATGGGTGACAGATCTTCTTTAGAAGGTCTCCAAGGAGCTGCATTTAAAACTTCCATGAAATGCAAAGGGGAAGATATGGCTTGAGACAATGGTGATCCTCATGAGAGGAAAACCAATGGAGAGAAGAGGAGAAGACATCCACAAGGATTTGAGTGGGTGTGGATGAGGAGCAAGAGTTTGATTAGACACTTGCAAATATATGATACCGGGGAGCAGGAGGCTTGGTTGCGTTGGCTCCTCTTGAAGGATTTTGGCCATCACTTGGTGTATCCTCTTTTCAGGAGGATGGGAATGGAGAAGAGGTGGCAGGATGTTTACATCATTGAGCAGCAGGGATTAGGGATACATGGTGCTGACATGGTATATATATTAGTCATGATACCTTCATCACATGAGTTACATGTGTTGGAAATACTGAGAGGGGGGGGGTGGGGTGAATCAGTATTCCTTTCAATTAGAGCATTAGTTTACAATGATAGCAGAAAATAAGAGGAACACAAATGGACATATTTTTTAAGGTGGAAACCCACTCCGGGACAAAAACCACCTAATGCTTTTCTAATAATTCTTTAATATTCAACTCCAATTGAAAATAAAGCTCCAACTTCCTAGAATATATAAAATAATTCTTCTCCAGCTCCCACTGGATGGATGCTCCAACGCTCGTGTTTCTTTAGTAGTCAACTAAATGGATTCCCCAACACCCAATGAGCTACAACTCACCCTACCACCACCCTACCACCCTATAGAAGAATAAAAGAAGAATGGACTCCCATACCCGGGAAAATGGTCCACTTTACAATGATATATAATGATGCAGAAGAAGAAGATATACTAGACCATAACCAAAACTTTGACACAACCACCTAATGATGATCCTAGACCTCTGAACACTACCTCTTCAACCCTTGGCAGATAGACACTAGTACAATTTGTACAATAATATATTTACAATGACTAAGCACAATGATACCTTTACAATGATTGTATGCAGTGCTGCCCACTTGAAGACTTCATATCATGAAATTCTTGCTGCTGTTATACACCTTGGTTGCTGCTCTTGTCATGCTACCCTCTGCTGCACCTTGCTTTTCTTTGCTTCGATAGAAAGACTGGTCCTTTGCAACCCTTGACAACACATGATCTAGCTTTTTCTTGCCTTCTAGGAGCTCGATATTGAATCTGGTGTATCTGTGTTATTTCAGATCCTCAATATCTGATTTTTGGTCTTGTAGTAGTCCTCTAAGTTTTATTTCCAATGCCACATGTCTGGCCCAATTTGGATTCTTCAAGAGAGCGTTATACCCAATCTCTTACAATGCCCTAATTATGGACTGTTTTAGTAGAGCACACTTGTATGGCGTGCCATGTATCACTGTATCTTCATTTGGCTCTGAAATTGATAAAACGAAAACTACAGATTGTGAAATATTTTCTACTTTTTATGGAATTCCAATCTGATACTCAGAGAGAGAGTTATGATGATTTTACCAAGGTCACTTCTTTGAGATGAATTTCAGGAGCCTACAAAAACCCTGACTTCCACAGATCGTATCTCCAAAAAAATTGCGCACCTTGACCTAAAATATTTATAGCAGCTTCCACAGGATTTTGGCTTCGCCTCATAAAAATTTCATCTTTTGAACCTTCGTGGAAAAAAGTTAGAGCGAAAATGCCACGATGACCTGTTTCAGATGGTGAAATCCCTTGCATAAGGAGGAAATGAAGATCACAATTTATATAAATGATTAGGTTGAGAGGGGCTTCAAAAAGTGAACGTGGGAGGGATTTTAGGAGCTTAAAAAATATTAATTATTACTTTTCAATGACCCATTCCCCAACCCTATGGGTTTCTAGCCCACTAACTGGGGGTACAAACTTCAAACATGAATATCTCTCAAACCGTGAAGAACTACATGGAATGCCATATATCAACGGAAACATCTTGACAAGTAGAAACCATAAAAATCATTATTGACCCAGAATATATTAATTTGGTAGGTAAAAATTCCCATGCAATATTGGGTTAGCCTCTGGTGATGCTTGGGTTGACATCATTGACAACTGCTAATCAACAACATCATAATGTGTGGATGCATGCTCACACCTATCATGTGACAATCTAGAGTCGGCTTTAAACCCAAACTCCTTTGGAGAATCTCTCTCTCTTCTCATCTTCTTGAGATCTCCTTTGATATTCTGCATAGTTTGAAAGAGAAGTTGTGAGAGCTCCTCCTCTTCTCCTCCAAATAATGGAGTCTTCTCTTTATTTTTTTTGTACATATCTCCTTCTTCTTATTCTCCTATTAGCATGATGTTTGAGATCCACAGGCTAAGCCAAGGTTATGCTTTGATACCACTATAATATCCCAAAATGGGGATGCAATAATACATGAACACAAAACTGGAAATAGCAGTGTAAATCAACTCATAAACATTGGAGGCCAACATGGAGGCATATAACCATGTATTATATCAGCAAATTAATACATAATAGTGAGGCATGAATCATATACAATGAAGGAGCAAGCCTCCCATAATAAATCACTCCACAAATGAGCTGCTGTCATAATACAAGAATGTTGGAGACTGCTACAACACAGTTATAAACACACTGCTATAGAAAAATAATTTACAAAATATTTAGGGCAATTATAGGCCTCAAAATATATGCCCAATACAGATCAAGGTTCAATACAAACTCCTACAAAGAACCCGGAAAGGGCTTTTAGAAATACACCCTATACAAGATGGGATCTAAAACCCAATGGCTGAAGATTCACTGCAAATTGAAGAACAAGAGTGTAGAATGATGAAACATAAAATATCTAATGCATATCCCCTCAAAGGTCTCCACCCATGAAAGGATAAACCCCTCAATCACAAGAAAACACTGCAAAGGTACCACAAGATCTTCCAATGAAGCTGCCCTCCAAAACAACGCAATTTCCAGCTGGAACAATGCTAGAAATGATGGGAAATATATGGCCTGGTGCCAAATATCTGAAATATGCTCATGAAATCTCAAAAAAGATCTCCCAAGAGAAGGAAAACTTCCTCCTATGAGAAACTAGCTCAAAAAGTGGGATTGTAACCCCTCCACTGCTGCATCCTGCAACATAGCACAATAGCCTGTAAAAAATATGTTGATGAAGAAAGATGTAGGTTGGATTGAAAACCTGAATGTGGAAATGAATACAATAATCTTCCAAGAGGCCCCTCAAGGAAAGAGGTGGGATTCCCGTGTTGGCATGTGTTGTCCTTAATGACAACCTACTTGATGAAATAAGACTGTTGGCGATATGATGCAATGTGTTGTCCTTGATGGCAACCTATTTGATGAAGTTATTCTTGATGGAAACATATTGTACTTGATGGAAACGTAATTGATGAAGTTGTCCTTGATGGAAACCTACTTGATGAATTAAGGGGAAGATTGTTGGCAATGTGATACAATGTGTTGACTTTGATGGAACCTGCTTGATGAAGTTGTCCTTGATGGAAACTGAATTGATGAGTTGTTAATGATGTAACTCTGATGTATCTACAGATTAGTTCAGAAGTAGCAGAAGAAAGGAATTTAGAAAGTACCAGAATAATGTTGAACAAAGTATGTCACAAGGCATACGCGGGTTTGTTAAGGCGAAGTAGCGTATGCACGCGGAAAAATACGTGCCAAGTCATGTATGGCTATTTGTGCTCTAAATTTATAAATCCAGGGGTGTTATCATGGTATTGACCCATTGTATTGAGCGCTTGATTATCAATTTGATCCCGTCCAGGAATACCATCGGAAGTGGTGTGGTTTTGACTCATGGTATTGATAAAGGATAAATCTATATAAGGAGAAGAAGATCATTGTGCAAGGGCGTGCATGAGTAAGGGTTGTGAATGAATAAATCTCTCTAAGGAATATCTACATGGATGAACTCTATTCTTGATTGATAGATCTGAATCTATGATGCACCTATGAAGAAAATGATGAAGAAGGATCTCTAGATCTGAAATGTATATGTATTTTCTAGATCTGTTTATGGAATGTTTAGATCTGAGATGAGGCAAAATAATTTCTAAAGTAAAGGATGAAATCTGAGTTGTTTATCTGATCTGAAGAGATGCACAGTCCTGAAAAGTTACAGATGTATACGCAGGATCACTTCAGAAAAAATGTGTGTATACGCGGGTCTGCTTAAGGAAAAGTGCATATGGGAAGATAGGGTTTTCTAAATAATGCACAGAAGTATACGCAGGTTGGTCTACATGAAAGCGCGTACATACACAGGTTCAGTGAAGTAAAAGAGTGTATGGAATCTAGGGTTTTCTGAAGTAAGTGGAATGAAATGTATGATCTGTTTTGTTGTTTTACTGCTATCTGTCAATGATGTATTCATACAGAACTGGGTTGTTTGAATGATGAATATGCTGCTGATTATGTTAATTGAAGATCAATTTGTTGGTTGATTGGTTGATGATTCAATGAATGAATTTATGGGGTTATAAGTTTCAGTTTGATGAATGTTGAGCTTAAATGTGTGGA
The DNA here is from genome assembly GCA_034641835.2 of Pinus albicaulis. Taxonomy (NCBI): domain Eukaryota; kingdom Viridiplantae; phylum Streptophyta; class Pinopsida; order Pinales; family Pinaceae; genus Pinus; species Pinus albicaulis. The sequence goes on from CM076575.1 coordinate 1,657,655,183, forward strand.
GTGGGTCCAGTATGAAAATATGATGAAAAGTGGCCTACAAGATGTGTTGTATGGAAGCTGTTGGATCCAGTATGAAAATTGATGAAACGTGGTCTGCAGAGGTGCTGAAGGTCGAAGCCTTCAGTGAGGGGGTTGTAGCTCCCTTCCAGTGGTAGCTGGTAAACGAGTGTAGGGGGTAGTGGCTCCCTTCCAGGAGAGGCTGGTAAACGAGAGCAGGGGGTAGTGGCTCCCTTCCAGGAGAGGCTGGTAAACAAGAGGAGGGAGTTGTAGCTCCCTTCCAGGAGAGGCTGGTAAACAAGAGAAGGTTGTAGCCTTCTGCAGGTGGGTGCCTGCGTGCTGGTATGAGTCTGCGCCAGTACATGGTTGTACAATGTTTTCTTTATAATAAAATATTGAAGACTGAGACGACGGCAGCGGTGGTTTTCTCCCGACTTGGGTTTCCACCTTAAATCCTGGTGTTCATGTGTGTTGTTTATGTGTGATGGTTTATTCTGTTATTAATGCACATGCTTACTGCTAACTAAACATCTGATGAATAAATGATGCATAGATCTAAGTAAAGAATTAAACACATAATAAGATCTCTGTATATACGCGAGTTTTATAAAGGATATCCGCGTGTATACGCGAGTTGGTTTCAGGAAAGTAGCGTATGGGTTTTAAAGGAAGAAAAAGTATAAATTTTTGAGTATGCCCTAAATACTGATTCACCCCCCCCTCTCAGTATTTTTCCCAACAATTGGTATCAGAGAAGGTTCTTCTGCAGAAGCTTGATCGCTTGAAGGAGATCCGTCGCAATGGGAAGTCATGAAGGAGTATTGTCTCTAAAGCCACCTCTATTCAATGGAAGTAATCTGTTATTCTAGAAGATACGAACAAAAGCATATTTGCAAAGTCTTGGTGCAGAAGTATGGGCAATCGTGGAAGAAGGTTATCAGTATCCGGCAAGTATTCCTACTGATGCAGCAGAAAGGAAGAAATATGAAATCAATGCCAAAGCAGTCAATGTTTTATTAGGAAGCATGTCTGAACCAGAATTTGCTAAAGTGATGCAGCTAAATTCAGCAAAAGGAATATGGGACAAAATCATTCTAAGCTATGAAGGAGATACAAAGGTAAAAAGTGCAAAACTCCAAACTCTCAGATTTGAATATGAAAATTTAAGAATGCATAGTGATGAGAGTATTGCCAGTTTCATTTTACATCTAGATGATATTGTAAATCGTATGAGAAGTTTGGGTGAAACCATAACCGATACTACTCTGTTGGAAAAAGTCTTAAGATCTTTGACTTCAAAATTTGAGTCAAAAGTATCAGCTATTGAAGAAAGGAAAGATCTGAAAACTCTTACTATTGTTCAACTACATGGTATTCTAACTGCTTTTGAAATGCGAAAAGAAGGTCTCTCTCAAAAAAGAGAAGTTTCCTTTAAGGCGTGTGGAAAAGGAAAAGAAAAGGAAGTTGTCAAGGAATCGAGTTATATATCAGAAGAAGAAGAAGCAAATTTTGTGAGAAGACTTCAACCAGGTACTGGAAGATTCAGAGGTAAGCTTCTCTTCAAGTGTTTTACTTGTGGAAGAATTGGTCATTATGATGCTAAATGTCCTTATGAAGAAAATCATGCTAAAGGGAAACGATTCCAAAAGGGAAAGAGTTATTATACAAATGAAGATAATAATGAAATGTCAAGTGAAGATGAAGAATATTCTGACCAAGATCTGAAAGTGCTCATGGCAAGGAAGCAAAAGAAGAAGGCTACTCAAAGAAAGAAGATACCTCAGAAAACATGTGCAGCAGAAAATGAAGAAGAGGAAACATGTATTGATTGTTGTTCTTGTGATCCACTTTCTTGTGCATGCAATGATGAAGATAGTGAAAGTAACAATATAAGTCTAGAAGAAAATCTCAAGATCAATGATGAAAGTAATTATTGGGATCAATTTAAAAGGAAGGAATCTATCTACAAAGATGTGATCTCTAGAAAGAATGAAAAGATAGAAATACAAAATGGATAGATAGACAAGTATCAAAAGTTGTACGTTTATGCAACCAATCAAAGTGAAAAACTTGAAGCAGAAATCATCTGTCTAAAAGCAGATCTCGAAACATCAAATAAGAAGAATGAGGAACCTCTACAATCATTTGAAAAAGAAGGACTTGAAGCAGAAATCATCTCGCTGAAAGAAGATCTGGAAAAATAAAATAAGAAGAATGAACAACTTTTGCAAACTTTTGAAGAACAAGAAAATGGGTTGAAAGAAGAAATTTTAAATTTGAATGATCAATTAGAAGAAGGAAGAAGGCTTGAAGAAAGTATGAAGAAGCAATGCCAAAAATTGGAGGTTGAGGTAAACATTCTAAAAGGTAAATTGGAAGAAAAAGATAAACTCTTGAGGTTTCAAGATAGTACTAAGATTCTGGACAATATTCTTAGTAGTCAAAGGTCTCCTTCTGTTAAATTTGGTCTTGGTTTTCATGAAACTGTTAAAGGAGAATCTAGTTCACAAGGAAGTGCTAAAGATTCAAAGGATATCAATACAAAACCTGAAGTGTTGGAAGAATCAAAAGGTCAACCGACTATCATGAACTCTCAAAAGAAATCTTTCCCTCCTAACTATAGAAGCATCAATAATGTTGAATGCTTTAAATGTCATAATTATGGGCATGTTGCAGCCAATTGCAGAAGTAGAATGTTTCAGTCACAATCGAACAGATTCTACACAGAAAGGTACTCATGTTTCTTTAAGGGATATTTTTTTTCATGCAGCAATTTTGGTCATAAAGCAGCTGATTGTAATAGAAGAAAGAATAGAAAATCACATCATGATCCTTATGATTAATTTTCTGGTCACATAAGATGTTATTCTTGTAACAAGTATGGACATGTAGGAAAAGAATGCAGGATGAATAGATTTGAGAAATTGGATAATTTTCAACACACGATAAGAAATTTCAAGAAAAGCTAGAAAAAGAAGGAGGACCGGTCAGAAACGTATGGAATATTGACCCTACTGCAGTCGTCCGCTTCTAAAGCTTACTTCACATAATGACTGTAGAAGTGATGTGAGATACATTATAGGAATCATTAATGTATCATCACAGGGGGAGCAATGTATGATGATTCCCATGGTTGGTTTGGTAATTCTGGTTATGTTTATTTCTGACAGTGCATCTGATGTGAAGAAGACAGGTACAGGGGGTACAATTTCAGCGGGAGATGAAGTTGTGGAAATTTTCAGTATTTCACTTTCCATACGCGAGTTTAGTGAACAAAAGCCTTGTATACACGTGAGTTCTTTTGGAGAAAGAAGCATATGATTTTCTGTTAAAGAAAATAGTGATTCAACTTTAGGTTCAGGGGGAGCATCAGTCTAACTACTAATGATTGCATTGTTGGCATTGTGTCTGATTATTCCTTAGTTCTCATAATACTCATGCTCAAATGATGGTGACATGATACATGGTTTCTTATGATTAGATTATGGATGAGCCCTGATTTCTTTTCACACATGGATGGGATGGAAGTATTATGTTTCAGAGATAAGGATAGATCATGCAAATTTTGTTGTTGATGAATTTTGTCACTGTTGAGACCTTTTAGACATAATTACTACACATGTTACATCATGATTATGAATCATGAATATCTTGGTGATATTGGATCACATGGATGATTGCTTAATACATATTTTCTATTGAAGAAGTTGTTCTGTTCTGATAATTCATCTTGGAAAGAATATGATGCTGCAAAGAGTCTGAAGGCTTGGTTACTAATGTGCTTATGCTACAACTGTTGGATGACACTTGAAAACTCAACTACATTTTCCTATCTTTCTTCTCTCATATATTCCAGGGAAGCGTTTGAATATCTCAGACAGAAGTTGAGAATAGTCTATTTCATGCAGAGGATCAGATCTGATTAAATTTCAGAAGATTAAGTTGGATACGTGGATTTCCTGAAAGACAGTTGCGTAGATACGCGAGTTCATACACAAAAAACTGCGTATGAGTATTTGCTGACAAAATTCTTCTGGGTCAGCATTCTTTCAGCACAGCTGCTGTACTGTTTGGTATCTCTGGTGGTGTTCTAGTTTTCATAATTCTGTTTCATTCTGTGATATTGTTGATGAAGATGCCTTGATGATTTTCTATTGAAAGTGTTCAAGGTGCACAAGATAAGGAGGAGCATTGGTCATGTGGAAAGGATGCATTGTTGGCATTCTCTCGATTTGCTGTGATCTGATCTCATGATTGAGATTCCTTGATCTTGATTATAAAAAGTCATATTTGTAATTTGATGAAAAGTCCATGTTGAGACCTATGATGTAAAATTGTAATATTCAGTCATGTAAGGACTTGTTCAAATGTGTAAACTCACTTGATTGGGTACTTGAGTCAAATTTGTAAACCCACTTGGTTGGGTAGTTGAGTCAAAATGTGTAAACCCACTTGGTTGGGTACTTGAGTCACACATGGAAATCCACTTGGTTGGATCATTGATGTAAGTATGAGTCCTTGGTGATAGGAAAGGTCATAGAGTCATGTAATTCATTGAAAAAAATATGTTTTAAGATTCAGCATGAACTCAGGGGGAGCATGGTAACTTCAATGCACATCAGATCTGCAGAGCTCTTCTTTCTACATGAGAAGAAAAACCTTGTTTTGGTTTTGATCCGTCCTTTTCCCTTGATGTAAAAGGGGGAGAGTAGCATGGTGTTTGAATAGGGGGAGAATATCATGGTGTTTTCATAATGGTTATAATCAATGTATCTATCTGTTTTGGTGATAAAACACCATCATGGTTGCCATCAAGTCCAAAGGGGGAGATTGTTGGCATGTGTTGTCCTTGATGACAACCTACTTGATGAAATAAGACTGTTAGTGATATGATGAAATGTGTTGTCCTTGATGGCAACCTATTTGATGAATTCATTCTTGATGGAAACGTATTGTGCTTGAGGGAAACATACTTGATGAAGTTGTCCTTGATGGAAACCTACTTGATGAATTAAGGGGGAGATTGTTGACAATGTGATACAATGTGTTGACTTTGATGGAACCTTCTTGATGAAGTTTTCCTTGATGGAAACTGACTTGATGAGTTGTTAATGATGTAACTCTGATGTATCTACAGATCAGTTCAGAAGTAGCAGAAGAAAGGAATTCAGAAAGTACCAGAATAATGTTGAACAAAGTATGTCACAAGGCATACACGGGTTTGTTAAGGCAAAGTAGTGTATGCACGTGGAAAAATACTTGCCAAGTCACGTATGGATATTTTCACTCTAAATTTATAATTCCAGGGGTGTTACCATGGTATTGAACCATTGTATTTAGTGCTTGATTATCTATTTGATCCCGTCCAGGAATACCATTGGAAATGGTGTGGTTTTGACTCATGGTATTGATAAAGGCTAAATCTATATAAGGAGAATAAGATCATTGTGCAAGGGCGTGCATGAGTAATGGTTGTCAATGAATAAATCTCTCTAAGGAATATCTGCATGGATGAAATCTATTCTTGATTGATAGATATGAATCTATGATGCACCTATGAAGAAAATGATGAAGAATGATCTCTAGATCTGAAATGTATATGTATTTTATAGATATTTTTATGGAATGTTTAGATCTAAGATGAGCTGAAATACTTTCTGAAGTAAAGGATGAAATCTGAGTTGTTTGTATGATCTGAAGAGCTGCACAGTCCTGAAAAGTTATAGATGTATACGCAGGTTCGCTTCAGAAAAAGCGCGTGTATACGCGGGTCTGCTTAAGGAAAAGTGCGTATGGGAAGATAGGGTTTTCTAAATAATGCATATAAGTATACGCGGGTTGGTCTGCATGAAAGCGTGTACATACTTAGGTTCAGTGAAGTAAAAGCACGTACGGAATCTAGGGTTTGCTGAAGTAAGTGGAATGAAATGTCTGATCTATTTTGCTATTTTACTGCTATCTGTCAATGATGTATTCATACAGAACTGGGTTGTTTGAATGATGAATATGCTTCTAATTATGTTAATTGAAGATCAATTTGTTGGTTGATTGGTTGATGATTCAATGAATGAATTGATGGGGTTATAAGTTTCAGTTTGATGAATGTTGAGCTTAAATGTGTGGAGTGGGTCCAGTCTGAAAATATGATGAAAAGTGGCCTACAATATGTGTTGTATGGAAGATATTGGATCTAGTATGAAAATTGATGAAACATGGTCCGCAGAGGTGCTGAAGGTCGAAGCCTTCAATGAGGGGGTTGTATCTCCCTTCCAGTGGTAGCTGGTAAACAAGTGCAGGGGGTAGTGGCTCCCTTCCAGGATAGGCTGGTAAACGAGAGCAGGGGGTAGTGGCTCCCTTCCAGGAGAGGTTGGTAAACAAGAGCAGGGGGTTGTAGCTCCCTTCCAGGAGAGGCTGGTAAACGAGAGAAGGTTGTAGCCTTCTGTAGGTGGGTGCCTGCATGCTGGTATGAGTCTACGCTAGTACATGGTTGTACAATGTTTTCTTTATAATAAAATATTGAAGACTGAGACAATGGCAGCGGTGGTTTTCTCCTGACTTGGGTTTACACCTTAAATACTGGTGTTCATGTGTGTTGGTTTATTTTGTTATTACTACACATGCTTACTGCTAACTAAACATCTGATGAATAAATGATGCATAGATCTAAGTAAAGAATTAAATACATAATAATATCTCTGTATATATGTGAGTTTTATAAAAGATATCCACGTGTATACGTGAGTTGGTTTCAGGAAAGTAGCGTATGGGTTTTAAAGGAAGAAAAAGTATAAATTTTTGAGTATGCCCTAAATACTGATTCACCCCCCCCTCTCAGACTTTTTCCCAACATCCTGCTCAGGAACGCTCAGCGCTAAGCATCACAGCTACCCTGCTAAACAACAAGAGGAAGCAAAGACAAAGCAGACCAATATCAAAATAATAATCTAAAACATGAGCTCATATGGCTGCCATCCTCTTCCTTAAATAGAATATGAGCTTTCTTGCCCTTGGCCCCACTCAATTAGGTCATTTCCTTCATGAGATCCATCTCCCTCCAAAACTGCGTTATTCCTCAATTAATCTCCACTCCTCCATAACAACATTGTTGACTTGGTCAAAGTTGACTGAATCAACATGACCCAACCCCTGTTCACACTTGGAGGTGATTTATTTAACTGCTAAAAGGGTCTCCTTTCACACTTGAAGTGTTTTTATTTCTTCTTAGGAGACTTATGGGCCTTCCCACCCACTTATTCACCTACCTAGTGATAAAAAAACCATATTATTCCATTTAGCTTGAAGGCTAAATTTTTGAAATATTACAGAGGAAGAGGATTTTGTAGATCAACCCCCTAGTTTTGAAGTTCCGGGACAAGAGCATAAGGTGTATAAGTTGAGGAAAACTTTATATGTCTTGAAACAAGCTCCCCAATCTTTGTAGAATTGAATAAACTATTAGCTCATCAAAAGTGGTGTTAGTCATCAGTAATTTTCCTGATATCCAAAGATGACTAATTTAAAAATCCTAGACTTCTAGAAACAATACTTCAGAAAGCATTATGAGTTCTAGAAATCTCACTGCCTTCATTATCCTACACCTAATTGTTTCACTATAAAACTTATCTTCTACCTTCTAAAAGCCTACCCTACTGTAAAGGAAACTACGTTTTCTAGGCTTGATTTCCCTCATTTTCATTACCTCACTTACCTCCTCATTCATCCTTATTTTTCCCTTCTCAGAACCCTCATAAACCCCCTTCAGTCATCATTTTTTTTGTCTAAAACACTCTTAAAACATCTAAAAATCCTTTTACATTGTTTTATCCTAACATTTTAAACCTAATGGAACTCTAAAAAATATCACAAAAACCCTGTTTTTGTGTTAAAAACCCACCCTTTACATATAAAGGCCTTAAGCCCCTTTTTCCATTTAAGCCTCAGCCCCTTCAAACCACGTGACCCTAGACCTTGACCCTCAGCTTTTTTCGTAAGCCCTTTTCTTTCCTGACACCTGATCCCCACTACCCCCACCGGACCATTCCCTTCCCCCTATTCCTAAGCCCCTTCCACTACCCAAATATGTCTTCGCCCTTTCATTTTATTTTAAACCCCCAACCTTATAAAAACCCACTCAAACATTTGAAAAAGTATTTAAGGTGGGCCCTTCTCACTTTAACTCTGCCATATTTATTTTTTCCCTCCCGATCAATCTCCGCCATTGATCTCGAACCATAAGCCCTGATCCAACGGCCCTCATCTCACCACCCTTCATCCCATCTCCCATCGCAGCTCCGTGCTACCAGAAGAAAGTGCTCATGTCACTACCTCAGCCCCACCTTCCACTCCCATCTTGTGCTCCAATCTTCATCCGCCACCTGTACTCTACTTCCCCTCCGCCAAACATTCACCTCGCTCCAAGACACTATCCACACCATAGATCTCATCACTCAAACATTCGAAAAAGTATTTAAGGTGGGCCCTTCTCACTTCAACTCCGCCATCTTTAATTTTTCCCTCCCGGTTAATCTCCGCCATTGATCTCGAACGATAAGCCGTGATCCAACGGCCCTCATCTCACCACCCTTCATCCCATCTCCCATCATAGCTCCGTGCTACCTGACGAAAGTGCTCATGTTACTACCTTGGCCCCACCTTCCACTCCCATCTTGTGCTCCAATCTTCATCCGCCACCTGTACTCCACTTCTCCTCCTCCAAACTTTCACCTCGCTCCAAGATATTGTCTGCACCGTAGATCTCATCACTCGAGATCTAAAGGTCGGAAATGCATATCGTGTGGTTTTTCATTTCCAAGGGTTAATACCCCCAATTTGTGCGAAATGGGTGGTTTAGCCTAGGAAACGTGGCAACCAATCTATGGTATCGTGCGATCCTAGGCCAAAACCACCTACCGCCTATAGCTCGCGCTAAAACCACCGCGGTTTTCCAAAAACCGCCTCCCTCCTCCCATGCCAAAATTCAATTTTATTCATCCTTCCACCTAGCTCCACATGGGAAACCCTTCCCTCTACATCCCCTCCTCCTCTGCAGAATGCCCCAATGCTTCAAAAACCCTAAAAAAGCAGTTTACCCTCTTCACAGGCTTTAAAAACTAATCTGTTTGTGTGCTTTTGTAGGTTTAATGGCGATAATGTCAAACAAGCCCTTCAACAGTCAAACAAATGAAAAATTGGACCCTGGATGATGATCCAAGGGTATTAAAACCAAATCATGAAGAACATGTGGGCCCTTTCACAGAGTTTGGTTGATGGTAAGCACGCTCGTCGATCAATCAAGAAAACCTCGAATGATCATAAAAGACACACATAGAAGCATCAGTAAAATAATGAAGAATGTAAGGCTTTGAGGGCTAATCCGAGTTCAAAGACAAATTAAAAGGATTAGGCCCTTAAAACAATGATTAAAGATGAAAGTCAAAGGCTTAGAGCACAAAGGATAAATGAATAAAGAAATTATTAAAGCAAGAACAGAGATAAAGGCAGTAAAAAGAGTATCAAGGATAGATCAAGGTTTAAAGGCCTAAAAACAGATTTGGGATTAAAACAAAGGCAAATAATGAATGGCAGCCTTGAAATATTCAACAAAAAAGCAGTTACTCCTCCAAAATATCAAAACTACCACGTATAGCATGTTTCCTTTATATAAAGGCATTTGGACAGTTATTACACAGTTAGAATATATTTTTATCTGTCAAGGAATTTATTGTAATAGTTAAGGATAGGCTTTAAAATTCAAACTTTTCACCTATTTCCTGTTAAAAAGTTAAGAGAGAGTTATTGAAACAGGGAAATAGTTGCATATATTCTTGCCTTAAGCCTTGCATGGATTTCAAGGTCAGGAATGCATTTACTCTATAATTAATGATATCCAAACCCTATATTAACCTCACCTCCTCATTTGCAGCATAAATACTACATTTGAACTCATTATATTGTTGGCATTTGATGACTCTTTGAAGCAATACATAGTCTCTTGGAAGTTGAAGAAAATTGATGTTTTGGATCTCATGGATGTTCTGATTTGTTTATTGATGGAGGAGGCTAGATCACTGGATCCCTGAGCTTGGATGTTGGTGAAGTAATTCTACCTGTTATTTTTATTTCCTATTTTCATTCTATTTCCATCTTTCTTTGTTACAATAAAGTAAAAGTTTTAGGCTAAGAAATTTCTTTTGAAACCATCTTAGTTCTGTTTACTCTTCACTGTCTTAATGTTTTCTTCTGAAAGGTCTGATTGGAGGATTCTTAATTACCCTTCAGTTCCATCTATGCTTGTAATCTTAGAAATGATTCAATAGAATATAACTAAGGAGTCTCCATTTTGGTAAGTCCATATCCCTTTGAGTATGGCTTGAGAGGTTGTTTTGAGGAATGATTTCAATAGAGTGAAACCAGGGAATTAAGTGGTGAATCCATGCTCCTCTTAGTACAATTTAAGATATTGTTTCTAAATATCTTTTCAAATTATGCTAAGTAGAGTCTAAACCAAGGAATTCTATGGTACACCCTGTCCTATGGACTACCTCAAAAGGTTTCTTTAAAGATTCCTAAAGAGTTGGTCAAAAGCAGATTAGATTATTTCTATTTCATCTTATGCTGCTCTTACTATTTGTCTTATATTTTTCTTATCTAAAAGTAGTCTTTTGATTGTTTTATTGTTATATGAAAGGTTTTCTTATTAAAAATTTTCCCAAAGAAGTCTATGGTTTGTCCTGTCCTTTAGCTTGCTTCAAACAAATGCCTTGAAAGATATTTTTTATTTAAAGTATATGATAAAGAATTCTTAATTGCTCTTTGTCCTACTTTTCCTTCTTATCCTTGATGTTTCACCTCACAATCATAAAATTTTAAGATCCATTGGCCAAGTTAGATTTTCCCTATGATACTCCCCGATCCATTGATAAACTTATCATTCCTTTCATTTGACTCCATTTCCCAATGACTTAGAGATTTCCCTATTATATCTATGCTCTTTGATCATCATACCAAACCAAACAAACAACAAAACTCATACTTAATAACTAGCCTAAAAACAATCCTTAAAATCAAACAAGCACACATATTTGCAAATAACCTGAGAGATCCCTCTCTGAGTCTAGGAAGGCTAGGTCCTAGAACTCTCAAGATTGGTTAAATGTTGCCTTGTCATTTGGTGTGCCAATCTGCCAAATCATAGGACCCCAACATTCTGGTGATCATGGTGGGAATTATGAGAATATTTCATACTTAAACATACCTTAAAGGACTCATAAACCCTTAATTAAATAGCATCTGATGGTTTATCTGCCACCTCATCACCACAACAACATTCTGGCGATCACGATTGGAGCCTTTGAGTAAAGTCCCTAGATAAAAAACTCAATATTCATCTAGTGAACCATATCTTCCTTTAAGCACTACCAACTCAATGATAATCATGATGAAGCCTTCTGAATCAGTGACAATCTAAGTACACCTTAGGATTCTAGAAACCCTCATCAAACCTGAAAGGATTCAAGCTATCAGCCATAGAGTAGAATTTTTTTTCTTCACCATCTTAGCTACATGATGAATCAGGTATAGAATACTCTTACAAACCATATAATCACATAAAACTAAGAAAAATCCAAAAAATTCTCCTAGATTGGCTTTTATTACTTATTGGTGGTGGACCATAACATATTTTACCTTAAAAAAAGCTAAAAATTTCCACCTAGCGACTCCACTAGCCCCAGTACGCCTATTACTCTACTAGTACTCTTAGATTTCCTTAGGATTGCTTCAGATTAGTCTCGAAGAGTCTAAAAGGCCTAGTCCCAATTTATAGGAAGAAACTAAACACTAAGAGATTTTAAATGTTTGAAAACAGTCCTTATTCTTTTAGCCTTTCTTAAATTATGAACTTGAAATCTGGCTTCACATAGGATCAATACAAGATCTCATCCAGACCCTAATCCTCCTACAATAGTTGATGATCCAGAAAATATTTTGTGACAAAATTTTAAAACTGGAAATTTAACCATTGATAGGACTATCCAAAGAACAAGATCAGTTCCTGAATCTTTATAGTCTTGAAAGATCCTCACCTTGACTTGTCTCATACAAAGAACCTATTCATAACAAATTCATATAGTGACATAGATCAAGCTGACCTTGAGTCCATATATTTGTAACAGAGTTTTAGTATAGAAGCCTCTCCTTCCACTCCACCTGATTTTTAGCTTCTCCATCACTTTAGCTCCTTCCATAACCAATCTACTCAAAATAAGTTTGTTGGTCCTAGTACTTCCAATACACCCATCCATACTTCCACTGTTCAAAACACTCCATTTCATCCCACTTTCCCTTTCACAAATCCACCTCTTGTAAATCCACCATTTTTTCCTATCATGGCTGCATGGTATGCCCCATTAGTGTTACCACAACCTCTGGATTCTTTACCAAATGATTATCAATCTAGAATTCTCCATTTCGCTAGAAATGAATCTACCACTCCTCAAAAACATGTAGATAAAATGAATGATTCTTTTGATTACATGGAAATAGAAGAAGAGACCATTAAGATGAGAATATTTGCCCAAAGTTTAGGAGGAGAAGCGAAGAAATGGTTTTAAAAATTAAATCCCAACAGCATAAATGATCTCCCTTCTTTATATCAAACATTCATAAACAAATGGGAAATAAAAAAGAACCCTCTCGAAATCCTTTTAGAATATAGCAACCTCAAAAGAAGCATTGGGGAAAGTGTCCAAGATTATTGCACTAGATTCAATAGTGTTTACAATCCACTTCCCCCAAACATGAAACCTCCACTAGGCTTAGCCTTAGCTTTATTTTTCTGAAGGCTTTGATCCAAACATGGCCTACCAACTAAGAGAAAGAGACCCCTTGACCTTAGAAGATATGTAAAGGGGAGACATAATTGTAGAGGAAAATCTGATTGAGAAAAGAGCTAGGTTGAAATTAGAGAAAAGAGTTACATACAAAGATGAAACAATGGAATCAACCTCATCATTTGATGCCAAAATTGACAACTTAGTGAGGGTAATGGAAAGAATGCTTGAGAAAATAAACTTAAATGATAAAATGCCTCCAAGAGAAATCTAATTTAATCCCAAAAACAGAAATAGAAATCCTAATTTCGGAAGAGACCCTATTCAAGATAGACAAAGAGATAATGACCAGCAAATTAGGCCCCCCTTTCAACAAAACTATGTAGATCAAGAAGAAGAAATGGAAACTAGAAGGTTGGAAGAAAATCATGTGAATCTGATAGGATCTGACAGTGAGACAGATGTTTTCCTCATTGAAGAAGAACAAGGATTATTCTCCTCAGAACAAACTAACACAAATTATGAGGATTCTGAAGATTACCAATTGGGGTATGAAATTGCAATAATGGAGGTACACAGGCAATATGATCTTAGGAGTAAAAAGTCCCTAGATTCAGCCAATAAAGATCAAATAGACAGTGTTGTTACAAAAACTTCATAAAACATTCCTAAAAGGACAACAAGTAGTGGTAACAATTTGACTAAGAAAGTTGACTCAAATAAGGACAAAACCAATAAAAAAAGTGTCAATCAAAACTGCCCTGGTACTTCTACTAGTGGCCTTGAGAAATCTGACCTAAATAACACTCCTAAAAAAACTCAACAAATCAGAATTGCTGAGAAAAGTATGATTGACGAATCAGATGTAAATATCTCAAAATCATTAGTCCCTTTCAGACTTAAGGGTGAAATTTCCAAGGTCAAAATTAGCATACCCATAGCTGAATTGGTAACCCATGATGTATATAAAAACCAAGTTTTGAAAGCTTTGAATATAGGCAATGAAACTGATACTTTGAACTTGACAGATGATAAAATAGAATTGTTGTTTGGTCATGTAGTAGAAGGAAAATACCAAGAAGGAACCATTCCTCCATTTTATGTTAGCTTGAATATACATGATTACATCTTACATAATGCCATGCTAGACTTTGGTGCCTCTCACAATCTTATGCCAAAAGTGGTGATGGAGAGATTAGGCCTAGAGATTACTAAACCTTACAAGGACATGTATTCCTTTGATTCAAGTAGAGTTAAATGTTTAGGTCTGATCAAGGATTTATGTGTCAATCCGGCACAAATTCCTGCTAAGGGTCTAGTTATGGACATAGTGGTTGTTGGCATTCCCCCAAAGTATGGCTTGCTTTTATCTAGATCATGGGGAGCTAAACTTCAGGGAAGCCTTCAAATGGACATGTATTATGCTACCATTATAGTTTTTAACCAAACTAGAAGATTATACAGAGAATCTCATATGAAATTTATGGTAAGAAACATAGATAGGCCAAACAATATTCCTGTCTACTCTATTCATTCAAATTTAGAGTCCTTTATCTTCTACAATGAAGATGAAATTAGTCAACAAGAAAGGGAAAATGAGATGGATTTATGTTCACCAAAACAATTAAATCAGTCCCCAAAATAAGAATCTAATAGCGCTAACCTTAGCAGCCTTGAACAACAAAAGGACAATGACTATGAAATAGAAACAATGTGGGAAATTAACTTCGATGGCTCTTGTAGCAAGATGGGATCTGGAGCGGGTGTATGGGTGCATAATATAAACAAAGGACATTCTTATAAACTTGATTTTCCATGCACCAATAATATTGCAGAATATAAAGCCCTCCTCCTTGGCCTACATTTACTCAAAAATATAGAAGCCAAGAAAATATCAATCGAAGGAGATTCAGAGCTAACTATTAGGCAAATAAAAGGGGATTATTTAACCAAAAACCCAAGATTAAGAGAATATAGGAATGTTTCCCTAGAGCTCTTAAAGACCTTTTAAAAATATGAAGTCACCTTCATCCCTAGAGCTCAAAACCACCTTGCGAATGAACTTGCCTTTGCTGCCAGAAATTGTCAAATACCCCATACAAATGAAAAATTCAATGTCAAAGTGAAAAATAGGCCTACAGTCCCTGACAATGAAAACTATTGGCAAGTGTTTGAGAATGACAAACACAATGATGTTTTCATACAATCAAAAAATAATTTTGCTGAACCAACACCTAGCACAAGCCATGAAAAATACTATTCTAATGAAGAAAAAACCATGAAAAAAAGTCGTCCTCTGCTGCTGATATAACCAGTTTGAACATCTTTATAAGGCAGAATTACTAAACAAACCAGACCAAAAGGACCTTGAAATTTTACAAATTGAAAATGATTCAATACCAAGGGGCCTTACACCATTATAAGAGATTTTTTTCTTCAAAGATGTAGCTAAAAAACCAAATATGGAGCCTATAGAAACTAATATAGAAGAACGTAATATAGGCAACATAGATGAGCCCAAAATGATCAAACTATATAGCACTCTTCCTACTCCTATCAAACAAGAATATATTGAACTTTTCAAGGAGTACAGAGATGTGTTTGCATGGGGTTACAAAGATCTAAAATCATATGATACCAACATTATTCAACATAAAATTCCTCTTAAGGAAAATCAAAAACCTTTCAACCAAAAACTAAGAAGGATAAACCATGTTTTATTACCTTTAGTTGAGAAAGAGATCAAGAAGATGTATGATTCTAGAATCATAGCTACCCTTAGATACTCACAGTGGGTTTCAAACCTTGTGTCTTTTAGGAAGAAGACTAGGGAAATCAGGCTTTGCATTGACTTCAAAAATGTGAATAGTGCCTCCCTAAAAATAACTATCCCTTGCCTAAAATAGAACATATACTTCAGAAGGTGGTTGAATCTAAAAGAATATCACTGTTGGATGGTTTTTCAAGCTACAACCAAGTACTAGTACTCCCAAGTGACCAACACAAAACTGCTTTTACCACACCTTGGGGTACATTCATGTATGTTAAAAATCCATTTGGTTTGATGAATGCAGGGGCCACATTCCAAAGGGCCATGGACATAGATTTTTCAGAGGATATAGGCTATTTCATAATCATTTACCTTGATGACATTACTATTTTCTCCAAAACTGATAAGGAACATTTGATTCATTTAAGAAATTTTTTTGAGAAATGTAGAAAATATGGCTTATCTTTGAATCCCAAAATGACACTCTTTGGTCTCCAAGAAGGGAAAATTATTGGCCACATAATTTCTGAAGAGGGAATCAAAGTAGACCCTAAGAGGATTGAAGGCATATTGAAAATCAACCATCCTATAAACCTTAAGGAACTGCAATCTTTCATTGGAAAGATCAATGTTTTGAGAAGGTTCATCCCCAACCTTGCTGAACTTTTAAGGAATATCACCAATATGCTCAAAAAGGAAACAGGGGTTAAATGGACCATAGAAGCCAAATAGTCATTTGAATTGGTTAAACAAGCTCTTACTAAAACACCAGTTCTTACTAGTCCTGATTTGGCTAAGGATTTCTGCATTTTCTCATTTGCCTCTGAGCACACCATTGCTGTAGTCTTATTGCAGAAAAATAATACAGGGCAAGAAAAAAAAATATCCTTTTTCAGTAGAGCCTTAAGAGATGCTCCACTCAAATATAATATCATGGAGAAACATGCCTTAGCCTTGGTAAAAGCATTGAAAGAATTTCGAGTCTACATTTTACATTCTCACATCATTTCTTTTGTTGGACATTCTAAATCAAGACCCTAATGGTAAAAGGGGGAAATGGATTGCAATAATCTTAGAATATGATTTTAGGAATTAGGCCTACCAAGATAATTAAAGGAAAATTATTAGCAAAACTCATGGAAGAATCAAATTTCCAAGTATTAGATATAAACATCGTTGATGTTTTTGAAGAAACAGAAGAATTCACAGCTCCATACATTGAAGAAATATTTTTGAATTCATCTTGGTATGCTGATATCATTTATGTGCTTCTCTATATTAATACTCCTCCTTCTCTATCAAAGACTAAAGCTATATTATTGAAACAAAAAGCTTTAAATTGTTTCATTTTAGATGGAGTGTTATATTGGAAAAATGCTATTGGCATATTGCTTAAATGTTTGCTTGAGAATGATGCAGGAAAAATCATGCATGAGCTGCATGTGGGAGAATGTGGAGGCCATATTTACTGGAAGATCACAACAAACAAGATTATTAGAGCTAGCTATTATTGGCCTACCCTTTTCCCAGATACTCAAAAACTAGTCATGATTTGCCATAAGTGTCAAATTTTTTATGGCAAGAGGAAAATCCTACCTTTACCTTTGCATCCCATTATTATTGAGGCTCCCTTCCAACAATGGGCTTTAGACTTTATTGGAGAAATTCACCCAACCTCATTTTCCCAAAATAAGTGGATCCTAATTGCCACTGATTATTTTACCAATTGGATAGAAGCTATACCCTCTAGGAATGCTACTGATTCAAGTTCCTTGAAACCAACATACTATCCCGTTTTGGTTGTCCTAGAAAAATCATTACCGAAAATGCTGCTACCTTCAAATCCAAAAGAATGATTGAATTCTAATATAAATACCATATCACTTTAGGGAATTCCACAGTTTACTACCCCCAAGGAAATGGACTAGCAGAATCTTCCAATAATATCCTGATCTATATTATCAAAATATTGCTAGATCAAAATCAAAAATCATGGCATAGTAAGCTTGTTCATTCATTATGGGCTGATAGACTGACCGCCAAGAAATCAATAAATATGTCCCCCTATCAGCTGGTATATGGAATAGATGCAGTCTTCCCTACATCTTTCGGAGTTCCAGTCATGAAACGTCTCCAAGAAGTACAAACAAAAGAAAATTATATGCATAGAAGGCTGAATCAAACCATTCATTTACATCAGACAAGAGAAGAAGTGTACAAAAGGACACAAGATGTTCAAGAAAAAATCAAGAAGATCTTTGACATAAGAGCCAAAGCTAATAATTTTCAAGTTGGAGATACAATTCTGAAGTGGTACTCAAGGAGGCAAGATAAAGGTAAACATGGAAAGTTTGAAAATTTATGGAAAGGGCCTTATATCATTCACTCAATTAGGGGTCTTAATGCTTTCTTCTTAGAATGACTGAATGGGGATGAACTTTTTGGAGGTCCTATCAATGGCAGGATGCTTAAACATTATTTTTGTCAGGAGTCCTAGATTCAAATACTTCATTTATTATACATAACGTAGCATGAGAAAAATCAAATAAAGTACAAAAAAAATAAAATAAAATAAAAAGAAAAAGAGGGAAAATTCAAAAGAGTTATAGCCCCATACCCAAAAAACAGTGTTGCTGAAAGTGTGCAAGTCTATATGCCACTGCTAATTCAAAAATGATACATTGTTCAGTCATCTAGCCTAATCATGGTTGAGCATGCTTTAAATTTATGTTGATAAGTTAGTAGAAGCAATGATTGTCGAGATTATTTCAGACTTAGCTTATCAGAAAGGATAGATTGGGAGAATATGGAGATGCTAGTTCCACATGCTCAAAACAGAACCAAAGAGATAGATAAGGATGCATTACTAAAGAAAAATCATAGCCTTATCTTTCTGAATTTACTTTATGGAAATAATGTTTGTGGGCAGCTTGTTCCAAATGCCACAACCATGGTTGATCAGACTGTCTAATCCTCATTTGAATCATGCTTTAAATTTCATGTCAATAGCTATAGAATCAAGACTACCAAACAGTTTAAAGTTGGCAGTCAAGTAGTTTAGGTAGAAAATAAACGAGTTCAACAGCTTAATCTGAACTCTTGGAAGAAATAAGGATAGGAATAGATAGTTTATTTCTGTTTTTAAAAAGAAAATATCAAAGAGTTTTCTAATTCAAATTCACTCAAAGAAGAAGAAAAAATGTTAGGACAAGTAGCACTGGGTAGGTAGAAAGACTGTTTGAAAGGAATCATATATTGTAGACTGTTAAAAATTTGTCTTTTTTAGAGAAATATCAGCAAGTGAAAAGAAGGAAAAATCTGCCCAATGGACAAGGCACTGATCTGCTGAAACTCATAGATTTCATGAACTGAGGTTCTAGACACCTTGAAAAGAAAGCTACCCTCCCCAAGTGGAGCCATTGTTAGTCATCAGTAATTTTGTTGATATCCAAAGATGACTAAGTTGAAAAGCCTAGACTTCCAAAAACAATACTTTAGAAAGCATTGTGAGTTCTAGAAATCTCACTACCTTCATTATCCTACACCTAACAGTTTCACTATAAACCTTAAATTCTGCCTTCTCAAAGCCTTCCTTACTACAAAGGAAACTACATTTTCTAGGCCTGATTTCCTTCATTTTCATTACCTCACTTACCTCCTCATTCATCCCCATTTTCCCCTTCTCAGAACCCTCATAAACCCCCTTCATTCATCATTTTTTTTGTCTAAAAAACCCTTAAAACATGTAAAAACCCTTTTACATTGTTTTATCCTAACTTTTTAAACCTATCAGAACTCTAAAAAATATCACAAAAACCATGTTTTTGTGTTAAAAACCCACCCTTTAAATATAAAGGCCTTAAGCCCCTTTTTCCACTTAAGCCTCAGCCCCTTCAAACCATGTGACCCTAGACACCGACCCTCCTCTTTTTTTCTATGCCCTTTTCCTTCCCGACCCCTGGTCCCCTCTACCCCCATGGGACCATTCCCTTCTGCCTATTCCTAAGCCCTTTCCACTACAAAAATATGTCTTCGCCCTTTCATTTTATTTTGAACCCCAAACCTTATAAAAACCCACTCAAACATTCGAAAAATTATTTAAGGTGGGCCCTTCTCACTTAAACCCCGCCATCTTTATTTTTTCCCTCCCGATCAATCTCTGTCGTTGATCTCGAACCATAAGCCCTGATCCAACAACCCTCATCTCACCACCCTTCATCCCATCTCCCATTGTAGCTCTGCAGTACTCGATGAAAGTGCTCACATCACTACCTCCGCCCCACCTTCCACTCCCATATTGTGCTCCAATCTTCATTCGCCACCTGTACTCCACTTCCCCTCTGCAAAACTTTCACCCCGCTCCAAGATACTGTTCAGATTTTAGATCTCATCGCCCAAGATCTAATGGTCGGAAACACATATCGCATGGTTTTTCATTGCTAAGGGTTAACAACCCCAATTAGTGTGAAATGGGTAGTTTAGCCCAGGACACGTGGCGGCTAATCTATGGTATTGCACGATCCCAGGCCAAAACCACTTACCGCCTGTAGCCCGCACGAAAACCACCATTCTTTTCCCAAAACTGCCTTCCTCCTCTTGCACCAAAATTCAATTTTCTTCATCCTTCCACTTGGTTCTGCATATGGAAACCTTCCCTCTGCATCCCCTCCTCCTCTGCAGATCGCCCCAATGCTTCAAAAACCTTGAAAAAGCAGTTAACCCCCTCCGTAGGCTTTAAAAAATAATATGTTTGTGTTTTTTTGTAGGTTTAATGGTGATAACGTCAAAAATGCCCTCCCATAGTCAAAAAAATGAAAAATTGGACCCTGGATGATGTCCAAGGATATTAAAACCAAATCATGAAGAACAGGTGGGCACTTTCCCAGAGTTTGGTTGATGATAAGCATGCTCGTCGATCAATCAAGAAAACCTCTAATGCTCATGAAAGACACGCACAGAAGCATCAGTAAAAGAATGAAGAATAGAAGGCTTTGAGGGGTAATCCGAGATCAAAGAAAAATTAAAAGGATTAGGCCCTTAAAAAAATGATTAAAGATGAAATTCAAAGGCTTAGAGCATAAAGGATAAATGAATAAAACAATTATTAAAGCATAAACAGAGATAAAGGCAATAAGCAGAGTATCAAGGATAAATCGAGATTCAAAGGCCTAAAAGCAGATTTTTGATTAAAACAAAGGTAGATAAACCAATGGTAGCCTCGAAAGATTCAACAAAAAAGCCGTTACTCCTCCAAAAGATCAAAACTACCACCTATAGCATGTTTCCTTTACATAAATGTATTTGGACAGTTATTAGATAGTCAAAAGATATTTTTATCTATCAAGGCATTTATTGTAATAGTTAAGGATAGGCCTTAAAAGTCAAACTTTTCACTTATTTTCCCTTAAAAATTTAAGATAGAGTTATTGAAACAGAGAAATAGCTGCAAATATTCTTGCCTTAAGCCTTGCATGGTTTTCAAGGTCAGGAATGCATTTACTCTATAATTAATGATACCCAAACCCTATCTTAACCTCACCTCCTCATTTACAACATAAATACTACATTTGAACTCATTGTATTGTTGGCATTTGATGACCCTTTGAATTAATACATAGTCTCTTGGAAGTTAAAGAAAATTGATGTTCTGGATCTCATGGATGTTCTGATTTGTTTGTTGATGATGGAGGCTAGATCATTGGATCCCTGAGCTTAGTTGTTGGTGAAATAATTCTACCTGCTATTGTTATTTCCTGTTTTCATTCTGTTTCTATCGTTCTTTGTTACAGTAGAGTGAAATGTTT
The DNA here is from genome assembly GCA_034641835.2 of Pinus albicaulis. NCBI lineage: Eukaryota > Viridiplantae > Streptophyta > Pinopsida > Pinales > Pinaceae > Pinus > Pinus albicaulis. The sequence continues at coordinate 1,657,676,584 of CM076575.1, forward strand.
AGGTTAAGAAATGTCTTTTGAAAGCACCTTAGTTATATTTACTCTTCACTGTCTTAATGTTTTCTTCTGCAAGGACTGATTGGAGGATTATTAATTTCCCTTTAGTTCCATCTATGCTTCTAATTTTAGAAATGATTCAATAGAATATAACCAAGGAGTCTGCCTTTTGGCAAGTCCATATCCCTTTGAGTATGGCGTGAGAGGCTGTTTTGAGGAATGATTTCAATAGAGTGAAACCAGGGAAATTAAGTGGTGAGTCCATGCTCCTTTGAGTACAATTTGAGATATTGTTTCTAAAGATATTTTCAAGGTATGCTAAGTAGAGTCTAAAACAGTAAATTCTATGGTGTGCCCTATCCTCTGGACTACCTCAAAAGGTTTCTTTAAAGATTCATAAAGAGTTGGTCAAAAGCAGATTAGATTATTTATGTTTGATCTTCGGATGCTCTAATTACTATTTGTATTATATGTTTTCTTATCTGAAAGTAGTCTTTTGATTGATGGATTGTTATCTGAAAGGTTTTCATATTAAATTTTTTTCAAAAGAAGTCTATGGTTTGCCCTGTCCTTTGGCTTGCTTCAAAACAGATGCCTTGAAAGATGTTTCTTATTTAAAGTATATGATAAAGAATTCTTATTTGCTCTTTGTCCTACTTTTCCTTCTTATCCTTGATGTTTAACCTCATAATCATAAACTTTAAAGATCCATTGGCCAAGTTATATTTTCCCTATGATACTCCCTGATCCATTGATAAACTTACCATGACTTTCATTTGAATCCATTGCCCAATGAATTAGAGATTTCCCTATTCTATCTATGCTCTTTGATGATCATACCCAACCAAACAAACAACAAAACTCATACTTAATCACTAGCCTAAAATCAATCCTTAAAAGCAAACAAGCACACATCTTTCCAAATAACCTGAGAGGCCCCTCTCTGAGTCTAGGAAGGATAGGTCCTAGAACTCTAAAGATTGGTTAAATGTTGCCTTGTCATTTGGTATTCCTATCTGCCAAATCATAGGACCCCAATAAGTGGATTTTACATAAGCAACCATTAGCCATCTCTTTATAAAAACTCATGGAGGTAAAATTATTATTGTTTGTCTTTATGTTGATGAATTTTTCATAAAGGTAATATGATGTTATAAGAATCCAAATATACCATGAAAACAATGTTTGATATGACTAATCTAGGGTTCATGAAGTACTTCTTAGAATTAACATTCAAAAATCTGCTAATGGCATTTTTGTCTGTCAACAAAAGTATGCCAGTGACATACTCCAAAAGTTCAGAATGATGAATTGAAAATGATTTGACACTCCAATTTATCTAGGCACCAAACTAAGTGAACAAGATGAAGGACCATCATTTGATTCTACATTTTATAAAAGTCTAGTTGGTAGTCTCTTGTATCTCACTGCAACTAAAATTGACATCATGTTTGCAACTAGGTTTTTTTCCAAAAATAGGAATCACCCAAGAATTCCAATTAGAAGGTTTCAAAAATAATCTTAAGATATTTTACACAGAAACTAGACTATGGATTTTTCTACAAACATTGCGAATATTGCTCACTTTTAGGCTACACAAATAGTGACTATGCAGGCATCTTAGATGATTGGAAAATCACTTCAGGGTCTACTTTTCACATGGGCACTAATTTTATCTCATGTGCCTCTAATAAAAAACCCATTGTTTCAATATCTTCAATATAAATAGAGTATGTAGTTACAACTTCAACAACGTTTCAAGCAGTATCGATGAGAAGACTATTCAAGGGTCTTTCAATTTTTCAAAAGGAGCCAACTCCTATTTTATGAGATAACAACTCCATAATTGTTTTATCAAAAATTATTTATTTCACAAAAAGAGAAAGAATAATGACACACATTTTCATTTCATTCGTGAGATTGTCAATGATGGGGATATATTTCTTAAATTTTGTGGATCACGATATCAACTTGAAAATATTTTTACAAAAACATTGGGAAAAAAAGTATTTGAATTTCAAAGAGATAAATTTAACATTATAAGTGCCAATAATTTTAATGGTTGAGATTAGGATGGGGTGTTGAAAGCATTAATCTCACTTTCTTCTAGGTTTCATAGTTAGTTTTCTTTTAGTTCAGTTAGTTGAGGTTAGTTGAGTTTTAGCTAATAATTTTTCTAGTTATGAATTGTTGTTTATTTCCTTATCTCCTATTTATTTCATTTAACTGTTATTGAATGATTAGAAGATTTGTTCGCTCTTTTGGTAAATTTGAATCCATTATTTGTGTAATTCCACCTCTGCAATCTTTGTCAAAGATTTTACCTAAGTCATAAAAGTATTGAACTTAGAGAAGAATTCCTATAGGGTCTTGAAGTTGTTTTGATTAGATTAAAAATTATTATTCTCTAGATAATTTCCTTTCAACTCATCTTTCTTTCAAAATAATACCTTCAATTTGGTCTAGACATTACTAAAGATTCCAAGCTTCTACATTAAATAACAATCGAAGTGAGTTCGACAGATACAATATCCCATAAGACTCATCGATTCCTTTGAAGAAATTTTATTTCTCAGTGGTTGAAATAAGATAAAATTTAATCCCCATTGTGCTCCTATAGAGTCCCTTGCTAGGAAATAACAATTGGAATTTCAGCTTCGAGTCAATGTAATTAAAATAGTGAGGATCATAGTCAATTGGTAATTTCTCTATGATTTCTCCTAACTTGTCAAATTTGATATAAAATTTTAGAATTATTTATAAACTCACTAATTTTATGTTATGATAACATGAAGGATTTCATGCAAAAGCATAAGATTTATTTGTGTAAAAATACTAGACTAGCTACAATAGAACAAAAGAGAAGGGAGAATGAGGTTGATGGGAAAAAAAGTTAAATATCTAAAGGGACCAACTAAAATAAAAAAGGGATATGGTTGTTAGTGACTGGATAAGGTAATCTCTCAAAATAAAAAAGGGAATGAACATTAGTAATTAAGTACCCTAGGGACAAAGTAATGTGGAATAATTTAGAGGAAATTGCTATGACGTAGCTCAATTAGTTCTATGTTACTTTCTAATTTCATCCTAAGTGTCACCCCTCGATCCCAAATGGTAGGAAAAGTCAAGGAGTAAGAGAAACATTGTCACATATACTCCTAGTAATGTATAAAACAAGGTTAAATAATGAACTATGTGAAATCCTAATAAGATCCTAAATACATTATACCCTATTATTAACAAATTACACCAATTATTTACATAACATCATGTATATTAATTTTTATTTTGGTTGGTCTCATTACATAATGAATTTTATTTATTTTACAATATACTAGCATAACAAATAAAACCATTAAAGAAAATAAAGAAAGGAAAAGAGAAGAAAAGGAAAACCAAAAACATGAAAACTAAATTAAGAAATCATTATTATATCAAGGTGAGAGATGTGAAGTGGAGTATTCATTTCTAACCTCATAATGTGAGTGTGTACATTAAACTATTATTTTTGGATTGTTTTATATAATTTTTTTTTTTTGAAAAATAACCTAAAATAAAATAAAATAATTAATTAAATTAAATTAAATTTAAATGTATTAATTATAATTAATAATAATTTACTAAAAAAACATTTTAACACATTTAATTTTAGAATCTCTCATGGTAGGTGATCATTCAAGTCTACCTCAGTGACATTTATAATAATAAACCATTGAAAAGAAAGTGGGGATCTACGATTCCCCACATAGCATTTGCATGATATGTTAGTGCATGCTATACTTTTGTTGGTTCAATGTGACCAGGTTTTCTAATAGTTTCTATATAGATGAAGTCTTTTCTATTTTTTTATATTAGGAATAAATGGTATTGAAATTTGATAGGTGAAACTTGCATAATCGAAGTTCTCTACGGGTTTTTTAGAGTGCAGAATCCATATATGCAGTAAAAAAATTAGTTTAAACAACATAAATCAAGATTTCTCCACTTTATTTTTTGCACCAGATTCCCACTATAAACCCACCATTAACTCTAAAAAATCGCACTTAAAGACAACTCCAAAAATAAGTGTTTTGATATTTATTATAAATCGATGTCTCTTCACTTATCCCAACCATTTAAATATACATATTTTAAAATTCATTTACCAATAAATTAATACACATATTAAAAATTTAATGAAATTAATAACGTGGGAAAAAATGAAATTAATACACATATTAAAAATTTAATGAAATTAATAATGTGGGAAACAATGAAAATTTTATTTGAATTAGTGATGTATAAGTAAGAAAATCATGATAATAGATTTTTGAAGTGTCTTTGAGTCTACGAAATGGAGCTTTCTGACCATTGGCTCCCATGAAGACTTTTAGTGATGGGACCCCTTTGACGACCTCTCGTTTCGGAAGACCTCTATCCCATGGACTCCTGCTCGACCTTTCCCTTTTTTCCCTATGGTGGACCCCACTATTCCCTCTGCTGACTGCCTCCACCACCCTACCTTCCTCCTCTCCTTCACACCCTTCCACTCCCCCACGACCACTCTCTCTCCCCTCTGCCACCCCACTCCACCTATTGCATTAATTGCAGTTTCTCGTAGAGGTTCAAACCAATAAAAACAAAATAATTTGCGCACTCAAAAATTAGAGACAACTCGACCCAAAATAGAGACGACTCGACCCAAAATAGAGATAGGCAACCCAAAAGGACAATTTCTCAAGATGATTTCTTCAGATGCTACGAGACTCAGTTGTACTACTATTAGAGTAGAAGATGTTGCAAATGAGTTGGTATTAATTTTGATTCTTATTGAATAATTTCAAACTGATATATTTGATGTGAGATAGAGGAAAATATTAAATTTAAGATATCTATAAACCTTGAGTGGTCCTAAAGAACAATGCGCAAAGAAAAACTTTATCCAACGGTTACTGTTGTTTTAGTAAATAGACCTATTGGAAACCTATTTTCCCATTCAATAGATAAATAGATAATTGCAGTAAAAGTAAAATCATAGTGCTACAATGGTTTTCCAACATTTATATTATTACTCCCTCTGATGTGGAACTAAATTTACCATTCAATTGTTGTATAAGGAACTATAGTAAATGTAAAAAGAAAGCATTGTAGCATCTTTCCAACGTTTATATTATCATTCCCTTTCATGTGAAAAGAGAATGAAACATAAGGCTTCTTTTAGTTACTGATTTTTTTTTCGATATTTGTACATCTTCAAGATTAGGTAGACCTCTTGCCCAATATTTTGGGTGGTTTCAGATAATAAATATAGCTAATGTTACAAGTTACAACATCCTTGAGTGCAAGTAGAGTCTCTCCTTTGGAGGACCAGTTTGCATCAACATATTGAGCATGTTGGCTTGAGGGGTCCTGACCCAGGCTTAGATTTTATCGAGCAACCAAAAAACCCTCCAACTATTGGCCCTTCCAGCAATGACCTACTTGCAGAGATCAAAGTCTCACCCGAATTAGTATGGGGGGTGTGCTGGAACCATGTTTCTGCACCTTGAGGAATAAATTGATGTGGTGGCCCTAAACAGGTTTATAATAGAAATTATTGCAGACTAATATATGTGTGCATATATAGATCAAAACTTATCATATTACCTCCGTCGTAAAAAAAAATAATTTGCATAACAGATAAAAAACATCACCGATCAACATCATCGCAGATACATATAGAAAAATTAGATCTTCCCAATTCACAGAGTATACATTTGTGCACAATCACATAAGCATATCTATTCATATACTTAATCATCAACAGATGCATAGATACACTTGATCATAACAAAATTAAAGTGATGCACAGATACAATTGATCATGGCAGAAGTAAAGTGATCTCAAAGAAATAAACAATAATTAGCTAACTCATATATCAAACACATGAAACATTTGGTTCGCCAAAACATTATTTGTATTAGATCCAATCAGTTCAATATAGTCATAATTTCCATTACAAGTACCCTTCCGCGCACATAGCCAGTGGAGTCTGCATAAAGCCAGGACTAGGTCTCCACGCACATAGCTAGCAAGAGCCTTTCTACCCAACCCAGACTGAAAAACCTTAAAACAATGTATCACTTACTTATATATTAGCTTCACTATGAAAGTTTTTACTAGACTTAATCTATCTATATTTATATTCTTTTATCATGCATATACTATGGTATCAAGCCATGGTTTGAGGCCCATAGTTTTCCCTTAACACCTAATTACATAAAAGAGGGACTTTGACTTGCCCCAAAGCCCCTTTTCCTTTTAGAGCAGTGCACATAACCAAAAATATATACAAAAGGTTTCTCAGAATTTACCCTAAGGGAACCCGCTCCAATAGACCCCCAATACAAACTCCTGACTCATCCCAAGTCATTGTGGGGTTGGTTCCTTCATCTTCACTTTGAGTGAAACGAGAGAGGTTTTCAGTGGTAAAAGCACCTCAATGATCTTCACATTATCTCCCTCCTCTTCATTAACGAGCTTTTCTGTTGTCGAACCTTCAGTGACAAGCTCAATACGTCTTTGCATCTACTGAAGAGTCTTCAGCATGCCATCAAGTGTCTGTGACAACTATATATCCTCCTCATCCCATGGCTGCATCCGTGCTTCCAACAACTACTCTTTGTGATGGAAATCCTCAATCTCTATCTGAATTACCCTACCCTCTTGTAGGTAGGCAAGGTGTCACCATCCAGATAGCTGTGAATTTTTACTCTTTGACACACAATTATTTGCACAAATCCAGTACCATAGGGTTATTTTGAACCAAATTCTAGATGCCCATGGCCTTATCTGATAATTGACTGCACTTTGTAACTGTGGAAACTATGCTCTCTGTAGTTGTTTTAACTTTTACGACCCTTTGAGCTCTGACCTCTGGAGGAGTCTCCAGTTACAGCTTCATCTACAAATATGTGATTTGGTGTTCAAGCTCTCTATGAAAAATCTGAATCTTTGCTCAAAAGGTCTTCAGTGTAGTGGCCAACCCTTCCAATTTCTCTACAATGATGGCTGTGGGAGGGACCGCAAGCACATCACTACAAACATGGTTGATTTTTGCTTCTAGAGTAATGTGCTGAGCCTCTGCTACACATCATGCTTCCTATGTAGTCAGTTGTTTCTAGTGAGCTTCAAAAACCTACTACTGTGACTCTGCGACAGTGTAGTGGGCATGAGATTCTCTGAACTAGAGCTCATCCACGATCATGTTATGGATCATGTGTAATTTACCTGTAGGAAAAATAGATATGTCAACATTGATATCACTGCAACCTTGTAGCTATGCACATCAGTTTATTTATTCTCCATGGATGGTCAGCTTAGGGATTTGAATGAGATGACTCTCCATTGTTGCAGGCTATACTATGTTGATCGGTTGCATGCTAGTTGCAAGCACACTCACTTGCATCTAGCTCCCTCAAGCTATGCTCGTCTGAATTAGGCTTGCTTGAACTTTGAGAACCTGGATGCCACTCTACACCCTGTTGAGTGCAACCTTGTACTGCACTTCCATGTATGTCCACATGTTCTCTATCACCATTGTGATCATGTTAGCTCTCTCATTTAGATCATCTTCAGTCAGTGTCAAATCTTCCTCTCTGAAGGCCTTGGAGCCTTTGCGCTTCTTCCTTGGACCTCCTGTAACATGTCCCCTTGGAAGTCTAGAATTCCACTTGCTATGTTGTGTGACCATCGGTCTCCTTAGGCCCGATTTCATTCTTCTCGAGTGCAGTGTCTCTTTCAAGGTCAATTGTTTCGCTGGTTGTGGTCGGCGTTGGATATGCTCCAGTGATTTTCTCGGTTGTTTGTTTACCCGTACGAGGCTTGGTGGGAGTCTTGGAAATATAATTGGATGCACCTCCCATGGTGCATAGATCCAACCAAGGTAGTGGCCATTCTACAGTGACGTTCAAAAAACCATCCTCAATGACAATATAAGGAAATTTGTACCATATACCTTCGACGACGCCCTTTACACGGATGTGAATGTTGTGAAATGTTGCTTTAAAATCTACAATCAACTTGTAATTCTCATAAAAATTTGGAGACAACATCATCTTTGATTAAATTTCTTGAGAGATGGAGGCATTGAACTAGACCCAAAATATTTTGTTTCCATGATGCGCATGGGGATGGAGGAATTCCACGGCATGGCGTACGACGCGGCTTCACACATCTGTGGCTCTAATTCTAGAAACTAGGTCTCTTATTGTGTTTCCCAACTGATTAATGCTATCAACATCAAGAACCAAGCATAGTATAAATGCTTGCCCTTCTCTTGCACCTCGTTCACATTTTCCAGAAACTCCATACACAGATATTGTTCTAAATTGTAAATGATACCCTTATCACATTGTCTTGCAAGTGAAATTACTTGTGCAGGGACTTATTTATGCCTACATTTCCTCATCATCTTGCATGCCAAGAGGAGTGTAACAAATTTGAAAACTGGATTATCAATTCACTCACCAAAAATCCTCAGTTATGGCATGATACTTGGTAGGTAGACTTGATCTTGTCTGCCACCTTCTTATCCTAGTCTTTGCCTCCAGAATCGACCATGGGATTAGTGCCTTGATCAAGCAGGCTGGTGATCCGATGGATCAACACAAAATCCATAAGTACATGCTCTCACAGCCACAAAGCTTCGTCATGGACCAGTGCGAGCAACTTTCACACATAGATGTCATTGATCGGGTTATGCCTGAAATGTGGAACCTGCAATAAATGTAAGAGCCCAACCTGGTGCAGGCCCAACACCCAATGCTTCAAATATACATGCACAATGCCCCCCTCATAGGTTACTCAGTCCAGGTGTATTTCAGGCACAAGATCAGGGAATTTATTGACATCCGTGAGGTCCCAATCCTCCATCTTCAATAGCGGCACCTTGGAAAACATATCGCCCTCTAGTGGGACATTTTGGGGGATCAAAGGAATATTAATATATGCCCACACTTTTTCGAGGTCCTTCGAGACCTTGAATAATGCCTTGCGCAGTGTGACATAGGTCGACAACTGCGAGATGGTGGCCACTTCAGCCACATATTCATCCTCTATGATCGTCTCAGGAAAATCACACATGGGTTTCTTCTGGCACTCAACCGCAGTGGAGCATTGCTTCAAGGTCTTCTCTCTTGGGTATTTATGGGTCCATAAGGTCTTTCCCTTATTTGTCTTTGCGGGCGTAGGTGTCTCAGCGACTGATGCAATGGGATCCTCTTCAGGGTGTGTGACTATCATACTTGGGGGGATAATGTATCCTAGACCTCTACGCTGCAACTCCTCCTTAAATCCTAGATCTAGACCAGACATAGACAATGAGTAAATTTCATAAATCAAAGAACTCAAGGCAGAAAATTCACACAAAAAGCAAAAGGAGCTAATGCGACCCCTCAGGTCATATTTATATCTTTAGTGCATCTTCAGAGGTCCCTTATGCATTAATGTATCCCCATAAATTACAAAACGGTTCCAAATTTTCTAAAATATCCTCGTTAAATGGAACCTAGACGCTCCCCTAAATGGAAATAAATTGTCTTTTCCAGATTTACTATTCCAATAGCTATATTTTGGCATCTATGCAACCTAGTCAACCTCCACTCATAGCTACCACGCACATGTCATACTTTTCTATGCATCTTCCATCCCTTCTGTGTAGATCAAATACTTCGGCCATATAGTCATTTGGTATGCGTACAAAGAGGGTCATCGCTATATGGCTTCAATTAGCTTCCATTGAAATACACTGGAAGATATTCTCTACTATGTGGCCATGCATACTACACCTCCATCAATAATTTCGTTAACAATATAGGGCCTTATCCAATGGATCTTGAACTTCCCTGGGTGGCACACAAACTTTCTTTAATACAATAAGACCAAATCATCTTCCTTAAAGACCTTTTGCATGATATGCCTATCATGCCATGCATTTTCACGCACCTTCTGTACTTGTTGATGGAAATTTTAAATAAAGAGATCCTCTTCAAGAGAAACCAACTGTGAAAATCGTTCCTCAATAATATCCACCTCTGCCATATTTCTGAATGCTCCAATGGACAGAATGGGAACAATTTACTCCATTGGGAACACAACTTCTTGCCCATACACCGTCTTGAACGATGTCTTTCCTGTCAACTTCTTAGATGTGGTTCAATATTCCCAAAGAACTGTGCATATGTTCACATTCCAATCGTTCTAGTTAGCATCACAGATCTTAGTAAATGTTATCCAATATCTTATTGAAATATTCCACCACACCATTCGCCTATGGGTGATATGGAGTGATCTTCTGATGATGAATCTAGAATTCTTTTTTCAGTGCTTCAATGGTTTCATTCATAAAGTGTGTACCTTGATCACTTATCATAATCTTAGGGAATGCAAAGCGAGTCACAATATTCCCGAAAATGAAGTGCGTAGCTGTTTCTGCACTACAATCCTTCACTATATTAGCTTTATCCCATCTGGTTAAATATTCCATCGCAGTGATTATGTAATGCATGCTACTATTCTTTCCTAGAGGGTTAGCAGGTCCAACAACTTCTATGGCCCATTAGTCAAATTCTTGCAGTGCCACCTGTGGATGCAGGGGAATCTCATCTCTGTGCGATGGATTTCCTATCCTTTGGCATACATCACCTGTGTGGTAATGCCCATAGGTGTCATTACATAATGTAGGCCACCATAACCCACTACCAAAATCTTATTCACATCTACCTTCCCCTCATAGTGACCATGGGTAACCCCTCCATGAACTTCTTCTAAGATGTCACATCTCTCAAACTTGAAGACATATCTGCACAGAACTTCGTTTTCACACATATTGTACAACTGGCCAGCAATAATAGTAAATTTTGATGCACGTGCCATGATCTCTTTCTTCTACTCCAACGTATATTCCTCAGGTACATGTCCAATAGTCAGGAACTAAATGATATCAAGCAAATTATCATCAACTACTTTGATCGCAAACAACTGTGCATTTGGTAATCCATCTTCCAAGTTAGTAGGTTCTTCGCCATTCTCAATGAATGAAAAATGGTCTATTCCAACATTCAGTTTCCCTAGTTTCACAATTATCTCAAAATGATACTCCTGGAATAGTAACAACCACCTACAGATCTTCCCCCCCCCCCCCCCAACATAGGCTTATTGACCAGGTACTTCAATGCAGAGTGATCAGTAAACATATTGAAATGTCCTCCTAACAAATAGTGGTGGAACTTCTGCAGTGCATACACCATCATCAATCCTTCTCTTTCTGTGGTTGATTAATTTCATTTTGTGCTTGAGATCTTCCTACTGGAATAAGAAATAGGATGATCAATCTCTCAGACTCCTGGATGCGCGAAAATAGCTCCGAGTGCGATGCAGGAGGAATCAACATCCACATGAAACAACTTTGACCAATTTTGAAAGATCAATATGGGTGCAGTGACCATCTTTTCCTTTAACAATTTGAAACTCTTCTAACATTTGTCATCGGAACAAAATTTCGCATCCTTGTTGAGAAATTTCTCCATGGGCGCAGTTATCAGTGCATAACCCTGAATGAACTTCAGATAATATCTAGTATGGCCCAATATTGAGTAGAATTGTGTAAAATTCGCAGGTACCTCCATATTAACAATCACTACGATCTTCGTGGGATCTACCATCAATCCTTGCTGATAGACAATGTGACCCAATGGCACACAAAATATCCACTTCTTCAAATTCAGTGAGATCTAGTACTTTCTACAAGTATCCAACATTAGGCACATACTTGAGACATTCTTTTTCAATAGCCCAAATATTTTCCAATCATCAAAGTATACTTCTAGGAACTTGTGGATATACTCCTTGAATGCAGCTACTACTACGCCCGAGAAGATAGCAGGCACATTCTTCGAGACAAATGGAAAGACTATATACTAAAAATATCCCCATCCTGTTGCAAAGATGGTCTTACTTTGATCCTTTGGTGCAATCCTGATCTGGTGATACCCTGAGAAACCATGAATAAGCTTCTTGTCCTCCGACATTGTCAAGGATCTCATCAGAAAATGGAGTGGGGAATGGATCATGTACATAGGAATCATTCAATTTGTGTAGGTCCATGCAAATCCTTATCTCTCCTTTTGTCTTCTTATCTTGAACTACCACAGGAATCACCCAATTAGACTCTTCCACTGGTTCTATAATTCTTGTAGCAACCATTTTATCCAACTCTTCCTTGAATTTTTGCTTATATTTCGGATTCAATCTATATGGTCGTTACTTCACCAGGAGCACATCAGCTTTCAAAGTGATATTCATGACTCTAAGCTCTCAAATTATCCCTTTCAACTCCGATAAATTTGTAGGAAATAGTTCTTGATACTCTTTCAAAAGATTAATAAACTTTTCCATTGTGTCATCATCCCAATAATCTCCAATCTTTGCCAACTTTGATTGCTCTTCATATCCAATATTTACCTGTTTAATCTTTAGCATATTTGTGACATCTAGTGAAGTGATTGAAGGCCCAGAAAGTGCATGCTATCCCTCAAATTATGGAATTGTGATATTCCTTAGATCTTCATTTTCTTCCATTGTCATATTTCTACAATTAAAAATATCTCTCATTTGCACATCCCAGGCTGGTGAAGCGCGCTCTACGTTTGGCTTTGTTGTGTCGAAGATAAAGTCTTGAATATAATGCAGGGCCTTTCCAATCTTGAAAAACCCACTCTCAAAGCTAAAGGTTAGAATGAAACTCTCTATCAGCGCATACCGTTAACTATTCCCTTGATGCAACTCTATCTCTTGGTACCAATCAGTAGGCACCTTTCTCAACGTATAAATTAACATGTGAACCCATTCAGGTCGTGGTTATACACCGCATACCACAATCCATTTAGCCAGATGTATGCATGGATCATCATTTCCAAAGTATACATCTTCAATTATGATAATGGGACATTCAAAGCGCAATCTCGTCATTCATGCGCATTCGTCCTATTTTCCCATTTTTTATTTGTTAGATTCCCACCATCATGTTGGAGTAGCACGCAGTCCTATATCCATGGCATGGAATCTCTATCCTTCTGGGACAGTCCTTTCAAGTTCTCCTAAAAACATGTTCACATTAGCTGAACCCTCATAATATGGTAATTCATGTACCTATGATGTTATGCAATGAAGATATCTGGTCACTTGATTGTAGTGCAACACAAATACTTCATGTAAATGGTTCTACCAGTTATCCAATTCTTCATCAGAATCTGAGAAGCAGGAGCCAATGAAATTTTCCCAATTAAGCTTTCCATTAGCTCTCAGATTGATCCAATCTTCATCATGCACATTCATCTTATAGATATGGTCAATATCATTATCAGCATGCACCGGATCTATGTATCTTTTACCTTCTACAGGATCAGAGGGAATTATGACTTTGGTTCCATTGTATTCAAATTCCATTCTTCTCCTCTTAAGATTTATGATGCCATCCATATCAATAGCTCAATCCAATCCCAACAATGCATGGTAACGATCAGTATCATGCACAATTTGTATAACTTCAAAATCTGCAAGCACCTTAACTCCTTCAATATTGACTACCACTTGTGATAGTCTTCCTAATGGAATGATTTTATGTTTCTTTTCCATGCACAGTTGAATAGTAGACGAGTCCAAATTATGCTCACCCATGCGTTTCCAAGTTTGGTTAGGTAGGAAATTTGTGTCAAATCCTAGATCCAGAATGACTTGATCCATCTCAAAAGCATCAATGTGAGCTTCAACCACATCCCTTGTCTAATTATTTTCTTGTTATTTCGCTAATAGATCTTATTAACAACTTTTTGTTCTATTTAAGGTTGTTTCTTTTATGCATAGTTATCTATCAATGCCTGAAGGTTCCCCACTGCCTTTTTGTTGTGTAGTAACTTAATGCAGCTTGTCAAAATGGCTTGATTTCATCATCTACTCATACCTCCTTCACCAGTCTACTTGATGTCGATGCGCTTCCTTAGGCAAACTCATGTTTCACTTCCACAAAATTTTATTTTATACATTGCAAACAAAATCCATCCTTGTTCCCAAGTGCCTTACGAATAAAAAGGTCAGCATATGGTCTCCCTCTGTTATCCACACTAGTGGTTGCATCACTCCTAGTTACCACATTCATGCTAAGATCTTCCTCACGTGTTTCTGCCCTGACCATCTGAATATTCTACGTCGGATTCTGTGTCTTTTTCTCCTGCATCTTAGCAATTAAAATAGGACAATATTCTATTACATGATCAAACTATCTACAATACCTCCATGATTTTCATGCTGGATTTGGACAGTCGTGTGTGTTAGCGCTCAAATCTACCTTAGGCTGAAATAAGGTAAAACTCAAGGCTACATCAAACCACGCTCAGCCTCGTAGCTAGCCCTACAAGGACATGAGAGGGCTCTCTCCAGGTCTATCTCAGCGAAGGATCTTCAAAGGGGCTGAGATGACTTATAATGAACAATGAATACTGATTTTAGGCTAGTAAAGAGATAGGAAATTTTTATTTTTATTTTTTGGGTTTTTGTTGGAGAAATGGGAAAAAACAATTTTTGGGTCCGGGGATAAGGCCAGATCTTTGCAGAATTCGAGTTGGGGTGAGGTAGACAATAGTCTTGATGCTTTTGATCGAGTATATGGATGGATTAGAACTACAAGGAGCTGAAGAGGGCAAGGGAGAACATGGATCCTCTCCAAACAGGCGAAAACATGTAAAACTAAACAAATTCAAAGGCAGAGCACTGAAATCAATGGATTCAACCTCATTTACTCATTCATTTAGTTTTAGAAGCATAAGAATGGAATGGCATACATTAAACATGAAAGACCTTACAATAAACTGAGAGAAAACACCATCAAGAACTGAAAGCCACAAGAATCCCAACAGGTGCTTTAAAACCTCTGATCTTTCCTTAGCCAAAACATGAAAAATATGTACAATAATATGCCAAAATATTCCCAAGAGTCCAACCTCTCCAACCTCTAAAAATTATTGAGAAATTACATCATATAGACCATCCTAACCCCTTTCCATGCCTCTAGGGGTCGAATTCCTCCTTCTAGGAGCAGTTCCAACTAATTCTAAACAAGGAGCTAGAATATAGGCAGCCAAACAACTTGCCTCTAAAAGGGAGGAAAGTGATTCTTACACTTGATTTTTACTTTTTTAGGAGTGAATCATCTAGAATAGGTAAAAATGAGTCCAAGTTACATTCCAACCATAATATTACATCAAGATAACTGAAAAATTACATCCACAAGCAAAACTGGTCCAACTGGCCGAAATTCTGAGCTGGAAGGTGAAAAATTGACCAAAAATCTATATGTGTAGCGCGCCTGAGCCATATGCGTAGCACACCTTTCATCCTGATTTTGGGAAAGCCCTGGATGTTGGAAAGCCCTGCTTTCATCCTGCATTGGAAAGCCCTAGATGTTGGCTATCCAAACCAAGTGGAATTTTTCAATTTGGAGCTCATTTTCCCCTCCAAAACTTCATTCTCCCAGAAGTACTTCCTGCTAGTGCAAAAGGCGGCAGAAAGGTGATTTTCATGGTGTTTTTGGCCCTTTTGATCATCCAGAACTTGATGAAATGTTTTGGCCATACTGGAGCATACATAACTTACCATGACAAACCCAAAAATATAAAGTTTCCCTGCAGCAACTGTCCCAATCATAAGCGAGTGCGTCGACGCGCTACTCGTATGGCTGAAAAATCTGTTTTGAGACCAAAATTTTTCAAAATGAAAATCATTTCTCCAAATTTAATCAAATTCGGAGTGAAAACCATCCATCATGTATCATGCCCAGCCAACGAAGCCTCGTCCAAAATCCGTAGTGGATCATGTGTTTCACCTCGTTTCAGTATCCTCCTAGTGCATGCAGTTTCAGTAGTGAAAACATTGTCTCTGTTGTGATGTGTCAGTCTCTGTCATGGTGTCACAATGTGTATGAAAATTATTCTGATATGGTTATGATGAAAAAAAGATTTTGGTGTATGCTCCAATCCCAAATGTGTCACATGTGTATCAAGGTGCTATAGGAAAGCCACAATGATAAGGGTTCTGTCAAATGAGTTTGAATGGACAACAGTCACTGCTTGACTACATGGGGTTTGAAAAGAGAATAGGAAGGAGTATAAGGTGATGTAGAACAAAGAAACAGCCCTTGCAATGATAGTTAGGCTTCGTCAATGGAGAATGGGAAAAGTGAGTGTATGAAAGAATTGGGGAATCTGAATGAGTGATATGAGTGGTATTTTAGGATATAAGGAGAAAAGGGATTGAAAATAATGAATGAAAATATTTCAGTGATGAGAAATGAGCCACATGTGTGAAATGGACTTTGAACTAATTGGCACCAAAATCAAAATTTAACAATCAAACTCCAACCCTATAAGAGCCATTTTTAACAAGAGAGTAGGGTTTGTGTTCTTCAACATTCAAACTCTTACAACCAATCTTCAAAAAAATCCAAACACTGACCAAAGATAATAGCAAGATGATTTAAACTTACATGGGCCAAAGGAGACTGAGAGAATTTGAATTTTGAAGAGCAGTGGCAAAAATTTTGTGTTCTGGCCCAATGCGTAGCGCGCACTTTATATGCGTAGCACGCTACATAGTGCATTTTACAGGAGGCTTTTCGAGGCCTTCCCGGTGTCCAAATTGGGCGTGTGATAGCTCGTTGGAAATATGTTGGAGTCTAATTTACAACCCAAGTAGAATCGTTCAATTTGGAGTTCATTTACTCTGTCAAAAATCAAATCTTCCAACACTACTTCCTGCAAGTGCATCAATTCTTCTGAGGCAACGGTATTCTTAACATTTCTCCAAAAAAATTATACCTGTGTAAAAAATGAAGGAGGTTTTTCTTCCTTGGAATTTTTTGTAAAAAAAACTCTCTCATTTTTCCCAAATTAATCTTGTATTTCTCTGAAACATCATTTGAGTGAAACCTATCCCGATGAGTGAAGCAAGGGATTTTGTCGAAATGAAGCGAAATGAAGGGGATAATGGGCTTCTAAATTCTTGGGGAAATTTTGAGAAGTAGGGAGGGATGTTAGGAAGCAGGGGAAAGTGGAATATCAGAGATTGAGTGAGGGGAAGGGGTCCAAAAGGGAAAAACACAGGCCTAGCCTAGAAAATTGCCAAGTTGTGGCAAGAAACTAGGGTTTGTGGAAAAATGAGGAATTTGGGGGATCTAAGTGATGGGAAGTGTTTAATAAGGTATATTAAGGATATGGGAAGGTGTGTGAACATCAGGATAAAAAATTTTCCGATGATTTGACCATCCAAGAGAAATTACCTCCAAAACCCTAGGAGAGGGAAATGGACCTTACCTAGGCACAACTGAAGCATGAACAAGCTGTAAAATGACCCAATGGAACTTGAAATGATGATGAAAACCCTCTGAATGATGGTACACTCAGCTGAATGGTGACATGGACTGACATTTGGACAACTTTGAAAAGAATGAAACCAAACCCTAAACCTAATGCCTAGTGAGCAAATTTTGCTTGAAGGCTCACTGAAATGACAAAATTTGATCTTGACACTTTAAGATCACTTTGTAAGAGCATGTTTGATCACTGGAGGAAGGCTGCAAAGGTTGACACTAAAATTGGCTCCAATGGGGATGGTAGCTCCTTGGAGGTGCCAAGAACGGCAGATCTTTGGGAGAGCAAACCAGTCCCTTATCCATTGGGAAATGGAATCAAAAACTCAAACAATGACATGCATGACTGAAAATTGATGACTTGATGACACAAAATGACTCTCACTCAACTAAGAACTGACTCAATACTTAAACACAACCGACAAACTGGAAATACGCTCAATATGAAGCTTATTCAATAAAACCTACTCTAACAGTTTCATTCATCACCTGATCAAGTGAAATGAAACAGCCAATGCAACCATGTAAGCATCCTGGCTACTGTTTGATTGCTTCCCACATGCTTACTGATGCACAGGAAAATGAAATAATCGAAAGGCAACTCCCATGGAAATTTGAACTCAAGCTGACTGCTGATAAACTTGCAAAGCATGAATTGACTAGAGGACTTCAAGAATACTGCAAAAGGATCTTCATACTCATAGCTACTGATTTCCATTAACACATCACTGCTCTGATCCATATAATCTCCATACCTTAATCTTAAAAATTTTCTCACCTCTATGCTGTCTTTCTTTGGTGATTGTAGCAAGCTGCCAAAAGGATCCTGAATTTCGTGAATAACCAAACACTATTGCTGATTACAAACAGAACAAAAGTCTCCTTCAACAATCTCCTCATATGAAAAATCCATTGAACAACACAATGAAATTAAATTTTGAACAAGATTACTATCAATATTATTTTCGGGCACATGGTTAGCTAATGGAGAAATTTTTTTATAGCAAACATCATCCAACACACGAGCAATAGGATCATCAAAAACTTGAGAAGACTGCTTCACTGTATCCCTTGAAACTGTATGACATCCTACTGGTTGTTCCTCTTTTTCTTGAGATATATTACGAAGATTCTGTCTTATAAACTGAAATGCTTCGAAACAAAAGGGTATAGAATTTTCCTGCATCATCAAATCATGTATTTCATCTTCCACACCTTCATCTGTAATATGACCTTCAATTTCATTTGGTGGCTGCAAATCTGATGCTACAGGCTGCTCAAGAATTTCATTATCTGTCTCATCCTTAACATTAACACTGAGAGATTGCTGATTTCTTACAGGCTGCTCATTTGAAGATTTACTATGCAATTTTTCTCTCAAAAACTGAAATGATTCAAAACAGAATGGTACGGAGTCACCTTGTATCATTTGATCATATGTACCAGCTTCCATGTCCTCATCTGAAACTTGAAAATCAATGGCTTTCGAGGGCTGAAAATCTGAATATGAGAAGTCTTGAACAAGGTTTTCATTGCGCTCAAGATGGTCCAGATCAAGACTTGTTGACATTTTATTTCTGATTGCATGGTAGTTGTCTCTGATGAACTGAAATGAATCAAAACAAAAAGGCAAAGATCCTTCACTTACTTCAAAATTTGCTGCACTTTCCTCATCATTGTCATAGCTGATATGCATCGGTTGATCACTGTACTCAAGCTGCTGAAAGTGAACTTCCTCCTCGCACAAACCAGCTGCTGATTCGTCTGCAAGATTAGCTTCTGTTTGAAGAACATAATCATCATCATACTGATCAAACTAAGGCAATTCATCGGTATAAAACACATCATCACACATACACATAATATCAACAGCTCTCTCTTCTTCACAATGATCTATAAAACAATCGCTATGACAACTGGGATCAGAAACAAAATGTTTTGGGTCAGCCGCTTGTTCTTGAATGTCATTTTCCGCACCATCTCTTCTACTACATTTACGAAAAGATCAAGATTTTCCTCTGAAGGTGTCAGCTGCTCTGAAACATTCTTCTTTTCTTCTTCCTTCAACCTTGCCCTTCGGATCAGCAAATGAGCCTCTACATTCACTGCCTTGTTCTGCATTTCGTGAAGTGTTGCAATATTATTTTCTCTCAGCTGAAACTCCATTTCTAGATCAAAGGCACCTAGGTAGTGCAAGAGAGAAGATCTAGGAGAAGGTCTTATATCAGCTGGCATTGAAAAATATACTTGGTTAAATCTAGCAGAAAATTGTTGTACTGTCTCCCCTGACATTCTTTTCAGCCGATTATACTCTTCTATAATAAGGAAAGGATTCTGTCCAATCATCCACCTGTCAAGGAAAACTTTGACAAACTTCTAGAAATCTGAAATGCTCGCATCAGGCAGGGCTTTAAACCAACTCTTCACTTGGCCTTGCAAAGAAAGAGCAAAAATCCTAATACTAACATGTTCATCATCAACTTCAAAAAGGTCAAGAAAAGACTCAAAATTCCGAACATGTTTCTCAGCAGTGACGTTGTTCCATTCACCATCAAATCTTGGTAGATACAGGTCATAATTTTTAGGGAAAGCATGAAGAACAGAAGGTAAAACAAGAGGTTTGTATCGATCTGGAATTTTACAAGGTGTAGGGGTATGTACAAGAGCTGCGGGATTAGTTTTGTTTTCTTTAGGCTCATCACTCTGAAGAGAGTCATCATAATATGTGGGAAAGGTAAGGAGACCAGGATCAAAGGGAAACTCAGCATTTACACTTTTTGAATGGGTCGAGTGAAGATTTTGATCACCTTTATCATACAACAAATTTTGAAAAACTTTCAGGACAACTTCAAGACCAGCAAAGAAGTAATTTACAAGAAAGCAGATTAGATCCTGAATACCATTCCACTTTAGATACCTGAACTTTGTGTAAGATCCTTCCATTTTCTCAGAGAAATATTCAGTCCTCCAGTGGAGTCTCTACTTTGAATTGGAGTCACCAGGTGAATGATTTCAGCCTTGCGATGTCTGACCATTGTTCACCATCAACCATCAGATCTGAACTTGATACATATACTGGGGGAATTTACAAATCAAGGGGCACATTCACAAGCTAAACCGGAGATCGACTGAAGCAGATTTTATCTATTATGCACTCGCAGAGCAAGAGCAGTTCGAAGGCTACCTGGCGTGACTTCAGACTCTATCTATAGCAAATGATAGTAATAGGAAAATTTCTTCCCAGTATGGTTGCCATTATGTTAGCGCTCAAATCTACCTTAGGCTGAAATAAGGTAAAACTCAAGGCTACATCAAACCACAATCAGCCTCGTAGCTAGCCCTACGAGGACAGGAGAGGGCTCTCTCCAAGTCTATCTCGGCGAAGGATCTTCAAAGGGGCTGAGATGACTTATAATGAACAATGAATACTGATTTTAGGCTAATAAAGAGATAGGAAAGTTTGATTTTGATTTTTTGGGTTTTTGTTGGAGAAATGGGAAAAAACAATTTTTGGGTCCAGGGATAAGGCCAGATCTTTGAAGAATTCGAGTTGGGGTGAGGTAGACAATAGTCTTGATGCTTTTGATCGAGTATATGGATGGATCAGAATGAAAAGGGGCTGAAGAGGGCAAGGGAGAACATGGATCCTCTCCAAACAGGCGAAAACATGTAAAACTAAACAAATTCAAAGGCAGAGCACTGAAATCAATGGATTCAACCTCATTTACTCATTCATTTAGTTTCAGAAGCATAAGAAGGGAATGGAATACATTAAACATGAAATAACTTACAATAAACTGAGAGAAAACACCATCAAGAACTGAAAGCCACAAGAATCCCAACAGGTGCTGCAAAACCTCTGATCTTTCCTTAGCCAAAATATGAAAAATATGTACAATAGTGTGCCAAAATCTTTCCCAAGAGTCCAACCTATCCAACCTCTGAAAATGATTGAGAAATTACATCATATAGACCATCCTAACCCCTTTCCATGCCTCTAGGGGTCGAATTCCTCCTTCTAGGAGCAGTTCCAACTAATTCTAAACAAGGAGCTAGAATATAGGTAGCCAAACAACTTGCCTCTAAAAGGAAGGAAACTGATTCTTTCACTTGATTTTTACTTTTTTAGGAGTGAATCATCTAGAATAGGTAAAAATGAGTCCAAGTTACATGCTAACCATAATATTACATCAAGATAACTCAAAAATTACATCCACAAGCAAAACTGGTCCAACTGGCCGAAATTCTGAGCTGGAAGGTGAAAAATTGACCAAAAATCTATATGCGTAGCGCGCCTGAGCCATATGCGTAGCGCGCCTTTCAGCCTGCTTTTGGGGCACTTCCTGGCATCCAAATTGAGCTCATGATAGCTCGTTGGAAATCCCTGGATGTTGGCTATCCAACCCAAGTGGAATTTCCCAATTTGGAGCTCATTTGCCCCTCCAAAACTTCATTCTCCCAGAAGTACTTCCTGCTGGTGCAAAAGGTGGCAGCAAGGTGGTTTTCATGGTGTTTTTGGGCCTTTTGATCATCCAGAACTTGATGAAATGCTTCGGAAATACTGGAGCATGCATAACTTACCATGAAAAACCCAAAAATATAAAGTTTTCCTCCAGCAAGTGTCCCAATCATAAGCGAGCGCGTCGACGCGCTACTCGTATGGCTGAAAAATCTGTTTTGAGACCAAAATTTTTCAAAATGACAAAAATTTCTCCAAATTTGCTCAAATTCGGAGCGAAGACCCTCCATCATGTATCATGCCCAGCCAATGAAGCCTCGGCCAAAATCCGGAGTGGATCATGTGTTTCACCTCGTTTCAGTATCCTCCTGGTGCATGCAGTTTCAGTAGTGAAAACACTGTCTCTGTTGTGATGTGTCGGTCTCTGTCATGGTGTCACAATGTGTATGAAAAGTATGCTGATATGGTTATGATGAAAACAAGATTTTGGTGTATGCTCCAATCCCAAATGTGTCACATGTGTATCAAGGTGCTATAGGAAAGCCACAATGATAAGGGTTCTGTCAAATGAGTTTGAATGGACAACAGTCACTGCTTGACTACATGGGGTTTGACAAGAGAATAGGAAGGAGTATAAAGTGATGTAGAACAAAGAAACAACCCTTGCAATGATAGTTAGGCTTCGTCAATGGAGAATGGGAAAAGTGAGTGTATGAAAGAATTGGGGAATGTGAACGAGTGATATGAGTGGTATTTTAGGATATAAGGAGAAAAGGGATTGAAAATAATGAATGAAAATATTTCAGTGATGAGAAATGAACCACATGTGTGAAATGGAATTTGAACTAATTAGCACCAAAATCAAAATTTAACAATCAAACTCCAACCCTATAAGAGCCATTTTTAACAAGAGAGTAGGGTTTGTGTTCTTCAACATTCAAACTCTTACAACCAATCTTCAAACAACTCCAAACACTGAAAAAAGATAATAGAAAGATGATTTAAACTTACATGGGTCAAAGGAGACTGAGAGAATTTGAATTTTGAAGAGCAGTGGCAAAAATTTTGTGTTCTGGCCCAATGCGTAGCGCGCACTTCATATGCGTAGCGCGCTACATAGTGCATTTTGCAGGAGGCTTTTGGAGGCCTTCCCGGTGTCCAAATTGGGCGTGTGATAGCTCTTTGGAAAGATTTTGGAGTCTAATTTCCAACCCATGTGGAATTGTTCAATTTGGAGTTCATTTACTCTGTCCAAAAGCAAATATCCCAACACTACTTCCTGCAGGTGCATCAATTCTTCTGAGGAAACGGTATTCTTAACATTTCTCAAAAACCATTATACCTGTGTAAAAAGTGAAGGATTTTTTTATTCCTTGGCATGTTTTGTACAAAAACCTCTCTCATTTTTCCAAAATTCATCTTTTATTGCTCTAAAACATCATTTGAGTGAAACCTATCCCGATGAGTGAAGCAAGGGATTTTGTCGAAATGAAGCGAAATGAAGGGGATAATGGGCTTCTAAATTCTTGGGGAAATTTTGGGAAGTAGGGAGGGATGTTAGGAAGTAGGGGAAAGTGGAATCGCAGAGATTGAGTGAGGGAAAGGGGTCCAAAAGGGCAAAACACAGGCCTAGCCTAGAAAATTGCCAAGTTGTGGCAAGAAACTAGGGTTTGTGGAAAAATGAGGAATTTGGGGGATATCAGTGATGGGAAGTGTTTAATAAGGTGTATTAAGGATAGGGGAAGGTGTGTGAACATCAGGATACAAGTTTTTCCGATGATTTTACCATCCAAGAGAAATTACCTCCAAAACCCTAGGAGAGGGAAATGAACCTTACCTAGGCACAACTGAAGCATGAACAAGCTGTAAAATGACCCAATGGAACTTGAAATGATGATTAAAACCCTATGAATGATGGTACACTCAGCTGAATGGTGACATGGACTGACATTTGGACAACTTTGAAAAGAATGAAACCAAACCCTAGACCTAATGCCTAGTGAGCAAATTTTGCTTGAAGGCTCACTGAAATGAAAAAATTTGACCTTGACACTTTAAGATCACTTTGTAAGAGCATGTTTGATCATTGGAGGAAGGCTGCAAAGGCTGACACTAACAGCGTGCATAGCAACCAACATCTTCGTAGTTGAAGAAAATGACTTGTACCCTTCCTTGACCAGTTGATCCTCCTCCTCTTCCTGTTCCTTTGTTTTGGAATCCACTATGCCTAGACGGAGATGCTGGTGATGTAGGTTCAACCTGCATTGTATATATTTCAGCTTTGTCCATCATCAGTTCAAAACTTCGACACTGTTGTTCATCATCTCCTAGTGACAAACATAATCTACAAAACAACTACTTTAGCTCAGGCATGTACTTTCTGATCCTTGGAAATAAATATGTGGCATGCATAATTGTAGTCCGATAGATCACACACCATACTAGAGGTGTCCCACTAGGCCCTACTATGCTCTTTAATGGGCTAGGTCCTCTAGCGTGCAGATAATCATTGAAGACTAGACATTGATCCCTATGATGCCCAACAACTTTACATCGTGTTAGTGTCAGTATTTCAGTGATCAAGTAACTCTCTTTTAGTGTTTTTTCATTAAGTTATAAGTCAAAATTTTATGTTTCAAAGTCAGTTTTCAAATAAAATTTTGGTCACTGAAAGAGTCTAGTTCAGACTTGCTGCTCCATCATCTCATCCATGGATGCCATCGCCCTCAAAGTTCTATTATCTCAAACATCAAGGAAAGAGGAAGGGAAATCATGACTCTAACAGCTGTAAGGAATCAATCTTCCATCTCAGTCTAGTTAAAAGAAGAAATTGTTGTTGTCAAGTGTAATGGTGAGAAAAATTCATTTCTACCTTCATTCATTTCATTTACCTCTTTACCCTTCATTTTTCCCTAAACCCAAAGTACAGTGCTTCATCTATTTCAAAACCCCTTTTTAACTATTAAAAGTCAATTTTTATGGTTAGAAAGTAGCTTCACCCCCCGCATTAGGCCATTTGATATATATATATATATATATATATATATATATATATATATATATATATATATATATATATATATATATATATATATATGATATAAACTACAATAAAGCTTACGCTTTTGTGCCTTACCTTCTATCGTAATTCACTTATTGCATATTCAAACCTAATACATGTAACCATTATCGAATCCTACAAACTTTCCCATATGTGATAAATAGTGGAACCTCCTTCCCTGCCATGTCAGCATCACTATCACATATCAAAAATCTTATGGTCCTACATTCATATTACTTGCCTCATTTCCCAGATCCCTGATATTTGAAAAGTTATATGCTCTGAAATGTGATATCTCTTGACTCCCCAACTTGCGATAAAAGGTTGAATCCCTGATTTGTGATAAAGCTTATAACTCTTGATGTCAATTTGCGATAAGCCTACCACACCTGCTCATCTCACTCACCTTTTCGCAATCACATATTTTTTGCGCCATATCAATTGATGTCTATTCCCCTTTGCTCCATGCGATTGTCAAAGTTTAAAATGCCATTCCTGCCTTAAGATCTTCCCTAATTATTTAATCAACCACTCCTAAGTTATTTAGGCCTTCTTCTCCCATTCTATCTTTAACATAGCTGGGGGGTATGAAATAGGCGGTATTGTGATCCGACCCCACTGCACTATATCTTCCTCTCATCATTTCACACCCCCTTTATTCAAACTACTTACTGCTTGCATACCCCCCTGAAAACCATGCTTCGCTTTGTGTTAATAACATCAGCCCCACCTTTCTCTCTTCCATTCTATCCAAAAGGTTCTGGTATTTCCACCATTATAAAGAGGTTTCCATTTTTTTTTAATAAAAAGGGTTTTCACCATTTATAAAGAAAACAATGAAAAAACTCCTCCAGAACATATTTCCATTCAACTGTAATATTCCCAAATGGGAAAAGTAGGAATATAGTGCAAAATAATGGAACAATGTTGTATATCATAATTTATATAGAAATATTCCAATATGGAGACCCTTCATATGTTATTATAACAGAAAAATATGTGTAAGAAATGGGCCATAAGATGAATAACAAGAAAGACAAGCCTCCAATGAACAAAATCCCTCAATATGAGGTGCTGCAACCATATATAAAAGTTGGAAAACCCTTACAGCATTATTTTATTGGCTCTGCAATAGAAGTAGATTATACATCAGATCTAGAGCTGATATGTGCCTCAAAATTTAGATCTATATCAAATCCATGCATTATAAAAGCTCCTCTAAATAACCCCTCAAGGGTTTTCAACAAAACACAAAGTACAAGATGTAGATCTGAGATCTAAGATTGCAAATCTATTGAAAAATATAGATTTGGAAAGTGTGGGTGATCTGATATGATCAATAAAATAGCCTCCTCCAATAGATACTCAAAGTGAAGGGCATATCCCCAACACTAGAAAATCATCTCTCCAAATGGTGTGCTAAACCACCCTGGAACTCCTCCTACAAAAATAATGTAGATCTAGAAGTAAACTGTGTTGTAGGGTCAAAATAAGGTTTTCCTGATGCCAATATCTGAAAATTAGCTCAATTCCCTCCAATATTGTCCTCCCAATGGAGTAGAAACCTCCTCCACTGAAAATGAGCAATGAAATGGTCTAGATCTAGATATCTAGTCTCCAATTGTTGTAGCTTGCAAAAACAACCAAACCCTTAACAGGATCTGCGTTGTAGTTGAAAGAAGAAGCTTGGCCTTAAGCCAGATAGTGGAAAATGTAGTGAAAGAATCCTCCAAGAGCTCCTCAATGGAAGAGGTGGGATCTGGATCAAGAACACCATGTGCTAAACAACATTCTATCTCAGCTAAACAACAAGAGAAAGATATATGTCTAAACATACCATATATTGAGAAATATCATATATATAAACAACCTCCATATATCTTCCATCCTCTTCCTTAGATAGAATATGAGCTTGAGAACCCTAATCCCCATCTGAAAAGATCACTACATTCACACAAATCATCTCCATCTAAAACTGTGTTATCCCTCACTGATGGCCACTCCATAAGAGTGCTATTGATTTATTCAAGGTTGACCAAGTCAAAGTGATCCAACCCCTTTCACCCCAAGGGTGCTTCAATTAAGTTGCCAAGATTTGTATTTTTCACATTTGGAATTGATTTATTCATTATCAAGGATAAATATGGACCTCCTTTGCCCTGTTATTCTTTAAACAAAGCAGAAAAACAAAAATTAATATTCCAATTAGCTCATGACTAATTGGGAATATTACAGTCCTCCCTTCCCAAATGTTTCTTTTCCTCAAGCAACTGACAAGGTGAGTGCTGCAATTATTCTCCTCCTCCATTGGTGACACCAACATGTGATAAGCTTCTTCCATAAGCTAAGTGTTTACCAATCCATCCCCCTATGAATTTCTCCTCCAAAGTTCTTATGAGATGCAAATAATCCATCCCATAAGGAGACAATAGCTCAAATGAAAGAAACATGGTTTTCCCAATGTTGTCCCTGAAACATGTAGCATAAGGTACATGGAGAACCTCCATCCCATAGGGCACATACATACCTCCCATCCTCCCTCCATACACTCCCATAAAAAGTGCAAGCACATCATTAATGTATGGGATCAAAATAAAATACACACAAACAGAAATTTGTGCATATGGAGGTGGGTCATAGTCCCACATGTGGAACCAACGCAGTAAATCTCCTCACTGCATCAAATCATGATTTGGTAAGTGGTTTCCACACCACTTACTTGTTGTCCAGGTCATCTCACTATGCTGAAATTGTGAGATATATTTGGTGCCTTAGGAATGCACCCATCATGGAACAAAATCTCCCTTTGATCTCCAAGGGAGTGGCCATGCTCAGAAATTTTTGTGGCCCAAAGTTGGCCATGAATTTTATATGGTATAGTACTCATTCTTGGAGTTATAGCCCTCATATACATGGTGAAAGAATGAAAAAAATAATCAAATGAAAAATTATTTACATGAGCATATTTTTCACCAAAATTCCTCCTTAAACAAATGGAGTGGTGCATAGATCTATCTCCTCCCTCAAAAAAAGAAAGAGATGGCTGATTTAACTCATTTATAGAGTTATGTTGTTGTCCCAACTCTACATGGTCCATGCATATTTGAAAATTCTGATATAGTTCTCATTCAAAGCCCTTCCAAGTGTAGCTTCTCATGGTAATATTGTAGAATCTCATGGATTATGTGTGGCTGCAAAAGAACTCTTCATAAGCCCTTTGTAGTAACTTATCCTTGAGCTTGGAGGCTCTAGATAAGAAGATCCTACCATGAAAATATATGACTCCTTGTTAGACTAAATAGCCCTCCTTATGTAGCTGGTCATCAAGTATCAAGCATGTATAAATATCCTTGGAGTAATCCACCAACATTTGGGATTTCCAATATGGATCAATCTCCCACAATGAGAATGCTGATGATCTATCAAAAAGAATGGCTATCATATGGCTTCTTTCCTCCTTGAAATCTCCCATGCCAAAGGTATATGATGGAAGGTTGTTGTTCCCTCCTTGTTTCTCTTTGTGTATATGCACATGCTCAAATGAAGATGGAAGTTCTTGGAAGTTAGTCTCCCATGGAAGGCTATCATCTATCCGAAACCTCATTTATCTTGCCAAAGTATGCATGCGTGGCCTCCATATTCTATCATGTATGGAATATTTATCTCTAAGTGAGAACATCTTCCGAGTCTCCATAGCCAAGGAATATTATCCTTGCCCCATGATGGTGTCACCCTCCAAACTTGCAACATTTCCCCTCAGTGCAGTATGAGATGAGAGAGTGGGTATTGGTGATACTGGAAGAATATCTCCCTCCTTCCTGAGCTTACCTATGTATCTCAACGATGTATTTTGGTCTTCTAATGCTCCCATCCTTCCTGGATCTATGAAAGGAGCATCAAGATGTGAGACATATTTCATCAAATCTGAATCAGGTGGTCTCCCAGGGGGTTTACCACAAGATAATGATGTCTCATGGATCATCCTCATGTGCAAAATAGATGGGATCATCATATACCTGCTTCCACTACGCAAATTCATCTTTTTTTCTTGTGTGGAAGTTTCATGATAATTGGGTATCACTCTTAAGGATGCACAAGTGCTTCTAATTGGAGCAATTGCTCCATCCTCACTTCCATGTGGTGGTGGATCATCTCCTGCTATGTCAGTGTTGTGACCCCTCCTTTTTTCTTCTTCTTCTTCCTCCTCATCACCTGAAAATACCTCTATGTAATGTGCTTTTCTAGCTACACATTTACGTCCAAATGCTCATGATTCTGGGAAAATGAGGCAAAGATTCCTTCTTCTTATATCTCTCCAGACGTCATCATCAAGAGGTTTTTTGTATGAGCTCTCCTTTGAAGTAGCAACCTTTTCTTCTTTTCCCTTGGATGGAAAAGAGGGTTTATGCTGAAATTTTTCCTTTGCTTTTGGCAAGGCATCTTGAAGGTCTCTAGCCCCTTCAATGGCATATTGTAGGGTAGTGGTCTTGGTAGACTTAACCAACCCATGAAGAGGTTCATCTAACCCATCAATGAACATGTACACCCTTCTTGCTACAGATAAATCAGGAACCATTACAGAAAGTCTTAAAAATTGAGAGAAGTAAGTTTCTTCATTACCTGATTGTTTTATCTTTTCAAGGCTCATGAATGGTGCTTTAGGATATCTTCTATCAAATATTTCCACCAACCTTCTAGTGAACTCTGAATAAGCAGTTACATTGGCATGACCCAATGTAGACAAGCCATGGAACCACCAGTCATGTGCTTCACCCTCCAGGTGCAGCACTATAATATTAATGGTTTCCATTCTAGGAACCTTGTTCAACTAAAAGTAGATGTTAAGTTTTTCTACCAAAGGTTTGGCACTTGTATTACCCATCAAAATTGGGTAAAAATAATTTGCCCATAGTATGGCGTCGATCATGATTATGAATGAATCCTCAGCTTCTATGATGATGCCTTGGTCTTCTGTTGTCCTTTATTTGAAAAAAATCCTGAACTTGAGTGATATTTGAACCTTTGATTTTGAGATTCATACTCCATAAAATAGTCTTCAAGGGATTCTTTCTCCCAAAACCCTTCACTTCGCACAACCAAAAATGTAGGCATGGTAGAGAATTGGAAAACTTGTGGCTGATGCACTGGTTGATCATTCCAGTGGTGAGACATGTGAGAACCTTCTCCATGATGAAATCATTTAGGGGATTCCTTTAATCTGTCCATTCTCATCTCCTTGATCTCTCTAGCAATGTCTTGCATGGCTCTAAGAAGGATCTTAGGGAACACCTTCTCTTCATCTTCACCTCCAGATAAATGGGTTTTACCCTTGTCTTCTTGATCATTTGAATAATCAAATTTTCTGTGTCTTCTCTTTTGACATCTCCTCTCCCTATCAGTGAGAGGTTATCCTTCTTCATAAGACATATTGGCTTTTAGAATGCATAGGTTGTGCCAAGATTATGCTCCAATACCAAATGGGAAAAGCAATAATATAGTGCAAAATAATGGAACAATGTTGCAGATCATAATTTATATAGCAATAGGTCAATATGGAGACCATTCATATGTTATTACAGTAGAAAAATATGTGTAAGAAATGGCCCATAAGATTCATAACAAGAAATAAAAGCCTCCAATGAACAAAATCCCTCAATATGAGGTGCTGCAACCATATATAAAAGCTGGAAAACCCTTACAACGTTATTTTATTATCTCTACCACAGTAGTAGATTATACATCAGGTATAGAGATGATATATGCCTCAAAATTTAGATCTATAACAGATCCATGCACTATACAAGCTCCTCTAAATAACCCCTCAATGGTTTTAAGAAAAACATCAAGTACAAGATGTAGATCTGAGATCTAAGACTGTAGATATACTGAAAAATAGATCTAGAAGGTGTGGTTGATCTGATATGATCAATAAAATTTCCTCCTCTAGTAGATCCTCAAAGTGAAGGGTAGATCCCCAACACTAGAAAATCAACTCTCCAAATGGTGTGCTAAACCACCCTGCAACTCCTCCTACAGAAATTATGTAGATCTGGAAGTAAAATATGCTGTAGGGATCAAAATAAGGTTGGCCTGATGCCAAGATCTGAAAATGAGCTCAATGCCCTCCAATACTATCCTCCCAATGGAGTAGAAACCTCCTCCACTGAAAATGAGCAACGAAATGGCCTAGATCTATTGATCTAGTATCCACTTGCTGCATCTTGAAAAAACAACCAAACCCTCAACAAGATCTACAATGTATTTGAAAGAAGAATATTGGCCTTAAGCCAGATAGTGGACAATGTAGTGCAAGACTCCTCCAAGTGTTCCTAAATAGAAGAGGTGGGATTCCAAATTAGGAACACCCTTTTCTAAACAACACTATATATCAACTAAATAGCAAGAGAAAGATATATGTCTAAATAGACCATATATTCAGAAATATCATATACATCAACAACCTCCATATGGTTGCCATCCTCTTCCTTAAATAGAATATGAGCTTTCAAACCCTAAGCCCCATCCAAAAAGATCACTACATTCACACAAAGCATCTCCATGTAAAACTGTGTTGTCCCTCATTGATGGCCACTCCTCCATAATAGTGTTGTTTATTTGGTCAAGGTTGACCCAGTTAAAGTGATCCAGCCCCTTTCACACCAAGGGTGCTTCGATTAAGCTGCCAAGATTTGTCTTTTTCACATTTGGCATTGATTTATTTATTATCAAGGAGAAATATGGACCTCCTTTTCCCTCTTACTCTTTAAACAAAGAAGAAAAACAAAAATGAATATTCCAATTAGCTCATGACTAATTGGGAATATTACATCAACCCGAGTCACCATTACTCTCAGCACTAGCACATTTCAACAAGGCACCAGGTAGCATTCAAGAGACAGTTGAAATAATTACAGGAACCTTGACATCAGTTACTCAGGTAGTTAAGATAATATCGGTAGATCCTGTACTTCTTCACCTACAATTTAGGATTAAAAACTGCCACATTCACAATGTTGTTAGAATTGATAAATATCAGCCGATTTTTCTGTAAATTTTTCTTGTTATTGTAATAAATTATAAACAGAAACTCCCTATTCCTTTGGATTGTAATAAATTCCATGTCTATGGAGATATTCGAGAGTCTAGCTTGTTGGCAGACCCATTTTAATATATAAATACATAGATTGTAGATAGAGGGTAGGTTGGTAGTAGGATAGTTGAGTTTTAGACTTTGATTATTACTTTGGAGCTATTGGAAACATATTTTAATGAGATCAAAGATGTTACAACAGATATTGTTAGATTTATATGGTATTACTGTTGAGCATTGTTCCTTCTTTGTTATTCCATCTCCATTACAACTTTTGTTATGTTAATCGTATTAGTCTATAAACATAAATCATTATTTATATTCTATGTTTATTAAGATTTTCATAAGTGTGTCTTTCTTTTGATGAATGAATCCAATAAAATTATCATTCATACTCCTCTCTTTCAAGCCCTATACACAATGACAAATTAAGTATGGTCAAATAGTTTACCTGCCTAGCCTCATATTTTTCTCTATAAATTCAACCTTTGAAATCAGCTTTAGTTTCCCTAATTCTTATTTCTATCCAACATCTCAAATACCAAACAAATTACTCATTTCTAGTTTATATACATATATCTAGCCTAAAATCCTATGGTACTTGGCCATTCATTGATTATTTAAAAGTGACATAAAGATAGCCCTCTCTTGTCTAGGTAGGGATAGCTGCCTAGCCAAAAGATTGGTTTTTCGTTACCTTTCTCCACTCCTTTATCAGCGTTGGGAAGTTTGGGAGAGTGATAACATTTCTGGCATCATTTCCGAGGAGTGATTGCTAAACATTCCCTAGAAAATAATGAAAAATATTAGCTCTGATTGCTGATGGTGATTAGTGGTCTGACATAAGAAGGCTGAATCATTCACCTGGCGACTCCAATGTTAAAGAATCCAAAAATTCATAGTGTTCATGGCGACTCCACTTCTCAAATATCAATAAATTGAAAAACTTGATGATTTCAATGTTTTCAAAATGGGTTCAACAGAAAGAAGAAATTCCAGGTATGCTCCTATGGATCAGTCTCATATCCCTGGCTTTCCAGATTGTATGCCTTATGTTGACTGGTTATCTTATCTTCCCATGTTCAAAGATGAAAAGAAAGATGATGATGCCTTGCATTTGATCAAGTTTCATATGCATATACATAGACTCAAAGGTAAGTTTCCTGAGTATTTCTTAATGAAGATATTTATGTCTACTATGGAAGACAAAGTAAGAACTTGGTATGAATGGTTGAAACCAGCTAGCATATGTTCTTTAAAGAATTTTCATTCAGTATTTTTTTAAAATTATAAAGAGCATTCACCGTCTTTGCTACTGGTAAAAAATTGTTGTGATTATTTTTAGGGTTTCATTCAACATCTCAAAATTATTGATGAGGATCTAGAATTTATGGATTATGAGATCATAGAATCCCTTCATGATTTCTCTTCCCAACAAGAATCAAAAGTTTCTGCTTTGGATTAAAAAGACTGTAATCAAGAAAGAAAAATGCAAATTATAGATTCTAAAAATGAAAATCAGCGAACCAATGACAATTACTATCAAAACCAATCTTCTCCTTTGTCTAAAGATGAGATAGAATAGCTATTTAACCTCCATGTTACAGCCCAAGAAAATTCATGTTTGTAGTGTTCACACAAGCAAGAATGTGTGAGTCAATCTTCTTCCATTATTGAAAATGAAAATGATGACACTCATGAAATTGATGAAAATATATAGGAATTTGTTATGGGTAAACCAATTTGTGAAGATGATTTCATGCAAGAATATCAGCCAAAAAGCATTGTTTCCTTTCATGAAGAAGATAAGGCTTCTATGTTTAATAATATTGAAGAATGTTTTCTATTAAAAGAAGATTTAGAATATGAATTGGAGGATTATGAATCCAAGAAAAACAATATGCTAGAGATGGAATCAGAGTTTCTCATGCTTGAATAATTGACAGCCAACACTAAAAAAGCATAAAGTCATGTAGTCTCATTTGAATCAATTAATAGTAAGTTACATCAGTCTTCTCAATTTCTCCATGATCCGATAACTGATGTTTTAGATGATTTACGCAATAAAACTTATTCTATATTAACAAGAAATGAGCTTCAAAACAGAGATGATGAAAATATGATTAGGCATCCAGCATCATTTTATTGTTCAATAATATTTTCATTCCAAAGTTCATCCGAACAATTGCAATCATATCAACAAGGTAAGGATAAAGATGAAAGTTCATATTCAGAGCACCTAGAGAAGAACATTAATGCATTAGATGGGTTGGAAATGAAAATGTATTTCTATGAAGATCCTTTTGAAGCATTCTTGAGGTCAAATGGTGGGATCATGATTTGTAATTTCATTAAGATTCAATCTAATTACAAATATTCATGGGAGTTTCTTTTCAGTAGTTCTCCTTTGTTGCTCATAATCAAGCACTCACAAAGAATTCAATTAATAGCCAAAATGCTTACATGGTTGCATTGGCTATTCCATTTCACTTGACAAAATGATGTATGCACAAGTTAGAATAGGTGTAGTAAATAAGCTCAATTTTCAGCACTTTTTTAGGACTATATTCCAGTAAAGTTTGTAGTTAGTCTACAGTTAAGTTTATCAGTTTTATTTTAGTCAAGTTAGTTTTTGAGCCATTCATAGTCCATTTTTTACTCCACTGCCCAATGGTAAGGCTACATGATCTACGGTGTTATTGACATCTCCTAAAGGAGCTGCCATCCCCAGATGGAACCAATGTTAGTGTCAGTATTTTAGTGATCAAATAACTCTCTTTTAGTAGTTTTTCATTAAGTTATAAGTCAAAATTTTATGTTTCAAAGTCAGTTTTCAAATAAAATTTTGGTCACTCAAAGAGTCCAGGTCAGACTTGCTGCGCCATCATGTCATCCATGGATGCCATCACCCTCAAAGTTCTATTATGTCAAACATCAAGAAAAGAGGAAGGGAAATCATGACTATCAAGCTACAAGGAATTGATTTTCCTTCTCAGTTCAGTTAAAATAAGAAAGTGTTGTTGTCAAGTGTAATGGTGAGAAAACTTCATTTATGCCTTCATTCATTTCATTTACCTCTTTACCCTTCATTTTTCTCTAAACCAAAAGCCTAGTGCTTCATTTCTTTCAAAACCCCTTTTTAACTATTAAAAATCATTTTTTATGGGTAAAAAGCAACTCTACCCCCTACATTACCGCAATAAACCTTAACATTACCGCAATAAACCTGTATACCCTTTTTTGGCTTACCTTTTATCGCATATTCAAACCTTATACATGTAACTGTTGCTGAGTCCTACAAACTTTCTAATATGCGATATTACAGTGGGACCTGCCTCTCCTGCCATGTCTACATCATTATTGCATATTGAAAATCTTATGGTCCTCTATTCATATTACTTGCCTCATTTCCCCAATCCCCGATATGAGAAAAGTTATATGCTCTGAATGTGATATCTCTGGATTCCCCGACTTGCGATAAAGGGTTGACTCCCTGATTTGCGATAAAGCTTAGAACTCCCGATTGCGATTTGCGATAGGCCTACCACACCTACTCACGTCACTCACCTTTTTACAATCATATATTTTGTGCGACATATCAATTGATATCTATTCCCCTTTGCTCCATGCAATTGAGATAGTTTAAAAGGCCTTTCCCACCTTGAGATCTTCCCCACTTCTTTAATCAACGACTCTTGTTTTATTTCATCCCCCTTATCCCATTCTAGCTTTAACACAACTAGGGAGTCAAAAATAGGTGGCATTTTGATCCAAAACCACTACAACGTGTCTTCCTCTCATCATCTCCTACCCCACTTTATTTAAACTACTTGCCTCTTGCATACCCCCCCGAAAACCATGCTTCTCTTTGTGTTAATACCGTCAGCCGACCTTTTTCTCCACCTTTATATCCAAAAGGTTTTGGAGTTTCCACCATTATAGAGAGGTTTCATTTTTTTTTAAATAAAAATGGTTTTCACCATTTAGAAGGAAAACAACAACAAAAATCCTCCATAACAGATTTCCATTAAACTGGCACCACCATTACTCTCAGCACTAGCATGTTTCAACAAGGCTCTAGGAAGCATTCAAGAGATAGTTGGAAGCATTAAAAGAACCTTGGTAGTAGTTAATCAGGAAGTTAAGATAATATTAGCAGACCCTATACTTCTTCACCTACATTTCAGGATTAAAAACTGCCACATTCACAATGTTGTTAAAATCGATAAACATCAGTTGAGTGTTCTGTAAAGTTTTCTTGTTATTGTAATAAATTGGAAATGAAAACTCCTTATACCTTTGGATTTTAATAAAGTCCCCGTCTGTGGAGATATTCGAGACTCTAGCTTGTTGGCAAACCCATTGTAATCTATAAATACACAGATTGTAGATAGAGGATATGTTGGTAGTTGGACAGTTGAGTTTCAGACTCTGATTATTACTATGTAGCTATTGCAAACACATTTTAGTGAAATCAAATATGTTGCAGTAGATATTGTGAGATACCCATGGTATCACTGTTGAGCATTGTTCCTTCTCTGTTATTCCATCTCCATTACAAATTTCCGTATGTTAATATTATTAGTCTATAAAAAAAAATCATTATTTCTGTGCTCTTTTTATTAAGATTTTCATAACCGTGTATTTCTTCTGATGAATGAATTTAGTAAAATTATCATTCATACCCTTTCCTTTTTCTTCAAATTCTTCCGATGAATGAATTCATTTTAAATTCTCATTCAGATTCCTCTCTTTTAAGCCCTATACACAATTAAAAATTAAGTATGCTCAAATAGTTTACCTACCTGGCCTCATATTTTTCTCTTGAAATTTAACCTTTGAAATCAACTTTAGTTTCCTTGATTCTTATTTCTATCCAGCATATCAAATACCAAACAAATTACTCATTTCTAGTATATATATATATATATAGCCTAAAATAGTATGGTACTCATTGATTCATTGATTATTTAAAATTGACATAGAAAGAGCCCTCTTTGGTCTGGGTAGGGCTAGCTGCCTAGCCAAAATATTGGTTTGTGGTTACCTTTATCCACTCATCTATTTTTTTATTAGGGTTCCCTGATACATTTATGATATACCAATCCAATGCACAATCTTGAAAAGCAGTGGCTAACTGCACTTTCTTAACATCATCATTATTAACCTGTTGTTCTCTCCATATAGCATCAGTGACAAACCAAAATTTCTCAGTATCTTCATTTCCAATACCTATGAACATAGGAAACTTCATAGATGTGACCATATCTACGCCTGGGGGAGGTGGAGTGGATGACTTATGAGATGAGTGTGGAAGTGGAGTGGATGGGATCTGAACTATGAGCAATGCTTCCAGATCTTGTGATACATCTTATTGGGAAACTTACTCTTCTTTAGATCACATACATTCACTAGAGCTACTAGTTTCTCACTCATCCTCACTATCAGATCTACCCTTGATATGATTGTAAATAAACCCTTCTACCAGGTTTGCATGGTAGATTATTCCACTACGTGTAGTCAGGCCACTTTGGGACATTCTCGCAATATGTTCGCACAAAAATGCCTGTTCACACAATAAAATCTTCTCCAATAAATTAAAATAACGTAGGAACTGACCTCTAGGACCCTTGAAAAATATTATTTTTGCTTTAGAGTATGACACAAATTGATCAATGGTGAATTTAGTCACAAATACTCCCAATACACGATATATCCAGTGATATCTCATGTGGGTGATCATATTTCTTGTCTTTTCTAATCGTTGTACCAATTATAGGGTCCACTAATTGACTGCGTCGTCCTTTGTGCAAGTATTAAATTCAGTCAGTCACGATAACCACTCATGAAACTTAGTTGCAAAGGACATAAAGAATATCTCATGAAATTCTAGATAGATATAACTCTAAACCAAAACTTCAGTAGATAATTTAGAACTTCCATTTTGTTGGATCACGAATTCACAGATCTTTCCATCCAACCAATATTGCAATTCTTTCTGTGTAGGATGCCAATACATTAAATATCCCTCAAAATGATCCCGGTCTCGGCAATGGAACAATTTGTTGGCTTGAGTGGTCCTAAACCTCCAACTATTAGCCCTTTTGGCAATGGCCTACTTACGAAGATCAAAGTCTCACCCGAAGCAGTATGGGGGGGTGCCAGAACCAGTGATGTAGGGGCATCCGAGCAAACCTTTTTTAAAATTGGAATCTGAAGTTGTGGAAAGGAAAATGTGTATAGTCAATGTAAATTGGGAAAAAATTGGTTAAAACAGAGATAAATTGCTGGAACTAATTAATTGTAATTATCCGTCATTTATGTATAATGAGAGATTTAAGGTTTGTTTGAGAAATTGAGGGAGAAAAACGTGGATCTTAGATGATCCACGCTCTTGTAAAATCTATAAAATAAAGTTTGTGATGCATGATAAAGGGGGGAGTGAGTGAATACAATGTAGTGGCATGAGAAATTTTCACTAAGGCTGAAATGCCTTAGCTTGTAAGTGAATTTTGTACATAATAGAAATACTATTATGTGGATTTCTTTGTATGTGTATTATTTAATTACAGTTTCAATTTGTGAGGATTTTATGTGAGTTAAATTGAATTATGAGTGTATTTATCACCATCGATCACTATAAGGATCGATGGCGATCCAGTGAAATACGTGCAGAATATGGCGGAAATAAATCTGTGTTGGAACCATATGATTTGGAACCAGGCCCAATCTATAGCTAACAGAGTGTTCGTTTAAAGTGTTCCAATGTTCAATTAACTTGGAACCATGTGACGTGAAACCACATTCATGTTGAACCACAAGATGAATGCACAGTGGAAGCGTGGTGGAAAATACACATTTTGGAACATGAGTGAAGAATAGTGAAGGTGGTTTTATAAAACCACATGTGGTTTTCGCATAGGTTTTGTTTATAAGCAGAAAATGTTGAAATCTATGCGATACACTCTAGCGAGTGACGCATGGCGTCAAAAAACAACTTTTTTCGCATGACTTTTGAGCAATAAGTCACTGAGGTTGTTGGAACGTGATGACCGTCCGACCGTGTGTGTCGAAGACCCGACGGTAATCGCGTGGGGAAGTTGAGTGGAGGGTTAAAAATGTTAAACATCGTGTAGATTTTGAATGCGATATCCATTGAATGAATGGACGAGAGTGGATCATAGGTGAAAGTGTACCAGCATTAATGGTGGGGCCTCAGTTTATTCCGCATAACGATTATGTGAGTTGTGTGGAGTGACAACCGTCTAATCTATGATCAACGGTTCTCGTGTATAACAGATGATTGGGGTTTAATAATGTTAATAGACCTGATATATTATAAACTGTGGTTGTATGTTTTGAGTTCTGGTGTTATGTATGAAAGCGGGACCAACATTTGGTCGGGTTATGAATATTGCTGTTTTATTTGCTTCCGATGTAAATTAAAGTGTTACACCATTTTTTGGTCATCTAACCTATTATCATTAGATGAACCCAAGTACACCATCTAAGACCAATTTTACCCTAATTAAAATTGCTTTCACTATGTGAAATAACGTAGTAAAACACCTTTATTAAGTTGTTTATGGTCTAAAGAGGAAACCCCAAAAGGAAATAATAAAAAAATCTATATTTGTTTATATTTCCTGGTCATATTTAACCTAAAACAAGGAAATCAATTAAATAAATCCTTATTTATTTGATTATTTCCTAGGAATAAGTTATTTAAATCCTTATTTAAATAATATTCCTAGTTAAATTTGACTAAATAATTTATAAATAATTAAATAAATCATTATTTATTTAATTATATTCCCACCATTTCCTTAAAATAATAAATAAATCATTTATTTATTTATTATTTATAAATAAAGGAATTTCCCAAGTCAAAAATCCTTTTCCCTCCAACAAATATAATAAAATATTCCTAAAGGGTGGTTCTAGAATTTGATTAATAATATTTTATTCATGCACCAAGTTCTAGACCGCCCTAATATTTTGCTATAAATAGAAGGGTTTTCCCCATTCATTAGTCACCTTTCATTGCATTAGATCACTCTAGATCTATACTCTTGGTCACGTTCTCCATTTTTGCCTTGCGATCTCCCTTTGAGTTCTAAGTTTGTCTGGGTTTTCTACACCAACAAGAGAGAGAAATTTTAGATCTGAAATGCTGAGGACTTTCAAGAACCCATCCCATTGAGGAGAATTAGAAACATCTTTCTTTTTTTCCTCTTAGGTGCCCCCTTTTAATATAAAAAATTCTTTCAAAATCATTGTTCTTGTCTTGTCTATTCGATGCATGGAGCCATGTTTTATTTTTACTGCTTAATGTCTTTTATGCTTAGATCTGGATTTGTGCAACATTATTTGGATCAACTAACTGAAAAATTAAAGATATTGGTAGCCATAATTGATGTTAGGGCTATTTTTTATGCGTTGCTAAAGTGGTCTTTTCCATCGAAAGATTCATACTAACAATTGGCGACTCCACACGGGTTTTCTTTTCTGACCGCTGTCATTTTATATATTCCTGCATATCCAGCTAGTTCAGACCCTAGGGTTTCTCTTTAGTTTTCTCTTTTTCCTATTTTTATGGTGCCTTTCACCTATAAAACCCTCAAACATTCAAATTTTTAACTTCTGTGTGTTTTTGTCCCTATTGCACAGGTGACAGACATCAGCCGCAGCTAAAACGACAACTTTTTCTGAAATTTTCCGCCGAGATATTCGGATATGCAAGCTGCACTTATCGGCCCAAAAACTGCGACTTGGACTTGAGGGTGCACTTTTCTACCCCAAAAATGCGACCTGGACTGAAAACAGGTCAGAACCTGCGACTTGCACTTTTTTCTACAATTTTCCAGCAATTTTTCTGGGTTTTTCTGAAGCTTCTGTTAGGGTTTTCCAGCCTTTATCTCTGCCCGTTTAGACCTATTTCTGATCTGTTTCACTCACCTAAGTGGGAATCTTGCGCCTTATGGCTTTAGGACCCTCCACTTTTGTGGGTGATTTTTAGCTCTTTCAGACATCTGAATTTTCAAAGTTTCAATCTTCTTCTTTTCAGTTCTGATACCTCATTTTAAGATCCCTCCAGATTAGCTTTTCTCCCTTTCAAATCACCTCATATAGTTTTGTTTGGGTTCACCTCCAGGGCCACCTCCTTGTCCCTTCTACCTCTAGCTGATTCTTACCTTTGTAGCAGCAACCTTGCCTCTGCCTCTTTGCTGTTTTCTGCACCTCTCTTTAGCATTTTTATCCTTTAGATCCCTGTCCCTCCTGACCTTAGATCTATTGGCATATTTTCCACATGTTTTGATTAGATTTTTCCCTCTTATAGACTAGTTTTGAGAGACCCACCTTCTTGGGTTAGATTGATGCATTGTTAGCTGTTAATTTTCTATTATTTCAGTCTTATTTACTATTGTCTGCAGATTTATTTTCAGTTACGCAGCACACTTTTTTGTTTACTCTAAAAAAGTTTGGGTTTAAAAATTAAAATTAACACATGCCACACACTAACCCTAAGTGAAGAAGAGCCTAGTTAACACTGCCTGGCAAAGACTTTAAAATAAATTGACACTGCACCTCTCTACCCTTGTTTCGAAATTGACCTCACTTGATTCTGTCCCTCCCTGCCCTTTTCAGTTATTCTTCTTCCCGTCATCATTGCGCCTCCAAGGAATTTATCCTCGAGACTTCCTGGTCTTCACCCTCAGTTTCT
The DNA here is from genome assembly GCA_034641835.2 of Pinus albicaulis. Classification (NCBI taxonomy): domain Eukaryota; kingdom Viridiplantae; phylum Streptophyta; class Pinopsida; order Pinales; family Pinaceae; genus Pinus; species Pinus albicaulis. Next base: position 1,657,718,353 of record CM076575.1, read on the forward strand.
GATTGGTCGACTTCCTCCTTCCCGTTGTCATTGAGTTAGTCCTCCCCCGAGTCTGCACTCCGACTCTTCTTTTGATTGTTTGGGTTCTCCCCCTACCCCTGGTTCTCCCCCTGTTACCTTCACCATGGCTAGTTCAGGGCCTAGCGCTAGCAGCAACCCCAGTTCTACTGTTGGGTCCGTTCTAGTGGAACCACTATGGGAACTACCTCGACTGTCCCTTTGCTCCCTTATATGGCCAGTCTCAGTCTCCCCAATTTCAATCAGTTGATCAATGATCCTATCTGCCACGATGTTAGTTGGCCTGCTATGCCAACCAAGCACCCCACCAACATTCCCAAGTTCGAAGGCCTTGCTAGTGAAGATCCCTCCAACCATATCCGATCTTTCCATATGTGGTGTTCATCCAATTCCATTAGTGATGACTCCATCCATCTTAGATTGTTCCAATGCACGCTTACCGGCGAAGCTTCTAAATGGTATGTTGATCAGGCTGCCTCTTCCCATTCCACCTTTGCAACCATTTCCCAAGCCTTTTTATCTTATTTATAGCTCCCTCTCTGATACGACACTGGTAAAAAACTCTTGACTTCCTTCCGTCAATCCTCTTCGACCCGCCTTTCCGCTCATGTCCAGGAATGGCGAAGAAGGAGGAGCTTATGTCGAGTCCCCACCTTTGAATATCGGGTTTATATGGACTGGTTCCTTCACTCTATCTTACCTCCCATTGGTAAGGATGTCGCATCCCATTTCCCTCAAACCGAAGAAGCTACCCTCCAAACAGCCTTGAAATATGACATTATCTATGCTCAATCTGGTTATGTTTATATCGTCCTTCCTGACCTCCCCAAACTCGGTGGCGCTAACACCCCGGGGGCATCTCACTCTGCCGATGGTATCGTTGGAGCTCTTTCACATACCTCTGATCAACCTCTTATGGGCTACGATTTTCCTCCAGGAAGGGCTAGCATCTCCAACACTTTTCCCCCTCCAGGTAGCATGTATCCAGGATACGGCATGCCTCCTCCTTTTGCCCACACTCCTGCTTACCTCAATGTTTCCCATCCTAACCCTTACCCTTACCCACATCTTGGCGTCCCAGCTCCTCCAGCATTTGGACCTCTCACACCCTTACCTTCTCAACCCCTTTAGCCGCACTTACTACCCCCTCCAGGGCAAGTATTTGCACAGCAGGGCGCGACCAATTCTCTTCCTTCTCAAATAAAGAGGAAAGGAAATCAATCTTCTTCTAGTAATCATGGATCCAACCCTTCAAGTATTGATTCTAACACTGCCAACCAGCCACAAGGCTCTCACCCAAAGCCGGACAGGCTGCTTCGCACCAATAAGCATTGTTCTTGTTGCAGTGTTTATGGTCATTACACTCACGATTGTCCACTATTACCACAGATGTGGCAGATGTGGGAGTCTCATGCCACCATGCGGGGACAAAATTTCTCCCCTACTTTCCCTCCCAATACGGCTACTTCTCAACCCGTTGTGTTTACCGATCTGTTCCCTCAACAAGGATTCATGGCTAATCAACCACCTCATGCCTTGGTAACCACTCAACCTTCCCCTTCTGGTTCCTCTGATTACCAGATTCTCATGATGGCCTCTGACCAACCTCTCACCGTCGACCTTGACCTTCAAACCTGGTCTCGTTAGTACTACACGCCTCCTGCTCCGTCTATCCCCGAGTCCTCATCTTCAAGTCCTACAGAGCCTCTGTCGACACCCAATGGTCCCTTGCAAATCCCTCCACCCAAAGCTGAGGTTCATACCAAGATTCCTAAGGGCCCATTACGCTGAAATGTTGCCTCTAGTCGGGCTGCCCATTCCTATAGCATAGTAGATGATCTAGCGTAATCTCCTGCTTCCATTTCAACACTGGAACTCCTCCAGTCGTGTCCTTCTCAAAATAAGGCTCTTCCATGGGTGCTGTAGATCCTGCTGATGACCAATTGATCATTTTCGATGCCCGTCAGTCAGACCATCCCCCCCTTCTTGCCTCTATTTCTTTCCAAATCCCAGTCAAAATCTAAAATGCCAATGTCGCTCAGTGTATTATTGATGAGGGGGCCTCTACCTGCGTGATGTCTACTTCGGTTTGGAAAAAAATCGGATCTCCTGAGCTGGCCCTTTCCACAATCACCCTTCGTGCGTGGGATGGCCATGCCTCCCAGCCCATTAGCTTATTCTGTAACTATCCTATCACCCTTGCGGGCAAGATTTTTTGTGTCGATGTTGAAGTTATCGATGCCCCTCTTGACTATAACATTATTTTGGGGCGTAGTTACACCTATGCCATACCTGCCATCCCATCCGCAGTCGACCACAAGATGTTTTTCCCTCATAATGGAAAGATTGTCACCATCAACCAGTTAACATATCATGAACCAAAATCGCAGACCCCCCCTAAGTCCACCATCTCTACTGTCACCAATAAAAAAAATATTGATTCTTTGGCCAGTGTTTCCCCTAGCGTCTACAAAGACTCCTCCTTGCTTGGAACCTTCCTGGGTCCTCCCCCTCCTCCTGCCTCTGATCCTAGCTTAGAAAATTTTTGCATGATGCAATCGTCTCAGGCTAACCTTCCATAGCCTGCTTTGACTAGTCAGCAACCTCAATCTTGCCCGCAGCAACCTGCTTCTAGCCCTTCGCCTCAACCAACCGAACCTCTTCCACCTGGACCTTCCCACCCACCTTGCACTCAGGAAACTCCCTACCCTCCTGAGTCAGTTCCCCCAAGTCTCCACCATATGGGAGCCGTCCCTCCTGGCCATTACCCTGCCGGTTAGATACCTTTCCTTGCTCCCCCTCCCGGAGTCTATTCGGTTCACATCATGGCCACCCTTTCCCTCCCTAATTTAACCTTGGGAATACCTGTATGGTATCTTACTCCTCCAGCCAAGACCCCACCCAGCCACCCCAAACCATACCTTGCTGTGACATCGGTTCAACCGATTCCCTTTGCTCCTTCCATCGCTACGGTGCCCCTAGCCCCTCCGCAAGACCATCCTCATGTTGTGATAGCTACGGGCAAGAAAATAAAAGCTCGCAAGGGGGCATCCAAAGACAAGGTCACCGCACCAGACCCTACCCCTCCTCCACCCGCCAAGCCTTGTGCCCTGTGTGATGGTGTCGGTCATGCCACCCATACTTGTCTTGAGTTTCCCGGTATCCAACCCATGGTTAAGGTTGCGTTCCCTGAATCTACGGTCCCTAAAACTTCTGTTTCTTCCCCGTCTACAGCCAAGAACCCAAAGACTCTTCGCACCAACAAACCTTGTGCTTTGTGTGGTGTCCATGGCCATTATTCTCACCATTTTCCTCACCTCACGCATTACCGAGCCTCTTTATAGGTCATTCGCAAGTACGAGGTTGAAAAAAATCAATCCGCCTCTCCCATCGTTGCTTAGTATGTGTCAGGCTTACTTGAGGATCCCCCCGCTACCATTGACATTCCTCCCCCTGATGTTGAGATGTCGGAACCTGCTATCCCCCTCCTATACCTATCATCATCAGCACGATCCTTGGAGTACATTCCCTTTGAATCCACTCCATCTATTTTTCTTGATTCCCCTTCAGCAACATTCTTGGGCTCTACATGCTTTGACCATATTTTTACTTGTTCTTCTGTCGTCCCCCGTGACGATCCGTATGTGCGCCTTTCTTCCCATGCTGATGATTTAGGTAGCTTTTCAGCGTCATGTGGTTTCCTCGACCTTTCCCTTTCCTCCCATAACCAGGATGATACCATCCGTATCTATGATGTCCTTCACAGCATGAGCTCCCGCTTTTCCTCCCATAGTTCTCATTCATCACCCTATAGTCGATCTATGAGTCCTAGCCATCCTACCCAGACTACTCCCTCCCATAATTGTCGTTTGATGTCTACCCTATACTCACGTTTCCCTCATTATTCTCCTTCCTCCCATTTCTTGTCTTGTGACACTATTCCACCGAACCTCTAGTCCACACATTATATTGGTTATGTCGATGGGGCAAGTCGTTATTCCCAGAATCTCGCCTCGGCAGCATGGGCCATCTTTACCCCCTTGCATACCCTTGTTCTTTCGAATGGGGTCTGCATTGGTAATGCCACCAGTAATCAGGCCGAATATGATGTAGTACATGGTCTCTTAGTCGATGCCCTCTCTCATCGCATCCTCCATCTACACGTTCGTTTAGATTCCCTGCTTCTTGTCTTACAACTCAATGTTGTCTATCATGTGCATAACCCTATCCCGTTTAGACAATATTTACGAGTGAAACTTTTGATACGTGACTTTAGATTCATTACTTTCAACCATGTACCTAGAAGTCAAAATCACTACGTAGATAGAATTGCAAATCATGTTCTAAACTGGCATTTATCACACACAAGACAATAACATTTCAAACCATCAACGCAATGCATATACATAATATATATCATATAACTGTTTTTAGAGTCCATCTACTCTAAAACATATGACATGCCCATAGCATGTTACAAAACACAAAACTCAAAAACTGGGGGGCACCACTTGCCCCTGCATACACACTGGGGGGCACCACCTACCATACATCTAATCACTCTCTGGAGGATCCCAAGCCAATGGCTCCGCTCTCGCAGCTTGTAGATCACGCATAGTCTGACCAACCATCGCCATGCGTCGCATGATACCTCACCATTCCGAGGGTAGCCCAATACATAGCTCTTTGTACTGGTCATCTAAATCTTGCCAACCCCGCTCCGACACACCGGTCAGCAGCCCCTCACATCTATGACGAATGTCCTCCAAAAGAGTGGCCATATCCTCATTCTGTGCCATCCTCGATCCACTAGCACCTATAGTTCCGGCTGCTACAGGTCGTCCCATATATCCGGCCGATTTCACCGGAGCTATATCTGCATTCCAAAAAGTATAAGGATCAATACCATAAATACTATTCACAAACTTTAACATGCACATAACAGATTAGTTACTTGTCACTTACCATCACGCCCCCATACTCGACCAGGTGGAAGCGGCAAGTCCAGATCTCACCAATAACTCATCCCACTATAGGGATAGTCATCTATGTACAATGGAATCTGATCCCAATGGGCGAAGAACTCTGGTCGGAACACCCATCCGACCGCCCCTCCCCCTCCTCTACATAGTAATCATCCCCACCGATGCATCCTGAGTTCTCTCGGACCCCCATCAGGCAGCTGTACACGAGGTCGCAAGGTCGGGATCTTCTAAAAAAAGAAGGAGCACAATAGAGTCCCATAAGCACAATCATGGTTCACTTACCGCTTACACAGCGAGAGCTGTCGTTTCAACGACACCAACATCATCTGGGCCCACCCATAGTAGGTCCCACTCAACACACTTTCTACAATAATCATCTACCCTCCAGTGATGTGATGGAGCACCTGGCTGCCCAAGATCCGCAACATTGTTGCCGCCACTACTTGGGTCTCCAACCTCTCTAGATCCCCAATCGATATCCGAGTCCCTTTAACTCGAACACCTGGTCAACAATTTCGCTCTACGAACTCCATGTTTTTACGCCCCTGCGGTAACACTGGCTATGTATTTCCCACCATCCCTAATGGTGGGAGACCAGTCAGGAAATATAGATCCCGGACTGTCAGCTCAATCCTATGCCCCTACACTATAAAAACCTCATGGTATGGATCCCAATAACTGACAATCCGGGCCAACAAGGGCTCCCCAGCCCTCATCAAAGGGTTCTCCACAAATTTCAGAACCCCAAACCTGGCCAATGCACGACGGACACCCTGATCCGCTTGGATTTCCATCCGTAATGTACCTAGGTCTCTCTCTCTCCAATTGATCCATATATCTTCCATATCTACACAAAACCATCATCTTTGTCAGTCTACAGATAGGTAAAACTACATTCAATTACACAAAAACTGAATCTCAGCCCACAAAAGCACTAAAACCACCTCCATCTAACAGGTCGCACTTTTTGGCCAAATCCTGGGACAGGTGCACTTTTCAGGCCCAAACCTGTGTCCCAAGTCGCAGTTTTTGCCCCAAAAAGTGTGACCCAACTGTAATGATGAGGTAGGGGTTGTTACTAATATTTGGGATCCTAATCTGAACTTTTAATCCATCAAAAACAAAGAGTAGGATTAGGCCTCTTACCTCCAACTGACGAATCTCGATTCCAACGATCGGTTTGTCCGCTACAATCGTCGCAAGATTTAGGGCCTTCTCTCCTCTCCACTTTCACCACAGCTACACAAGCAAATGAATGTCTTTGGAGGGAAAAGGCCTTATTAGAAGAAAAACCCCTATTTTTTCTTTCGCCTATTGCGACCAAACCGTAGCTCCGTTTGACACATCGTCTGCACCATTGGAAAGCTCTCACCGAGCACTCAAATGGGTATCTATTAGTTTTTCATGTTTTGATACTTCACCAGGACACATTTTTTCCACGAAGGGTCTATTCACCTCTCCTCCAAATCGAATTTCTTCACTTACAACACTTGTACTTGGGGCACCACTTTGCCTCCTTACTTGTCTTTGTTCGTATTGATTTTCGTCATGAGATACCCTATTGTACTCATGTTTTTATGTTCCCCCATTGGACCTTTACTGTGTTGCAGCACCATCGAGTCACCCTTGTTTAGAGCATCCGAGTTGAGTCATCATCAGTCATGGAGTCTATCTCGAGTCCCTTTGTATCCTGCTATAGTCCTCCATCATTCATTTGTTGGTCCCTCTCTCTTGTTGCACATTATGGCCTTTAGTACCATTGTCCCCTATCCCTCATGATATTGTGTCAGTTGCTGCCAAGCCATTCATGCCCTTTATGCTCTAACAAGGGAAGTCGTCCATCCGCTACTCATTATCCCTCATTTCATCATCATCATTAGTGTCCATCTGTTAGTCACTCTACTATTTTCTCTCGTGCCTTAGTTGGGGATCCCTTATTGCCTCACCTATGGCGGACCTCCTTCTGTCGACATCAGCTCATTTACTCCAGAAGCCAGGTCTAGAGGGCGGTGTACCTTGGTTCAAGCTCCTTTTAGCATGATCACGATCTATATACTTGATGGTCCAGTGATGCAGCAGCAGCTATTGGTGATTCCTGGGTGTGTGTGAGATGTCTCAACCCTCATCAGGGGGTGGCCCTGTAGGTAGCCCCCCACATGCCCGGATGACTTCTTCATTTCAGCCTTTGATGCAGCTCCTTCCATTTGATGATGTTGGCCTCAGAAGGTTGCAGTACCTTTTCAAGTTGCATGTATCAGTCAGATTTTGCGAGCCCTTCTCTGTGTATAGGGGGAATTTGGGTTGTATTTGTATCTCATGTACTAAAATATTATTGTATAAGTCTTGACTGTTATTCCAGGCACAACATGTATGTGGGATTCATGATTCTATTTTTCTGGTTCGATTATGCTAGCATGTACTTTATAGTCTCTGGCTCCTTGTTTAATGGACATATTCTTTTGTACTTTGTCTCGGCGCATAGGTATGCCTCCCCCACTACCTTTAGCACATGTGTACCACTTCATAAACTAGAGACTTGTTACACTTATAAGTCTCGTCTCCTTAGGGTCTAGTCCTTTGTGCACATTAGACTACCTTACATTTCTCTCTCCTCGACTCCCTCTCGATGTCTAGTGTTTGAGTATTGAGTTCTACAATGTACTTCGGGGTCATACGATTTTCTCCTAACACTCGTACGTTGGGGAAAATCTATTACACCATTTTTGGTCATCTAACCTATTATCATTAGATGAACCCAAGTACACTATGTAAGACCAATTTTACCCTAAGTAAAATTGCTTTCACTATGTGAAATAACTTAGTAAAACACCTTTATTAAGTTGTTTATGGTCTAAACAGGAAAACCCAAAAGGAAATAATAAACAAATCTATATTTGTTTATATTTCCTGGTCATATTTAACCCAAAATAAGGAAATAAATTAAATAAATCCTTATTTATTTGATTATTTCCTAGGAATAAGTTATTTAAACCCTTATTTAAATAATATTCCTAGTTAAATTCACTAAATCATTTATAAATAATTAAATAAATAATTATTTATTTAATTATATTCCCACCATTTCCTTAAAATAATAAATAAATCATTTATTTATTTATTATTTATAAATAAATGAATTGACCCAAGTCAAAAATCCTTTTCCGTCCAACAAATATAATAAAATGTTCCTAAAGGGTGGTTCTAGAATTTGATTAATAATATTTTTTTCATGCACCAAGTTCTAGATCGCCCTAATATTTTTTTATAAATAGAAGGTTTTTCCCCATTCATTAGTCACCTTTCATTGCATTAGATCAGTATAGATATATACTCTTGGTCACATTCTCCATTTTTGCCTTGTGAGCTCTCTTTGAGTTCTATGTTTGTCTGGGTTTTCTACACCAACAAGAGAGAAATTTTAGATCTGAAATGCTGAGGAATTTCAAGAACCCATCCCATTGAGGAGAATCAAAAACACCTTTCTTGTTTTCCTCTCAGGTGCCCCCTTTTAATATAAAAAATTCTTTCAAATACATTGTTCTTGTCTTGTCTATTGGATGCATGGAGCCACATTTTATTTTTACTGCTTAATGTCTTTTATGCTTAGATCTAGATTTGTGCAACATTATTTGGATCAACTAACTGCAGACTTAAATATATTGGTAGCCATAATTGATGTTAGGGCTATTTTTTATGCGTAGCTAAAGTGGTATTTTCCAACGAAAGATTCATACTAACATAAAGTAAAATGGATGACCTTGGGTTTCTGATATTAAACCATAAAAGAGGGCCAACATGTGTTGGTTAAAATTTTGTGGAATTCGTTTCCTATATATATATACACATGGGCCATAACCCACAGGTCTCAAGATCGAAGGATTGGACTTATGAATCCACAGCTTTGATAAAGATTTTGAAGGTTGCAGGTTCATAATAATAAAATGTAAAGTTAACCTACCCTATATTAGGTTTGGATTTTCATCAAGTGGTATCAAAGCAGGGAAAGGATTTCCTGCGAAAAGGATTTTGCATAAAAAGAAATAAGAGGTATAGTTTTGTTGAAGTTTAGTAAAGCTTGTGATTTTTTATATTTTGTGAAGGTAACAGTAGAGGAAGGTGAGAAGATTACATCAACCTAGAGCAGGAGTGCTTAAATGGTTCCACAAGAGCGAACCAGAGAGATGTCGAAAGACTAAGCTTAGAGGAGAGAAGCTTGGTGAGGTATCTGATAGCAGGGAGGAATTGCTCTTGCAAAGGTTTGTTTCAGCTCACAAAGGACAATTCCATAGAGGATGTGGGTAGAATTGTTCAAGAATGTTGTTACAGGAAGATCACAAAGGGAAATTCCATAGAGATGTGGGTAGAATTTATGATATATGTAGAAGACATATGACCAGGAAGTCATAAAATTTTTGTGCCTCAGGAGTTTGATGAAGAATCATCTGAGAAAACTTCTATTAAACTTGGAATCAGAAGCTTTGGAAAGGAAAATGTGGACAGTCAATGTAAATTTGGGAAAAATTGGTTAAATAGAGCTAAATTGCTGGAACTAATTAATTGTAATTATCCGTCATTTATGTATAACGAGAGATTTAGGGTTTGTTTGAGAAATTGAGGGAGAAAACCATGGATCTTAGATGATCCACATTCTTGTAAAATCTATAAAAGAAAGTTTGTGATGCGTGATAAAGGGGGGAGTGAGTGAATACAATGTAGTGGCATGAGAAATTCTGACTAAGGCTAAAATGCCTTAGCTTATAAGTGAATTTTGTACATAATAGAAATATTGTTATGTGGATTTATTTGTATGTGTATTAGTTAATCACAGTTTCAATTTGTGAGGATTGTATGTGAGTTAAATTGAATTATGAGTGTATTTATCACCATCTATCATTGTAAGGATCAATGGCGATCCAGTGAAATATGATATCGTTGTATGCGTTGTTGTATGGAGAATATGAATGGTTGCAGAATATGGTGGAAAGAAATCTATGTTGGAACCATATGATTTGGAACTAGGCCCAATCTATAGCTTGACAGAGTGTTTGTTTAAAGTGTTCCAATGTTTAGTTAACTTGGAACCATGTGACATGAAACCACATTCATGTTGAACCATGAGATGAATGCATAATGGACGCATGGTGGAAAATACACGTTTTGGAACATAAGTGAAGAGTAGTGAATGTGGTTTTATAAAACCACATGTGGTTTTCGCGTAGCTTTTGGTGATAAGTGGTAAATTTTGAAATCTACGCAATACACTCTAGCAAGTGACATGTGGCGTCACAAAAAATCTTTTTTCGCATGAATTTTGAGCAATAAGTCACCGAGGCTGCTGGAACGCGATGACCGTCCGATTGTGTGTGTCGGAGAACCAACGGTAATCGCGTGGGGAAGTTGTGCGGAGGGTTAAAAATGTTAAAAAGTGTGTATATTTTGAATGCGATATCCGTCGAATGAATGGATAGGAGTGGATCATAGGTGAAAGTCTACCATCGTTAACAGTGGGGCCTCAGTTTATTCTACATAACGATTATGTGAGTTGTCTGGAGAGACAACCGTCTAATCTATGATCGACGGTTCAAAAGATGATCAAGGTTTAAGAATGTTAACGGACTCGATATATTATAAACCGTGGTTGTATGTTTTGAGTTCCGATGTTATGTATCAAAGTGGGACCAACATTTGGTCAGGTTATGAATATTGTTGTTTTATTTGCTTCCAATGTAAATTAAAGTAAAGTGGATGACGATGGGTTTTCAATATTAAACCATAAAAGAGGGCCAACATGTGTTGGTTAAAAGTTTGTGGAATTCGCTTCCGATATATATATATATATATACACATGGGCCATAACCCACATGTCTCAGGATCGAAGGATTGGACTTATGAATCTGCAGCTTTGATACATATTTTGAAGGTTTCAAGTTCATAATGATAAAATTAAAGTTAACCTACCCTATAGTAGGTTTGAATTTTCATCAACCAGGTTTCTGCACCCTAAGGAATAAATTGATGTGGTGGCCCTAAATAGGTTTATAACAAAAATCACTGCAGAATATAATAGATGTGCACATATATAGACCAACACTTATCACATCAGCTCCATTTTAAACATATATAATGTGCATAATGGATAAACAACATCACCGATCATCTTCGTCAGAGATACATATAGTATAATGAGATCTTCGCAATTCGCATAGTGCACATTCATGTGAAATCATTTACGCATATCTATTCATATAATTAATCATCAACATATGCGCATATACAACTGATCAGAACAGAAGTAAAGCGATGCACATATACAATTGGTCTTAGTAGAAGTACATCAATCTGAAAGAAATAAACAATAATCAGATAACTCATATATAAAACACATGACACATTTGGTTCACCAAAATAGTCTTTCTATTAGATCCAAGTAGTTCAGTATGAATCATACTTTCCCTTACAATTACCCTTTCACAAACAGCCAGCAGAGTCCGCACACATCCAGGACTAGGTCTCCATGCACACAATAAGGAGGAGCCTTTCTACCCAACCTAGATGGAAAAAAATTACAAAAATGTATCACTTACATAGATATTATCTTCACTATGAACTTTCTTACTAGTCTCGATCTATCTATATTTATATTCCTTCAGTGCATAGACACTATGGTTTCAAATCATGGTTTAAGGCCCACAATTTTCCCTTAACACCTAATTACATAAAATAGGGTCTTTTAGCCACCCCAAAACCCCTTGAAATTTCCATGTAGTGTGCATAACGAAAATATATACAAAATTTGCTCAAAATTCACCCCAAGGGACCCCACTGCAATAGAGAAATAACATTTTGGCTTCCTTTCTCAGATACAAATATTTTATCCAGAATTAATGCATTATGTCCCGTACATAAATTTTTATGTAAAAAATAGTTAGGATAAATTGGTGGTAATCCATAATTGATAAAACATTTGAAGTTACCTTTATTTGTTTGATTTCTATCATACATAACTTAGAGAGATATTTTAAAATTCCATTCATGGTATAGATCATTATTCTAAAAAAAATGGAGTTGGCTTAAAGGGTAGTGACTATTGAATACTAAATAATGAAGAACAATGAAAATCCATATATGAAAAGATTGATGAGGAAATATAACAAAAATGTAAGTACTTGTCCTGAGGATTTATGCAACCATTATATCATTAGATCCTATCATATCATTATATCCTACACTAAAATAAATTTTGGTGAGTATAATTCAAGTTGGCCATTGGATAATCGAGTGGTCCTAGTGTGTTTCTCAAGGATACAAATCCTGTAGGTGCTAGAAAATTATTTTCTAGCGCCTACATGACGCCTTATAGGATTTGTATCCTATGTTAGAAACGTGTTCAATGACAAGGGATTAACGTCATGAACAAGGTTGAACACTTGAAATATTTTTTGATAGAAATATGGGTACTTTCCTTATAATTCAAAGGGCCTTTGATTTCATATTTTATGTACTATTTATGGATCACATTAATTATTTCAATATGACATTGCTCTAGTACCTAGAGGGAAATGCCACACCTAAAGAACTATTATTTTAAATTGAAAACTATAAAAATTGTGGAATAAGATTGCAATTGAATTGCTAAAAATGCTAATTTTTTTTTGTAAAATAATCATATACTAAAATCAAGTGGCAACATTACATTCCTACAGGAATGGTAGTGGAGCCAAAGCCATCAAAAAAACTTGTAATGAAGACCCTAGGAGTTAGCAACCAATCACTAGTATGGCCATTGAGGGCTTCTTGCTTGATGTCTTCCTGAATATTGAGCTCCAAGATTTCATTTTCATATACCATCTCTCATTCTCTTTCTTTCATGTTTCTTCATTTTGAAAGCTACTAAGCCTAAAAAATTATTTCAATGAATGGGAGCTCCAAACAGGACGTAAAACTAGTTCATAGATCATGTTATGACCTGCAAAAAAATTCTCAATTTGGTTGCTTTGGATGGTCACCATTACAAAAAAAAATTTCATTCCTAGTTGTATGAGCCTCCAGTTGGTATGAAATCCTATTGTTACAATTAGAAAATGAAACTTGTATCTCCTCAATTTGAATTTTCGTAAAAGTTTTTGATAAATAAAAATAAAACATAGTAGGATGATGGTATGTAACATCATTAAAAGCAGTATTATTTGACAGTGCCAATTGAGGCTTAATTTTTTCATTTGTGGGTTGTTGTTAGGCATGTTCTCAAAATTTTTATTGTTTTATGCTTAACATATTACTCTATATGAGATAAGGTAGCTTTATGTTTCTTTTTTCTTTCTCTTTTTTGGGATCCACTTGGGCTCAATAGGGATAAATTGTCATGTGTTTTCTAATGTAGAATTTGTAGGATTTGGCCATTGAGAGGTGTTATTTATTAACCATTTGAATAATATTTAGAACTAAGAATTTAATAGTCTAAAAATTAACTCATGTGTGGAATAAGATTGCAATTGAACTACTAAAAATGCTAAAATTTGTTTGTAAAAACATCATATTCTTAAAAGAAAGTGGAAACATTACATTCCTACATGAATGATAGTGGATCTAGAACCATAAAAAATAATTGTAACGAATACTACATTATCAAAGTAAGAAGTTTCATAAGTCTTCTCATATTTTTCTTCATATATACTTTAATTACATAGAGAAACCAAGCCATATTAATTTTGACATGCAATGCAACATCCATTATGAGGAAGATGAATTACTTAGCTGGGTAGGTACAAACTTGGTCAAGTTGGATGGGTTTGGTACCAAATTAGCCGATTTATATATTGACTTGGTCATTTTGGTACAAAATTGTTCACCAAAGTGAGATGAGTGCAAATTCCATACAGTTGAACGTCAACTTGGTAAACTCGTCCAAGTTCAAGTCTAGGTTGATTGATTTTAATAACACTACTGTTTATGCATGTTGGAATGTTATATCAGGAAATTGGATTGCAACATATTTGAATGGTTCCAAGAGAGGTCCCAATATGATGCAATGAAGTCTATGCATGTATTCACCCATTCTATCACTGTTTTCGAGTCTCTAAGACTCGAAATTTTTTGACCGTATTTTATTTATCAAATTTAATAGATATATCAAAGCACAAAGCTCTGTACATTTATTACTACCAATCCCTACACATAGTTTGAAGGAAAAAATTGAGCCATCTACCAGATACATAATTCCACAAGTACCATACAGTCCAGTGTTTCTTTGAGTGGCTCTATCCTTGTAATTAAATTTGATGTTATGATAAATTTTCAAGGCAAAGAAAGCTAGGTTTTAAAATAGTACTGCACTCCTATGGTCCAAACTATGCTAGATAAAATTAATGGGAGTTATTCGTGATTTGAATTTTGTATTTGCAGGCTCCCTGATCTATTTGTGTATCATTCTTTGAGACTTTGATCTTTTGAAGACACAAAATTCTCAGGGAATGTGAGGGCATCTTCTGAGAAGTTAAAGTCCATAGGGATATGTTTGATGGATTCTTCAACTACCTTTCCTAATACATAGAACCATGGTCCTTGCTAGATTCTTGTTTGGAGAATGTCCCACGTGGGCGCTTTACTGCTTAATTCCAGACAAAAGAAATACTAGTCACAAATTGGGTTAAACTAGTTTGTGTTTGGTGTTTTATACAAAATTTGAGCAAATGTCTAATTATATACCTTGGAGATCTGTCAAAAATCCAATTCATGAGAGCTACACAAATTTTCATCTGTTGCCACATTATTTTTTATATTTTTCCATGTAATTGTAGGAATGGTCTGGTTTGTGTCCATCCATTCACCATAAGAGACAAATATTAATGGAATGGTTAATTTAATACCTTCATATCTTAGTTCCATATACCAAATTCCCTTCTTTCTGTTGTATATGGTGGTTTGGTATGAGTCCTACCAGGGGCTTAATTTCACTTGGGAAAAGGAAGTTGGTTGAGCATGTGTTGTTCGCACTCAATAAATTTTTGTTAATTGTAGGTTATACATATAGAGGCCAAAGCTCAAGTTGTTTATTCTATTTGGATGTGTCGAATGTAAAAATTTCTAAGGCAATTTGTTGACCTACTATTGGAAAATATTCTTCAACCAGACCTATCCATGGATATTGGGTTTTGTGTATCACAAAGAAGATATATGTGGTGTTATCACTCTATAATTTAGAAGATTGGAAAGACTAAACAATAAAGCGCAACATCAAAACCACTTGAATCCTAGGATCTAACACTCCTAGACTCAGAGGGGGATATCTCTATTAGATTTAGATTTGTTCAAGTTTACAGATATTAGGCTAGTTAAATTGATCATAAGAGTTGTTTGTTTAATTTTTCTTCGTTGGATTGGAGGGGTATTTCCTAAATAGTATCCATTGGGCTATGGAGTCAAAATAGGTTGGGTGTACACATCAATCCAAGAATGAATGCAAGGATAGCTGACTGCGAATACTAGTGTTTATAGCTGAGTGGAATTATCGGATGAAGAAAAGTTATTATAGTAATGAATTAAGAGAAAATAAGAATTCTTAAATCATACGTTAGAAGAAATCATCAAAATTGTAAAGATAGTCATAATTAAGGTACTCTGAAACAAAAAATCCTAATCTAACCTTCCTGTTTTAAAAATATAGTTATAAGTGAAACATGTGAAAAGATTACAGTGGGAAAAACATTAAACATAAATCAAGAAAAACATCACCAGGACACACAACACATGAATCTTGCAGAATGCTCTCTTTATTGATGCTCCAGCATGAACAATACGAATACTTGCAAAGAAAAGTGTTTACAAAGCCAGGGCCCAACCCTTGTTACAGAATGAAAAATTATATTTAAACTATTTACACCGTATTTCTATTATCGGAAGGGAAACTGGTTCATTTATGCTAAGAGTAACTGAAAATGGGTCTGTGCATTTCATGAACGGACGCATGTGATTTTTTCTAGACAGATGTCTGAAGTAGAAGTGGAAGTGTCCCTTCGTTGGAATGGCCCTCTAGTAGGTGCCTGATGTCCTTTTGGAGCCGTTATCTGCTGTTGTGGCAGTTTTTTGTACTGGTGGATTTGAAACAGTGGATGCGCTGACACTGACAACTCACCGAGCTGGAAACTTCATCACTGAACTGAGTTGTCATCGGTCCTGGAGCCTACATAGATTTTCCCAACTCTCTGGAGCCGGGATCTTGGTCCTGTTCAACTTTTTGTAGACTTCGTCAGACTCGGTGTACTTTATGAATGTGGGTTTCATCTAAAAAATGTGTTTCACCTCATGATGTATGAAGACATCATTGTTGATGACTTCATAGAATAATTTCCCGGTCATGGTGTTCTTCAGATTTGTGAGCTTGGATATTTCCTTGAATGTCTCTCTCACCTTCTTTACATAATCATTTATGGGCATCAGTTTATCGTTGATGACAAACAAGTAAGGCAAACATTTTTTGTTTAGTGGCTCGATCCTGTTAAAAAACCTACTCACCCCAACCTCCAGCTGATGGCATCTTTCTTCTAGCCATGTGACCAAAATATTCTTATTCAATACAATTTTAGCTTCAAGAACAGAGGTTATTTTGTCAGCCACTTCCAATTGCTCCAACTCATGGCTGCTCTTGGAATTCAGGAATATGATAATCTTGTTAGCATTTTGGCGCTTATCTCCAAGTTCCTCATTCGTTTTCTCAATGGAAACCTTCACTACCTCAATTAGATCCCTTTGTTAAAAATTATTTGAATGGAGGGCCATATATCATTTACAAACTCAATTATATCCAACCATATAATTTGTGTCACCCTTCCCATCATGGAGCCAATTGAGGACTCTTGAAGAGACTTCTGCAAGCTCTCATTTATCTTTTTTTTAATCTGTAGCTTTGTGGCATGGGAAAATTCTTTCCCTTTTAGTTGCTGCAGTATGCCATTGAGTTGATTTTGAAGCCTTTTGATCTCTGCTAAATGTAGAGACATGTACTCCATCGCCTTGGCTAGCTGGTCAATACTCTCCCCCAGTCCTCCTGTGGATGTTGTAGATGTTGGGATCACTGTGAGAGGAACTGATTATAGGGGGATAGTGGCCTTCGCTGCTTCTTTTTTTGCTCCCTTCATGGCATCCCTTACTGCTTTTTTTCTTTCTTTGATCCTTTTACCCATCCCATCTTCCATTTTCATTAGCTGTTCTTTTTTCTCAACAATTAGTTGCAACATTTCTTCTTTCTGTGTTTCAGTTGCTTCTATTTCCTTGGCCATAGGGTATTATGTTAGTGGCATCTTAAGTTGTCTCCTCAAAGTAGCTATATCTACATTCTTCTTCCTCACTATGGTTTGGGCCAATGTTATGTTTGATGGATTGTAACCGAGCTGTATCACTAAATCCTCTATAGAATTTATCTTTGAATCCTTGGCCATGGCGGGTACCTTTTCAAACATTAATTATGACTGTGCATTTGAAAAAGTCACCTGTATTTTTGAGAGGCTCATGGATGTGCTAGTTAGGGTGGAGGAGATCATTTCCCTAGTCTTCTTGTGCATCTCCATCTGGTCTATTGGGTGGATTTTATTTGCATCGAACTCGAAATATGTCTTCATGTAGTCCGCTGCACCTTTGGGCTGAGGAATTTGTGCCTCAAAGAATGCCATCCCCATTCTTCTCTTCTCTAAGTCAAAGGTTGATAGGAGTCTACTCAAGGATCTCCTTGTTTGTTTCCAAAATTGATTGTAGGTGTTGGTATTGAGCACCTCATTCCTTCTCTTGATCTCCCTAAATGTGTCATAGATGTCTTCCTCCTCTTGTTCTGCAGTGGAAGTAGATGTGGGAGTTTTCACATCCTGATATTGGAATGTGACGATGGTAGAGGATGTGGAGAAGATATGGTGGCCATCTACTAAACTTGAACTTGGTGAATCCCAAATTGTGATGATATTTTGTTGGTTTTCCTCATTTCCTTGGTTAGGGCCCATGCTGATCCTGGCTCTCTTCCTATATTTCATTTTGAATTCCTTAGTGGAGGAATCGATTTCCATGTCCGTTGGATCCTCCCTGGTCCTCTTACTTCCTATTTCCCTTTCAGGCTCCTTTCCTTTGTCATCTTGAACTCCTGCTGCTTTCTTCTCTTGTGGATTTGGTGTCTGGATTCCTGAAGAATAGATGAATTTCTCTTTAGCTTCCTAGAGTGTGTCTGCCACCCATTCTTCTTAGTTCATGTACTTCTCTATCTCCAATCTATGGGTATGGGTGTAGGGTGTGGCCTTGTTTTCCACCGTCTTCTTGGAGATGATCCCCATTGGATCATATGACCAGGTGAAACTGTGTTTGAATTTCATCTCTTTCAGTATTTTATCACCCTCTCCCCTTGTTTCCCTGTTGTTGCAGATGAATGGGCCGATTTGGGATTTGCTCCTGAATTGTGACTTCTTGTTGGCCGAAACAAAATGCACCTCATCAACATCTATCATTTGCCTGATATACCGAAGGGAAAATATCCTCATGGAGAGGTATTCAGGTAGTTTATAGGGGGTCAATTCACTGCCATGAAGCCTAATCTTCACGTAGTTATATTAGAGATACCAGTTTGTTGTCCTAATCTACTCTGCCAACTGCATTACTTTCTTGATTTCCTCACTGACCCTAAGATCTGTGGTGCTGCTAAGTGAACTTATTTCTTGATGAAAAAATAGGTCTACAAAGCTCTTGTATGGATAGTCTTCCTACTCCTTTCTCAAGAGATTTTCCCACAAAATGATAGATTTGGCTTGAGAGTCTTCACCTTGCTTTCTCATGTTGAATTTGAACTTGCTGGATTGAAAACAGGTAAACATGTACACCAACACATAGGTGTATTTGAATACCCCTTCTATTTGAAATTTCAAGAACTAATCATGGATTGCATTAGAAAAGAACTGAGCATAGTCAAACATAACAGTGGGCTTGGCATCTACTGAGAGGATAGAGAAGAAACCAATTATGGCCTCATCTATGCATTGATCGTTATGATAACCTAACAAATAAGACAAGGTAGTGACAATGTGTTGGGTGATTTCTGGGAAGGTAGATGATGGATATGGGGGATTTGTAGTAGGAATTGGTGCACTGGGAGTCATTAAAAGCTTCAAGGTTTTGGCCATGCTCGAAAAATATAATCCCTGTTATAGTCCTACAAGGGCCTCATATGAAAAAGGGGACAGTGTTCTCAACAATGGGGGCCTGAAACATCTCTCGAATGGATGGGGCATTTACATGAAACAAAATCTCTCCTCTAGAATTCACTATGGCTATTTTTTTAATGTCATAGCAAGACTGACATTTCCTAATTAGCTCAGAGCAGCTATGGGTTCTAGGGAAGATGTAATTTGAAAGCTTGGTATTCCACAGGCTGATACCCTCTGCTTCATCAAGGATTTGATCTTCGAGCCTATTGGAAATACTAAGAGGGGGGGGGGTGAATAAATATTCCTTTCAAGTAGTATTATTATTAATATTTTAGAGCATTATTTAATATTCAATTACTATCAGTGTTTGTAAAAAAGAAACACAACTGCACACAATTTTTAAGGTGGAAACTCTCTCTCGGAAAAAAACCACTGGAATTATTTTCTAATAATTCTTCACTATTCAAATCCAATTGAAAATAAAGCTCCAATGTCCTAGAATCTAGAAAATAATTCTTCTCCTGCTCCAACTAGATGGACACTCCAACACCCGAGATTCTTCAGTATTCAATTGAATAGATGCCCCAACACCCAATGAGATACAACTCACCGTAGCACCACCCTACCACCCTAAATTTTTCACAGGATTGAACCTATTGCTGACTTCATGCACTAGCCTAGCACCGCCCTACCACCCTATAGAAGAATAAAAGAAGAATGGTCCACTTTACAATGATATAGAATGATGTAGAAGAATAAGACACACTATATAATAACTCCAACTATGACACAACCACCTAAATATTATCCTAGACCTCTCGACAGTACCTCTTCAACTCTTGGCAGACAGACAGTTGTACAATTTTTACAATGATGTATTTACAATGACTTAGTACAATGATACATTTATAATGACTGTATGCAGTGCTTCCCAATTGAAGACTTCTTGTGGTGAACTTATTGATGTTGTTATACACCTTGATTTCTTCTCTTGTCATGCTACCTTCTATTGCACCTTGATTTGCTTTGCTACCCTAGAAATTCTGGTCCTTTGGTGCCCTTGACAACACATGATATAGATTTTTCTTGCCTTCTAGGATCTCAATATTGAATTTGGTGTATCTCTGTTATTTTAGATACCCAATATGTGATTTTAGGTTTTTTAGTAGTACTCTGAGTCTTCTTTCCAATGCCACAGGTCTAACCAAATTTGGATTCATCGAGGGAGAGTTTTTCCCAATCTCTCACAATGACCTAATTATGGACCGGTTCAGTAGAGAGAACTTGTACGGCGTGCCATGCATCACTGTTTTTCATTTTTTAGGTCCCTATATTACTAGTATAGTCCCTTATTATTGTTATTGTAACCCCCTTATTGTTATTATTGTACCCTTCTAACCCCCATATTGTTATTATTGTGCCCTTAAATTATTATTGTTAGGTCGGCTAGGATTACATTATGGCCCACTAGGATTACATTATGGCCCCATGGACTCCTATATATAGAAAGGAGGTTTTGTAAATTGTATCATCCAATAATTTTCAATTTATGTAATGTATTGGAGGTTTCCCCCTTGAAGTGGCTTATTTTTGGAGCTGGTTACACAACATTTGGTATCAGAGCTTTGGATTCTAGGGTTTCGCTGCTCTAAACAGTTCATTGTGGAATTTTCACTATAAAGTTTTTTCTAAGAAGGTTCAGAATCTGAAATTTTTAGGGTGCAAAGCCAAAATCCTGAGGAAACTCATCAAAATATTTCAAATCTTGGTTCACAATATTTGCAGAGATATGATATGTGGAAGGTAGTTCTTTTTTAGGTTCTCGAAATTCATCTCAAAGAGGTGATCGTGGGAAAGGTTTCATAACTCTCTCTTTGAGCATCGGATTGGAGTGTTGTAAAAAGTGGTCACAAGTACACAGAATTTGGTTTCTTGGCTATCAATTTCAGAGCCAAATGATGAAACAATGACATGTGGAAGGTCGTACAAGTTTGCTCTACTGAACCAGTCCATAATTAGGTCATTGTGGGAGCTTGGACATAACTTTTTCTTGGAAAATAAAAATTAGGCCAAAACTGTGGCATTAAAAAGAGAATTCAGAGGGATAATTTAGTGCTAAATTTTAGATATTGAAGAGCCACAATCACAAATATAATCCAATTTCAATATCGAGCTCCTCAAAAGCAAGAAAAAGGTGTGTACTTTTTTTTTTCCGAATTGCATAAGTCTTGTTTGAAGAATCATTTTGAATTGATTCCAAGGGCATATTGTAGAATAGATATCATTATCGGGTTCTAAAAAATTCCCCATAAAAATAATTCAACACCCATTAAGCCTTCAGAAGGCTCTACTATGACTCATGAAGATGAAGAATTACAACATGATCTATCAAAATTACAAGAGCGAATGCACCAAATTTCGCTCTTGCAAAGAGCTGCAAAAAATGAAATGGAAGTTTTGAAGAAAGGCATGGAATCGAAGATGGATGGTGTGAAGAATAATATGGATGGTTTGAAGAACAATATGGATGGTTTGAAGAAAGGCGTGGAATATAAGATAGATGGCATCGAAGCTGGCATGGAATCTAAGATGGATGACATAGAAGCTAAAATGGAAAACATGAAGAATGATCTAAAAGAAGACATGGAAGGTTTGAAAAAGTTAATACACGAAATGTTTCCTAATGGTGAGAAGATAGTAGAGGAAACTCTTGATGAGAACAAAATAAATGTTAATTGTTATTTCATAAACTCTAATGTTGGCGGGAAGAACCACCATATTCCAAAAATGGATATGAGGAATTTTGATGGAAAGGATCCTGTAACATGGATACTATAGATGTAGCAATATTTTTATCTCCATAATGTGCAAAACACACAAAAGGTACGCATTGCAACTTTACATTTAGAACAAAATACATTTTGTATGGTATCAATGGCTTTGCTCTCGTAAAAAAATTGTCACTTGGTCAATTTTTACGGAGGAAATGATAGCACATTATGAGGATACAAAGAGAAACACCTTCTTTAGCTAATTGATAAACCTCAAACAAAAGGGTTTAGTAAGGGAGCACATTGAGGACTTCCAAAAGTTGAATATAAGGGTAACTAATATTCCAGAGGAACACAGGATTGATATCTTCATAGGCACTTTAAAGGATAACATCCAACATGAATTTCACGTTTTGGAACCTAATACATTGGAGAAGGCATTCAGGTTGGCAAGAAAAATTGAATGTAAAATTATGGCGACAAGGAAGCCTACTACTCACTTCTATAAAGAAGGAAGTGTTGCTACGCCTGGATTTCCATAACCTACAAGGTTGACACCACAAAAATTGGAAGAAAAAAGAGCAAAAGGGCTTTGCTACATTTGTGATAGCAAATACACTAAAGGTAATAAGTGTGCTGAGAAGAAATTATTTTACATAGATTGTGAAGAGGAAGAATAAAATGAACAAGAAGAGGATATAAACCAAGAACCAATCGTAGAAGAGGAAGAAATGAGTCCGACCATATCATGTAATGCACTGGCAGGAATCACCACTCCTCAAACTCTCAAGATAGAAGGACATATCAAGAAGAAAAAGGTAATAGTGTTGATTGATTCAGGTAGCACCCATAATTTTATTCATTGCAAGGTAGCCAAGGAATTAAATTGTTTCCTATACCCAGCACCAGAATGTCAAGTGATGGTTGCAAATGGAGGAACTATAAATTGCTCTGGAAAATGCCATAATATCAAGCTAACCATGGGGGAATATGTATTGATTAGTCCAATGCTTTCCATTCCTATGGGAGGTGTTGATGTTGTACTAGGAGTACAATGGTTACAATCTTTGGGGACGGTAGCTTTTAATTTTCAAGAACTTTTCTTGAAATTTTTTTCAGAAGGAAAGGAAGTCAAATTACGGGGTATTGCGGGGAAGCCAGGAAGGATAATAAGCTCTAATGTCATGACAAAGCTTCTAAAGAAAGAACAGCGAGGCGTAATTGCACAATTATGCTCACTAGAAGTTCTAACATCAAAATCATCTATTTCTGCAGATCTCCAACAAGTCTTGGACAATCATTCCAAGGTGTTTGAAACTCCCAAATGACTCCCACCTATTCGTGATCATGATCATGCTATTCATTTGATTCCAGGAAGTGTTCCTCCAAACATCAGGCCTTATAGATATCCTTACTTCCAAAAGAGCGAAATTGAACGTATGATTGCAGAAATGTTAGAGGCCGGTATAATTCAACCTAGTCAAAGTTCTTTCTCTGCTCCTGTAGTATTGGTACACAAGAAGGATGGATCATGGCGAATGTGTCCGGATTATAGGGAGCTCAATAAGCTCACAATTAAAGATAAATTTCCCATTCCTGTGATTGATGAATTATTGGATGAATTACATGGAGCAATTTATTTTACCAAGTTGGATCTTCGTTCAGGATATCATCAAATTAGAATGAAGACTGAAGATATTCTGAAAACAGCATTTCGAACTCATGAGGGTCATTATGGATTTTTGGTCATGCCTTTTGGCCTTACCAATGCACCTTCTACATTTCAAGGGTCGATGAATTCCATTTTCAAACCCTTCCTTAGAAAATTTGTGCTAGTATTTTTTGATGATATACTAATCTACAGCAGGTCTTGGAAGGATCATGTTGAACATGTTGACGGGGTGCTCAAACTATTGTAGGAGAAACAATTATATGCAAAAACATCCAAATGTTTCTTTGGAGTACAAGAGGTGGAATATTTGGGTCATATTGTATCTCACGAGGGTGTTAAGGTAGATCCTAACAAAATTAAATCCATTAAGGAATGGAAAGTCCCCACAACCATAAAGCAGTTGCGAGGATTTCTCGGGTTAACAGGGTATTATCACAAGTTTGTTAAGAATTATGGGAGAATTGCAACACCTCTAACAACATTATTGAAGAAAGATGCATTTTCATGGACTCCTGAAGCAACTAAGGCCTTTGAACATCTTAAAGAGGCAATGTGCCTAGCACCGGTCTTAGCTACGCCAGACTTCACAAAAACCTTTATTGTGGAATATGATGCCTCAGGAAATGGAATTGGTGCTGTTTTAATGCAGGAAGGAAGACCCATTGATTTTGAAAGTCGTCCAATCAAAGGAAAGTATTTACAGAAACCTATTTATGAGAAGGAAATGTTAGCAATCCTGCATGCACTAAAGAAATGGAGAACTTACCTAATGGGAAGACACTTCAAGGTAAAAACTGATCATGATAGTCTTAAACACTTTTTGGAACAAAGACTATCTTCAGAAGAGCAACAAAAATGGGTCACAAAGATGTTGGGTTATGACTTTGAAATAATCTACAAAAAGGGAAAGGTTAATGTTGTTGCAGATGCACTCTCAAGAAAGAATGAAGAGGTGGAAGCATTGCTTTGTGCCATTTCTATTATCCAACCAGATTGGATAACTGAAGCAAGAGATGAATGGAAGAAGGACAAAGATGTGTGGACACTCATTCAAAAGTTGCAGCAAGATCCTAGTACATTTGATACATTTAGTTGGAAAAATGATTCCTTATGGTACAAAGATCGCTTATATCTTTGTAAGAATTCCCAACTAAAACAAAATAATCTTTTGGAATTGCACACTTCTCCTTTAGGAGGATAGTCAGGATTTTTAAAAAATTACCACAGGGTGAAGAAAGAATTTTTTTGGGATGGTCTTAAAACTGATATTCAAAAGCTTGTGGTGGAATGTTTGGTTTGCCAACAAAATAAAGTTGAGAAAATTAAGACCCCGAGACTTCTACAACCTTTATTCATTCCAAGTCAATGTTGGGAGGAGATTTCAATGGATTTGATCACAGATTTACCTAAGTAACACTGTTACCGATGAAATAGGTAACCTGGCCTCAAAACGGGAACTCTAGCCCAAAAAGACTCAAAAAACATGAAAAAACACCCCAAAAACAAAAAAAAATGTATTCCAGAACGTACTTGGTTTTTTTTGAAGGTCAAATTTCAACATTTTATAAAATTATGCTAAAAGTAAAATTGTTTCTTGAAAAAAAAGATTGAAAAGACACCCTCAAAACAAAACCAGTTGATGCTGGAATAACAATTTTTATTTTTATTTTTCATATTTTTGACATTTTAAAAAATAGAAATAACATTTTTTAATTTTTAAAATTCAAACATTAAAAAAAACCTAAAATTTAAGAAAAAAAATAAATTTAAAAAATAAAAACATTTTAAAGCTTAAAATTTAAAAATATATAGGAATAAAAAAATAAAAATAAAAACAAAATAAAAAATTTAATTCAAACATTAAAAGAAACCTAAAATTTAAGCCAAAAAAAAAAATTAAGATTAAAATTTCAAAATATATAGAAAAAAAAAAATAAAAAGAAAAAAAAAAACATATTAAATTAAAAAAAAAAAAAAACAAGTTAAAAAAAGAAAGAAATTATAAAAAATAAAATATAGAAATTAAATTTAAAAAAGAAAAAGAAAATGTTTATTAAATTAAAATAAATAAATAAATAAATAAATTTTAGAATAAAAAATTAAATTTAAAGAAATATATTAAATTTAAAAAAAATTAAAACTTAAAAAAAAAAAAAAACAAACCATTATTGAAATTAAAAGTAAAAAAATGAAAAATGAATTAAAAATGAAAAATAAAATACAATAAAAATATTAAATTAAAAAAAATATATATTAAACAAACAAATAAATTTTAAAAAATAAATTAAATTTAAATTATATATATATATATATATATATATATATATATATATATATATATATATATATATATATATATATATATATATATGAACTTAATTTAAAAATATATATATTAGATTTTATTAAATATAAAAAAGATGTTAATTTTAAAATAACAAATTAAGTTTAAAAAAAAATATTAAATTTTAATTAATAAATGAATAAACAAATAAATTTTAAAATAAAAAATGAATTTTAAATATAAAGAAAAAAAACATTGTTAAAATAAAAGTTAAAAAACTTTAAAAATCAATTAAAATTGAAAAATTGAAAAAAATAAATTAAAAAATATATTAAATAAAAAATAAAATAAAAAACAAATTAATTTGAAAGTATTAAGTTTAATTAAAAAAAAGAAAATCTAATTTTAAATACACAATTTTAATTGAAATTAAAAGAATATAAAAATTTTATGTAATTAAAAAAATAATAATAAAAAATTAAAAAATTAAAAAGAAATATTAAATTCAAACAAATTAAAAAAAATTACGAAATTTACTAAATTTTTAAAAATTAAATGAAAAAATGAAACATAAAATTTAATAATAAAAAAAATATATATGAATTTAAAAAAAAAAAATCATTTAAATAAAAAAAAATACAAATTTTAATAAGAAGTATTAACAAAATTTAGAAAAAAAAATTAAAAACAAAAAAATTGAATAAAATTAAAAAAAACAAAATAAATTTCAAATATAAAAATTAAATTAAATTTTTTGAATTTAAAAAAAAAAAAAAAAATCAAATTAAAAAATATATATATATTAAAAATTATAAAAATAAAAAAAAATAAAAAAAATTTTTGATTGTGGTGGCACCGCCAATCAGCCTCTCGCCCAGGTGGCGGCAGAGGCCTGCCGCTGGGCACGAGGCCAATTCCGGGATCCCCCCTCCCGCGCCGGGAGGCCGATTTTGGGAATCGCCCTCTCGCCGCGGGAGGCCGATTTCGGGAATCGCCCTCCCACGCCGGGAGACCGATTCCGGGAATCACCCTCAGGCCAATTCCGGGAATTTCCCTTTTACAACGGGAGACCAATTCCGGGAATCGCCCTCCCTCCGCGGGGGGGCGATTCCGGGAATCGCCCTCTCGTGGCGAGAGGCCGATTCCGGGAATTGCCCTCCCGTGGCGAGAGGACGATTCCGGGAATTGCCCTCCCGCGACGGGAGGTCGATTCTGGGAATCGCCCTCCTGCACCGGGAGGACGATTCCGGGAACCGCCCTCCCGCCGCAGGAGGCCAATTCCGAGAATTGCACTCCCGCGGCGGGAGTCTGATTCCGAGAATCGCCCTCCCACTGCTGGGGGGTGATTCCCAGAATCAGCCTCCCGCGGCGGGAGGGCGATTCCCGGAATCAGCCTCCCGTCCAGGTGGCGGCGAAGGCTAACCGCAGGGCGGGAGGGGGGCTGCATGTAGTCTCCCCGCCCGCCCAGCAGCCGGCCTCCGCTGCCACCTGGGCTGGTGGCCAATTGGCAGCGCCACCACGATCAAAAAATTCTTTTTATTTTTTTTAATTTTTAATATTTTTTTTTTTAAATTTTTTTTTTTTTTTTTTTAAATTCAAAAGATTTAAATTTTTTTTTTTTTTAATTCAAATTTTTTATTTTAAATTTAATTTGTTTTAATTTTTATTTTGTTTTAACATTTAATATTTTAGATTAATTATTTTTTAAAATTTTAAATTTATTTATTAAATTTTAATTTAATTTAATTTTTTTTTAAAATCTTTTAGCTTATTTAGTTTTTCATTTTTAAAATTTATAAATTGTTTCATTAAAAAAAAAAACAGTAAATTTATGGATATTTGTTTTTTAATTATTTGCACGTGGTTTTTTTCATTTTTTTCATTTTTTAATGATAGTTTTTTTTATTTTAATTTTATTTTTCAATTTTAAATTTTGTTTTTTTTTGTTAATTTTAAAATTTGTATTTTTTTTCTTCTTATTATTATTTTTTTAATTTTATTTTTTAAATTTAAAGTTTTTTTTTTGTATTTTTTTTTTAATCTAAATTTTAATTTTGTAATTTATATTATTTTTAAATTTTCTATTTTAATTTTTTTTTTTAATTATACGGTTTTTTTAATAACTTAGAAAAATATGTTTTTGATGTTTTTTAAATTTTTTTCGTTAATTTTTGTTTTTTTTCTTTAAATTATGTGTTTTTTTTTTCAAATTTTGTCATTTCTTTTGATATAATTTTCAAATATTTTTGTTTTTTCTTTTGTTTTTTTTATTTATTTTTATTTAAATTTCTTATTTTTACGAGTTAATTTTGTTTTTTTTTACATTTTTATTGGTTTTTTTATTGTTTATATATATATATATATATATATATATATATTTATCTAAGTTTTGTGTTTTATTACCAACATGAAAATCACCACTCTAAAAAGAAAAAGTTGATGTTGCATCAATACGTTTCAAAATTAGCATGAAAATCACTAACATTTTAAAACAAATATTCATACTTCATAAATAAAAATATTAGAGTGTCAAAAATACGGTCCAAAAAAAAAAAAGGTGATTCTGCATCACCACTTTTCAAAATCGAGTGCTTTTTATGCTACCAAAAAAAAAGTAGGTAACAGTGCGGTTACCTATTTCATCGGTAACAGTGTTAAGTCCGAAGGAAAGAGTGTCATCATGGTGGTAGTTGATAGACTTACCAAGTATGCACACTTTTGTGCATTATCTCATCCATTTAAATCAAGTACAATTGCTACTACATTTATGGACATAATTCAAAAGCTACATGGAAGCCCAAGGTTTATTGTGAGTGACAGAGATCCCATTTTTACTGGGAATTTTTGGACGGAGTTATTTTCTTGTTTGGGTACTCAATTAGCTCATAGCTCATCTTATCATCCTCAATCTGATGGTCAAACCGAGATAGTAAATAAATGTTTGGAAGGATATCTTCGTTGTTTTGTATCTGATAAACAAACACAATGGGTCAAGTGATTACCTCTCGCTGAATGGTGGTATAACACTTCCTTCCATACTGTAGCAAAAGTCACCCCATTTATGGCACTTTATGGATATCATCCACCATCCATCACATCATCTTTAAGGGAAAAATCGAAGGTTCAAGCAGTGGAAGATCACATCGAGCATCAACAAGAAGTTCTCCAACTCTTCAAGGACAACCTAAATTTGGCACAAAATCAAATGAAACAATAGGAAGATCAACATCGCAGCCAAAGAAGTTTTGATGTAGGGAATTGGGTATTTTTACGTCTACAACCATACAAAAAAATGTCCCTCAAGCAAACTAAGAAGGATAATAAATTATCGCCAAAGTATTATGGTCCTTACAAGGTGTTGCAAAAGATAGGTACTATGGCATACAAATTGGAGCTTCCTGCTTCTTCATGAGTGCATCCAGTTTTCCATGTTTCATGTTTAAATAATGTTATAGGTGAAAATATTCCAGTTCAAACAATATTTCGAGAACTTGATGAGGAAGGAAAAATCATATTGGAACCTGAAGCAGTCACAGAAACAAGAACTCAACAGCTACGGAACTGATCAATTTCAGAGTATCTCATCAAGTGGAAGAACTTACCCACTGAAGATTCTACATGGGAGGATGAGAATTTTATACAAAAGCACCCAGAGCTACTCAAGCATTGAGGACAACACTTTTTTGAAGGAGAGGGGCATGTTAGGTCCCTATATTACTAGTATAGTTCCTTATTATTGTTAGTGTAACCCCCTTATTGTTATTATTGTACCCTTGTAACCCCCATATTGTTATTATTGTGCCCTTAAATTATTATTGTTAGGTCAGCTAGGATTACATTGTGGCCCACTAGGATTACGTTATGGCCCCATGGACTCCTATATAAGTAAAGGAGGTTTTGTAAATTGCATCATCCAAGAATTGTCCATTTATGTAATGTATTGGAGGTTTCCCCCTCGAAGTGGCTTATTTGTAAGCCGTTGATATCTCTTTTCTTCTATCTTTGGAGCTAGTTACACTACAACATTCAACTCTAGAATTGATACAATGAAAACTAAATTATGTTCACTATTTGCCAATTTTTACAGAATTCCAATCTGAAACTTAGAGAGAGAGTTATGACGATTTTCCCAAGGTTACTTCTTTGGGATGAATTTTAGGAGCCTGCAAAAACACTGACTTCCATAGATCATATCTCCGAAATATTGTGCATCTTGATTAAATTTTTTTACAGGATCTTCCCCATTATTTTGGCTTCACCTCATACAAATTTCACGTTCTGAACCTTCGTAGAAAAAATGTTATAGCACAAATTCAATGATGACATGTTTCAGGTAGCAAAATCCCTACATGAAGAGGATATGAGGATCACAATTTATATAAATGCTTAGGTTGAGAGGGTCTTCAAAAAGTGAACGTGGGAGGGATTTTAGGAGCTTAAAAATTATTAATTATTTACTTTTCAATTACCCATGCCACAACCCCATGGGGTTTTATCCCACTAACTGAGGTTACAAACTTTAGACATGAATATCTATCAAATTGTGAAGAATTACATGGTGTGCCATATATCAACAAAAATATCTCAACAAGTAGAAACCATCAAAAATATTCTTGACCCAGAATCTAGTACTTTGGTAGGTCAAAAATACTATGCAAGATCGGGGTAGCCCCTGGTGTTACTTGGGTTGATATGAGTGACAACCACTAATCAACAATGTCCCCCTTTGGCATTGATGGCAACACAAGTACTCCCCCTGCGATCATGACACCTATTCGCACAAAATTATCTCCCCGTTTGACATCAATGGCAAAGAGTAACTCCCACTGAAACAACCATATTGTGGACCTGTAAACACTTGGACTCCCCCTAACAGACAACCATCCTGCGGATCTGTACACACTTTCACTGCCCCTTTATACTCTGAATAAGGAAAATATAATGAGAACTTGGAATAATTCCAAGCTTTTGGCGAAGATATTCAAATTATTCACAAGTATTCTTCATGCCCAATCTACATCTGTAAAGGCTTGAGTAATGAGAATTTTACCCTTGGGATAGCACAAGCCATATTCTGCTCTTCCCTTTAGATATCAAAAATTTATTTTGACGGCAATAATATGTGATTCTTTTGGTGATTCTTGGAATCTTTCTACTTGTACAACTTCTTGCATAGCATCTCACCAGTAGGCTGTTACATATAGAAGACTACCAATCATAGATCTGTCCAACCTCTGATCCACATCCTTAGATGAGTTGTCTATGCTCAACTTGCAACCTGTTACCATTGGAGTAAGGATGAGTTTGCAGTCTTCCATTTTTAATTTCTTGAGCATTTCTTTGATGTACTTGGCTTGACATATAAATATTCCTTTCTCTTGCTGAGATATTTGAAGCCCTAAGACGTATGTCAGCTCATTAAGTAAAGATATCTCGAACTGAATTTGCATATTTGTAGCAAAGTTCTTACTTAGTCAATCATCATTGCTACCAAATATTATATCATCCTCTTTAGTTATTAGACATGCTTTAGTTGCTTCATCCAAAACATATATGTCGTTTGGAGCTCGACTTGCTGTAGTAACAATTTCACCATACCTTCCTTTCCTGATTTCAAATTTTGTGGAGTTGAATAGTATTTTGTGTCCTTGATCACAAATTTGTCCAACACTGAGCAGATTGTGATTCATGTTTTCAACCAGTAGAAAATTATTGGCTGGATCATCTTTACTTCTAAGAGTGACGGTACCTAATCTTATAACATTTGAAGATCCATCATTTCCAAAGGAGACGGTTCCATCCTTCTTCTCTTTCAGAGATACAAATTTCTTTCTATCTCCAGTCATATGCATTGAGAAACCACTATCAACATACCACACATATTTGTTGTTTTGAGCCTTGACAGCGAGAGCACAATTATCAATCTTCTTATTCTTCCATGTTGATTCATTCTGTGGCTTCAAATATTCTTTTGGACGATTTTCAAGTCTGCAGTCTCTGGCTATGTGTGAAATTTTTTGACATTTGTAACATTCAATATTATTTATTAAATGTTCAAATCTATTGATGTTTCGTTGATCCTTAGGAGGTTCATATTTGACAGATCTCCTAGAATTGTAATGGTTCCTAGGGTACGTGTGACATTCTACAGCTTTATGACCAGATTTTCCACATGAATAACAATAGCCATAGAAAATATGTTGGTACCTATATGGAAAACTTCGTTGAGGAATTGTCTTCCAAGGCTGTTCTTGCGAATCTTGTCCAATGAAGTCTACATGCATGTCAGATCTCATAGGTTCATTTTATTTTGTTGGAGAAGGTCTTGCTTCTTCTTATTTGTAACCAAGGCCAGTTCTGTCATTCTAAGATCGTTAATTTTTAATGAGTTCTTCCAATGCCCTTGAGTTGTTGGCATAGTTTTCAACAAATTTTCCATTCTTCACTTCCTTACACAACAAGATTACTACGACTTCTAATGCTTCCCTTTCTTGGTTGATTTCTTCCAACTTATTTTTAAGTGACTGTTCAATACATTTTTTTCCTTCAGCTTCAATTTTGAGACCTTGAACTTCTTCTTCAAGAGTATTGGAATAGATCTTCTTAGCATTGAGCTCTTTTATAAGCTTGATTTCCTCCTTAGAAAATTATTCTATGACTAACCCTTCTTCTTCATTGTTTGATACCTCTTGTTTAATGTGCTTGGCCATAAACAATACTTTCTCATTGGCTTCTTCAACAATATCATTGTCTTCTTCGGATGATGAGCTATCTTATTTAGAGAGAAAGTTCCTTTTGAATCCTTTATTTTTCCTTTGCTTGTTCAATTTCTTAAAGCCATTCTTTTCTTTTGAGTTTAAATCACTTCTGTTTGGACATTTTTCTACGAAATGCCCAACTTCACCACAACCGAAACATATCAATGGAAGTTTACCCTTGAATTTTCCCTTACCAATTTTTAGTTTTCTCATAAAGTAAGCATATTCTCCATCAGAAAGACTTTCTTCATCATCTTCCTTTTCTTCGGACTTATAGGTGCAGGTATGTGCCTTTGAAGGTTGTTTCTCCTTATTGGTTTTCTTAGATGTAGTGAACACAGTTTCTAGATTCGAAGTACCCTCTTCTTCATCAAGTCTCATTTCATATGGTATGAGAACTCCATGTAATTCCTCTTTGCTGAGTTTGTCTAGATTTAAACTATATTCTAAGACCGATACCTTTGGGTTGAATCTCCTTGGTAACGTTCTAATAATATTTTGTATAATAGTCTTCTCGTCAACAGGCTCTCCCAATCCTTCCAGAGTGTTGGTTATTTCATCAACGTGTTGGAAGTATGCAATAATTTTGTTATCTTCTTTCATTCTAAGTTGCTCAAATTTTTCTCTGTAGATTTGAAGCTTTGCTTCTTTGAAATTTGAGTCACCTACATATATATTCTCAAGATTTTCCCATACATTTTTGGTGGTTTTACTACCCAACACCTTGTGATAAGCAAATTCAATAAGTCCACTGATAATAATATTCTTTTCTCTTGAATCATTTACCAAATTCTTCTTACCTTGTTCATCTACAGTTGATGTAAATCCATTTTGAATAGTGTCCCATACTTCATAAACTTGTGCCAAGAGATAGACCTCAATTCTTCCTTTCTAGAGTGCATAATTATTTTCATTGAACAAAGTTACACCATTCTTGGTATGCTCCATGACCTCCTTCCACATGTTAAACTATTTTTGAATGAACCAAGCTCTAATACCATTTATTGGAAATAATGAGAGGGGGGGTGAATCAGTATTCCTTTCAATTAGTATTATTATCAATATTTTGTAGAATTAGTTAATCTTCAATTATTATTAGTTTTTGTACAATGATAGTAGTAAACAAAATCAACACAAATGCACACAATTTTTAAGGTGGAAATCCTCTCCAGGACAAAAACCACCTAGATTTTTTTCTAATAATTCTTTAATATTCAAATTCAATTGAAAATAATGCTTCAAATTCCTAGAATCTAGAAAATAATACTTCTCCAGCTCCCACTAGATGGACGCTCCAAAGCCCAATATTCTTCAGTAGTCAACTGAATGAATCCCCCAACACCCAATGACCTAAAACTCACCCTAGCACCACGCTACCACCCTGAAATTTTCATAGGATTGAACATGTTGGTGACTTCATGCACCAGCCTAGCACCACCCTATCACCCTATAGAAGAATAAAAGAAGAATGGACTCATGTACCAGGGAAAATGGTCCACTTTACAATGATATAGAATGATGTAGAAGATGAAGACACACTAGACCATAACCCCAACTATGACACAACCACTTAAAGATGATCCTAGACCTCCCGACACTACCTCTTCAACTCTTGGCCGATAGACACTTGTACAATTTTTACAATGATGTATTTACAATGACTTAGTACAATGATACCTTTATAATGACTGTATGCAGTGATGCCCACTTAAAGACTTCATGTGGTGAACTTCTTGCTACTGTTATGCACCTTGATTTCTGCTCTTGTCATTCTACCCTCTGCTGCACCTTGCTTTTCTTTATTACCCTAGAAATTATGGTCCTTTGCAACCCTTGACAACACCTGACCTAGCTTTTTCTTGCCTTCTAGGATTTCGATATTGAATCTGGTGTATCTATGTTATTTCAGATAGCCAATATGTTATTTTCAGTTTTGTAGTAGTCCTCTGAGACTTCTTTCCAATGCCATATGTCTGACCCAATTTGGATTCTTCAAGGGAGATTTATGCCCAATCTCTCACAATGACCTAATTATGGACTAGTTTAGTAGAGCGAACTTGTACGGCGTGCCACGTGTCACTATTTC
The DNA here is from genome assembly GCA_034641835.2 of Pinus albicaulis. Lineage (NCBI taxonomy): Eukaryota > Viridiplantae > Streptophyta > Pinopsida > Pinales > Pinaceae > Pinus > Pinus albicaulis. The sequence continues at coordinate 1,657,753,101 of CM076575.1, forward strand.
CTCATTAAGCTTTAAAATTGATACAGAAAAATATACAGTCTATGAACTATCTACAACATTTTACATAACTCCAATATGATACTTATAGAGAGAGTTATGATGAGTTTCCCAAGGTCACTTCTTTGAGATGAAGTTCAAGAGCCTACAAATACATTGAATTCCACAGATCATATCTCCGAAAATATTGTGCACCTTGATTTGCAACTTTTATAGAAGCTTCCTCAGGATTTCGGCTTCACATCATAAAAATTTCTTTTAAACCTTCGTAGAAAAAAAATTATAGCGCAAATTCCAGAATGACTTGTTTCAGGTAGTGAAATCCCTACATGAGGAGGATATGAGGATGACAATTTATATAAATTCTTAGGTTGAGAGGGTATTCAAGAAGTGAACGTGGGAGGTATTTTAGGAGCTTAAAAATTATTAATTATTTACTTTTCAAGGACCCATGCCACAACCCCATGGGGTTTTAGCCCACTAACTGGGGTTACAAAATTCAAACATGAATATCTCTCAAACCGTGAAGAATTACATGGTGTGCCATATATCAACGTAAACAGATCAACAAGTAGACACCATAAAAAATATTATTGACCCAGAATATAGTAATTTTGTAGGTCAGAATTAAAATGAAAGATTGGGGTAGACCCTGGTGCTGCTTGTGTTGATATCAATGATGATCACTAACCAACAGAGCCAGCAGTAGAAATCGAATAGGTCGAGGTCTGAATCTGTCTCATGGATCTTGTAATCAATGTTAGCCAGGGGAATACAATCCAAGTATACCTGGGGGTAGAACATGGGATTGAAAGGCTGCTGACCTGCCTTGGGAGGTATAATTCGATTTTTTTCTCTCTGTTTCACCTGTAATGGAGAATGGGCTACGAGATATGGGGAATCAAGAAGGGATAAATGGTATGAATTGACACTGGGGAAGGGGTAAGATCAAAGGGGATCGAGATGATAAATTAAATAGTTGAAACGAGACTGTAACTAGGCTCACAAAGCAGTAGTTTTTCCTTATTTGATGTGAAATTTACCCTTAAGCCAGGGATGGTCATGATCTCCTCTATGGTTTTTTGTAAATCTCTAAAACTGTGGAAATTCAATAGTGACAACAATGTAACCTTTGGCACCGCGGTGAGTTTGGGTTTTAACATGTGGATGGAGGGTAATCATTGAGTTCGCGCGGGTCTGTTGGATAACAACCTAACCATTCATGGTGCAATGGTGGTATTGGTGGGAGGGGATGTGATGGGGTGGAGTGGGTAGGTGATGGAGGACGTGGTGCAACAACATTGTCAACGGTCACAGGTGGTAGTAGTTTTGGGGGCGACGGAAACAAATTTTCAGAGGGGGGATCCGCTGGTAAGTGGCAATGGAGAAGGGGGTTGCAATGTTGTGGGAACGGGATAGATGGAGGAGGAGGCGGTAATCGATATCACCCATTTTGGACCTCGCCCCCCTTTGTTAACGCCTAGCGGCTGAAGGGGGGGCGAAATGAATTGAGGTTCATCGATTACGAGGTGAGGGGTTAAGATGGAGGGTAAGGAGGGGGATGTTTAGCACTGATGCAACGGGGTGACAAGACGGTGGGCCCAAGTCCAGGAATGAGTGCCGGGGGGAAATCGTGACATGGCAGGGAGGTGGGGCCCGAAGGCTATCACACATTGCACATCGGAGGATTTAGCTATGCATGGTAGAGGTAAACCTTAACTATTACGAAGTGTGGCATGCTGGGGAGAGGGAGGTGACGTCACAAGAAGGGCCCCACTACTATCACAAATCGCACTTTGGAGGATTTAGTTATTAGCAGTAGGGGTAAACCTTTAAAATTGCGAAGTGAGAAGCGCAGGGAGGAGGAGTGACGTGGAGATGAGGGGCCTATAGACATCACAAATCACACTTCGGGGGATTTAGTTATTAGTAGTATGGGTAAACCTTTAAACATGTGAAGTGCATGGGGAGGGAAAGTGGTGTGGTAGGGAAGGTGGGACTGCCCACATCCCGCAAATCGCAGACTTTAAAATTTTCTTTAGCACTATCCTTTTTTTTTTTTTTTTTGTAGAAATTTTTCGGTAGTAATCACATGCAAAAGAACGAAGTCGACGCGTTTCGAACCAACCAGTGTGGTTCATCATCAGGACTATGTGAGAGATCAGATCCAGACATTAAGTATAAATATATGTAGAAATGACTCAACTAGCCGTTAGGATAACGGCTAGTTTGACTTTGAAAAAGTAAATATTCCATTATTTATTTATTTAATTTTATTTTTATTAATTTTATTTATTATTATTATTTATATAATGGAAAGTAATTTAACAAATCGTGGACTATACACGTAATTTTTTATTAAATTGTATAATAATCAATTATTATTATTAATTAATAAATATAATTAATTCTATTCATAAGATTTAATTATAACAAACCAACATCAAATAGTCAACCAAATAGTCAAATAAATAAATAAATAAATCAATAATAAAAAACAAATATATATATATATATATATATATATATATATATATATATATATAAATAAAAATAATAAAAAATAAAAAATAAATAAATAAAAAAAAATAAAAAAAAATAAATAAATAAATAAATAAAATAAATAAAAATAAATAAATAATAATAATAATAATAATAATAATAATATAATAAATAAAAACAAAAATATAAACTAATAAATAATGAGAATAAATAAAAATATTTTATAATTAATATTATTATTATTATTTTTTTTATTGATTTTAATTTTTTTTATTTTTTTTATTATTATTATTATTATTATTATTATTTATTTATTTTTATTTTTATTTTTATTTTTTATTTATTTATTTATTTATTTTTTTTATTTTTTTTTTATTTTTTTATTTTTATAATCAAATAAATAAAGTAAAAATAACTAAATAATTAATAATAATAATAAAAATCAAGAATATAAGGCAGGAATCCAGCATCTGCTGATATTCCAACCATCATCTCTATTGAGATTAATGGGCCTTTTTTCAATTTCAATAGCCTCTCTCAACTTACGATGATGGAAGTGGTCGATTCTAGCGATGACCTTAGCATCTTCTATGCAAACATGATGGTTAGTCTTTTCTGCATGCTTAGCTAAGGCGGATGAGCGAGATCTTCTATGTTTGATATCAGCCGCATGCTCACAGATCCTTTGATTAATGGACCGACCTGTCTCACCAATGTAGGGAGTCCCACAGGAACAGGGAATGATGTAGACACCTTTTCCATCCCTGGGGTCAATCGGATCTTTAACCGATTTAAGAGAACTACGAATTGTACTAAGGGGCTTGAAATAAGAGGAAACCTTATGCTTTTTAAGGATTTTAGCAATCTTATCAGTGGTACCCTGGATGAATGGAAGGCTGACACTGCCATACCATTCACTCGGTTCTTTTTTATTTTTATTATTAATAGGACCTTTCTCTGCTTTGAGAAAAGCTTTGAGGCCTTGCGACATACTATAACCATTATTACAAAAGACATTCAACAGATGGGTCTTTTCCCCCTCAAGATGAGACTCATCAAAGATTCTCAACGCCCTTGTGGCTAGGGTGCTAAGGACGCCTAATTTCTGAGCAGGGAAATGGTGGGAGCTAGCATGAAGATATTGCTCAGTATGAGTTTTCTTTCGAAAAACTTGATGGGAGAAAGAACCATCATCATTTCTTGTTGTGAAGCCAGCTCCAAAAATAGAAGAAAAGAGATATCAATGCCTTAGAAATAATCCACTTCGAGGGGGAAACCTCCAATACATGATATGAATGAAAAATTCTTGGATGATACAAATGACAAAACATCCTTTCTATATATAGGAGTCCATGGGGCCACAATGTAATCCTAGTGGGCACAAAGTAATCCTAGCCGACCTAACAATAACAATGTAAGGGCACAATAATAACAATATTGGGGTTACAGGGGTACAATAATAACAATAAGGGGGCTACACTAATAACAATAAGGGGCTAAACTAGTAATATAAGGACCTAACATGCCCCTCTCCTTCAAAAAAGTGTTTTCCTCAACGCTTGAGTAGCTCTGGGTGTTTCTGTATAAAATTCTCATCCTCCCATGTAGACTCTTTAGTGGGTAAGTTCTTCCACTTGATGAGATACTCTAAAATTGATCGATTTCCTAGCTATCAAGTTCTTGGTTCTGTGACTCCTTCAGGTTCCAATATGATTTTTCCTTCCTCATCAAGTTTTGGCAATATTGTTTGAACTGGAATATTTTCGCCTATAACCTTCTTTAAGCATGAAACATGGAAAATTGGATGCACACGCGAAGAAGCAGGAAGCTCCAATTTGAATGCCATGGTACCAATATTTCGCAACACCTTGTAAGGACCATATTAATTTGGCGATAATTTATTATCCTTCTTAGCTTGCTTGAGGGATATTTTTTTGTATGGTTGTAGCTATCAAAATACCTAGTCTCCTACATCAAAACTTCTCTCACTGCGATGTTGATATGCTTGTTTTTTCATTCAATTTTGTGCCAAATTTAGGTTATCCTTTAAGAGTTGGAGAACTTCTTGTTGATGCTCGATGTGATATTCCACTGCTTGAACCTTAGAATTTTCTATTAAAGATTATTTGATGGATAGTGGATGATATCCATAAAGTGCCATAAATGGGGTCATTTTTGCTGCAGTATGGAAGGAAGTGTTATACCACCATTCAGCGAGAGGTAACCACTTGACCCATTGTTTTTGTTTATCAGATACAAAACAACGAAGATATCCTTCCAAAAATTTATTTACTATCTCAGTTTGACCATCAGATTGAGGATGATAAGATGAGCTATGAGCTAATTGAGTACCCAAACAAGAAAATAACTCCATCCAAAAATTTCTAGTAAAAATGGGATCTTTGTCGCTCACAATAACCCTTGGGTTTCCATGTAGCTTTTGAATTGTGTCCATAAATGTAGTAGCAACTGTACTTGCTTTAAATGGATGAGATAATGCACAAACGTGTGCATACTTGGTAAGTCTATCAACTACCACCATGATGACACTCTTTCCTTCGGACTTAGGTAAACCTGTGATAAAATCCATTGAAATCTCCTCTCAACGTTGACTTGGAATGGATAAAGGTTGTAGAAGTCCTGGGGTCTTAATTGTTTCCACTTTATTCTGCTGGCAAACCAAACATTCCGCCAAAAACTTTCGAATATCAGATTTAAGGCCATCCCAAAAAAATTCTTTCTTCACCCTGTGGTAAGTTTTTAAAAATCCTGAGTGTCCTCCTAAAGGAGAAGTGTGCAATTCCAGAAGAATCTTTTGTTTTAGTTGGGAATTCTTACAAAGATATAAGCGATCTTTGTCCCATAAGGAATCATTTTTCCAACTAAATGTATCAGATGTACTAGGATCTTGCTGCAACTTTTGAATGAGTATCCATACATCTTTGTCCTTCTTCCATTCATCTCTTGCTTCAGTTATCCAATCTGGTTGGATAATAGAAATGGCACAAAGCAATGCTTCCACCTCTTCATTCTTTCTCGAGAGTGCATCTGCAACAACATTAAGCTTTCCTTTTTTGTAGATTATTTCAAAGTCATAACCCAACATCTTTGTGACCCATTTTTGCTGCTCTTCTGAAGATAGTCTTTGTTCCAAAAAGTGTTTAAGACTATCATTATCATTTTTTACCTTGAAGTGTCTTCCCATTAGGTAAGTTCTCCATTTCTTTAGTGCATGCAGTATTGCTAACATTTCCTTCTCATAAATAGGTTTCTGTAAATACTTTCCCTTGATTGGACGACTTTCAAAAGCAATGGGTCTTCCTTCCTGCATTAAAACTGCACCAATTCCATTTCCTGAGGCATCACATTCCACAATAAAGTTTTTTGTGAAGTCTGGCGTAGCTAAGACCGGTGCATGGCACATTGCCTCCTTAAGACGTTCAAAGGCCTTAGTTGCTTCAGGAGTCCATGAAAATGCATCTTTCTTCAATAATGTTGTTAAAGGTGCTGCTATTCTCCCATAATTCTTAACAAACTTGCGATAATACCCTGTTAACCCGAGAAATCCTCGCAACTTCTTTATGGTTGTGGGGACTTTCCATTCCTTAATGGCTTTAATTTTGTTAGGGTCTACTTTAACACCCTCGTGAGATACAATATGACCCAAATATTCCATCTCTTGTACTCCAAAGAAACATTTGGATTTTTTTGCATATAATTGTTTCTCCTGCAATAGTTTGAGCACCCTGTCAACATGTTCAACATGATCCTTCCAAGACCTGCTGTAGATTAGTATATCATCAAAAAATACTAGCACAAATTTTCTAAGGAAGGGTTTGAAAATGGAATTCATCAACCCTTGAAATGTAGAAGGTGCATTGGTAAGGCAAAAAGGCATGACCAAAAATTCATAATGACCCTCATGAGTTCGAAATGCTGTTTTTGGAATATCTTCAGTCTTCATTCTAATTTGATGATATCCCGAACGAAGATCCAACTTGGTAAAATAAATTGCTCCATGTAATTCATCCAATAATTCATCAATCACAGGAATGGGAAATTTATCTTTAATGGTGAGCTTATTGAGCTCCCTATAATCCGGACACATGCGCCATGATCCATCCTTCTTGTGTACCAATACTATAGTAGTAGAGAAATAACTTTGACTAGGTTGAATTATACCCACCTCTAACATTTATGCAATCATACGTTCAATTTCACTATTTTGGACATAAGGATATCTATAAGGCCTGATGTTTGGAGGAACACTTCCTAGAATAAAATTAATAGCATGATCATGATCACGAATAGGTGGAAGCCCTTTGGGAGTTTCAAACACCTTGGAATGATTGTCCATGACTTTTTAGAGATCTATAGAAATAGATGATTTTGATGTTGGAACTTCTAGTGAGAATAATTGTGAAATTACACCTCATTGTTATTTCTTTAAAAGCTTTGTTATGAAATTAGAGCTTATTATCTTTCCTGGATTCCCTGCAGTACCCCATAATTCGACTTCCTTTCCTTCTGAAAAAAATTTCAAGAAAAGTTCTTGAAAATTAAAAGCTACCATCCCCAAAGATTGTAACCATTGTACTCCTAGTACAACATCAACACCTCCTATAGGAATGGAAAGCATTGGAATATTCAATACATATTCCCCCATGGTTAGCTTGATATTATGGCATTTTCCATAGAAATTTATAGTTCCTCCATTTGAAACCATCACTTGACATTCTGGTGCTGGGTATAGGAAACAATTCAATTCTTTGGCTACCTTACAATGAATAAAATCATGGGTCCTACTTGAATCAATCAACACTATTATGTTTTTCTTCTTGATATGCCCTTCTATCTTGAGAGTTTGAGGAATGGTAATTCCTACCTATGCATTACACGATATGGTCAGATTCATTTCTTCCTCTTCTAGGGTTGGTTCCTGCTGTATATCCTCTTCTTGTTCAGTTTCTTCTTCCTCTTCACAATCTATGTAAAATAATTTCTTCTTAGCACATTTATGACCTTTAGTGTATTTGCTATCAAAAATGTAGCAAAGCCCTTTTGCTCTTTTTTCTTCCAATTGTTGTGGTGTCAACCTTGTGGGTTGTGGAAATCTTGGAGTAGCAACACTTCCATCTTTATAGAAGTGAATGGTAGGCTTCCTTGTCGCCATAATTTTACATTCATTTTTTCTTGCCAACCTGGATTCCTTCTCCAATGAATCAGGTTCCGAAACATGAAATTCATGTTGGATGTTATCCTTTAAAGTACCTATCAAGATATCAATCCTTTGTTCCTCTAAAATATCAGTTACCCTTATATTCAATTTTTGGAAGTCCTCAATGTGCTCCCTCACTGAAAATTTTTGTTTGAGATTTATCAATTGGCTAAAGAAATTGTTGCTCTTTGTATCCTCATAACGTGCTATCATTTCCTCTATAAAAATTGACCAAGTGAAAAAACTTTTACGGTAGCAAAGCCATCGATACCATAAAAATGTATTTTGCTCTAAATGTAAAGTTGCAATGCGTACCTTTTGTGTGTTTTGCACATTATTGAGATCAAAATATTTCTCCATTTGTAGTATTCATGTTACAGGATCTTTTCCATCAAACCTCCTCATATCCATTTTTGGAATATGGTGGTTCTTCCCTCCAACATTAGATTTTATGAAATCATGATTAACATTTATTTTGTTCTCATAATGAGTTTACTTTGCTATCTTTTCACCATTAGGAAACATTTCTTGTATCAACTTTTTCAAACCTTCCATGTCTACTTTTAGATAATTCTTCATGTTTTCCATCTTAGCTTCCATGTCACCCATCTTAGATTCCATGCCAGCTTCCATGCCAGCCCTCTTAGCTTTCATTCCATTCTTCAAACCATCCATATTAGATTCCATTCCTTTCTTCAAACCATCCATCTTAGATTCCATGCCTTTCTTCAAACCATCCATCTTATTTTCCACACCTTTCTTCAAAACTTCCATGTCATTTTTTGTTGCTCTTTGCGAGAGCGAAATTTTTTGCACTTGCTCTTGTAATTTTGATAAGTCATGTTGCCATTATTCATCTTCATGAGTCGTAGTAGAGCCTTCTAAATGCTTAATAGGTGTTGAATTATTTTTAGGGGCCATTTGAAAATCCAACATTGATATCTATTCTATAATATGCCCTTGGAATCAATTCAACTTAATTCTTCAAACAAGACCTATGCAATTCGGAAAAAAAAATACACACCTTTTACTTGCTTTTGAGGAGCTCGATATTGAAATTGAATTATATATATACTTATAGATCCTCAATATCTAAAATTCAGGCTTGTAGTAGTCCTCCAAAGCTTCTTTCAAATGCCATAGGTCTAACTTGATTTGGATTCTTCAAGACAAAGTTATGTCCAATCTCCCACAATGACCTAATTATCAACTGGTTCAGTAGAGAAAACTTGTACGACTTGCCACGTGTCACTGTTTTCTCCTTTGGCTATGAAATTTATAGACAGGAAACTATAGTCTGTGTAATTCCAGTCACTTTTTATAGAATTGCAATCTTATGCTTAGAGAGAGAGAGTTATGAAGCTTTTCCCACAATCACATATTTGAGATGAAATTCGGGAGCTTGAACAAGGCCTAACTTCCACAGATCATATCTCCAAAAATATTGCAAACCAAGATCTGAAATTTTGTGACGATGTTCCTTAGGATTGTAGCTTCGTGCTCTACAAATTTTAGCTTGTGAACCTTCGTAGAAAAACATTTATAGCGAAAATTCCGCGATGACCTTTTTAAGTGAAATTTAGGAGCTTGTAAAAAGACCTATATTCCATAGATCATATCTCCGAAAATATTTTGAACCAAGCTCGGAAGTTTTGCGACGTTGTTCTTTAGGATTTGGGCTTCGCACTCTAAAAATTTCAGTTTCTGAACCTTCGTAGGAAAAACGTTATAGCGAAAATTCCACGATGACCTGTTTGGAGCAACGAAACCCTAGAATCCAAAGCTCTGATACCGAATGTTGTGAAACCAGCTCCAAAAATAGAAGAAAAGAGATATAAATGCCTTAGAAATAAGCCAGTTCGAGGGGGAGACCTCCAATACATTACCTGAATGAACAATTCTTGGATGATACAAATGAGAAAACATCCTTTCTATATATAGGAGTCCATGGGGCCATAATGTAATCCTAGTGGGCCACAATGTAATCCTAGCCGACCTAACAATAACAATGTAAGGGCACAATAATAACAATATTGGGGTTACATGGGTAAAATAATAACAATAAGGGGGCTACACTAATAATAATAAGGGGCTATACTAGTAATATAGGGACCTAACACTTTCAAACTTGCGAAGTGTGATTTGGTGCTTGGCGGGACTTGCACAGTGATTTAGATGAAATATACTTCCTCTCAAAGGATCTTAAAGTAACCATTTCATTATTTCCTTTCGTTTCTTCCTCCTTTGCATATATACCTACTCGAACTACTCATCATAACATTTTTTCTTCCTTTGTAGGGTGAATCTAGAATCAAAGACCCCAAACATTTTATTTAACATTCTAACCTAACCTCTATCCCTTATTTCTCTTATTGGTCCAGATTAATCTATTGAACCAATCTCATTGTCTACCTATCTACTGATAAGCCAAGATTAAACAGTTTGGAAAATATTTCTTTTCTAACCTATCAATAGAAATTGGAAACTGTCCAATCATGATTAAATTGTATGAGTGGACAGACCTATCTAAAGAGTAGTGGCATTTAAACTTGCAACACTTTCAGTTTTATTTCTTTTTTGGGTTTCTTCTTTCTTTTTTTTCCCTTCTTTTTTTTACTCTTTTCATTATTTTCTCTTTTCTATTTTCTTTTCTATATTTTTATACCCTCTTTTCTTTCTTTCTCTTTTTTTTTCATTTTTATTTGAAATCATTTGAATTTTGAAAAGACACACAATAATTAAAACCTTTCATGAAATATGAAGTATCCAGTCACCTTGAGATCTAGTCACATGTATGTTTAGCCATACATGTGGTAATTGGGTTCGCAAACCATTTCAGATTTTCCAGTACATATTTTTATAGCATAAATATTCAGTCTATTCGCCATAAGACTCCACTATACTACCATTTTTCTTTCTAAGTCTCGATCCATAACATTAAAAATAACCCATAAGAATATAATTATATAGGAATCAATATTATGTTTACAAAACTCTAGTGAACAAAGTTTAATTTTCCAAAACCATCAAGTTACAAAACTTCAACCTTCCCATGTTTTAGTTTTCAACAAGATGTGCTGCTAGTATTTTGAGGGGATCCTTCTTGGACAGTGCCCTACGCATTATTTTACCCTTTTTTTGAGATTTTTTAGATTGTCTTTCAGATTCTCCTAGAATCCCATGCTCAGCTCTAAAATACCCTTCTTCTTACTCATCAATAATTAAAATTGGTTCCTTTAGCTTTGAATTTAGTTTAGCTTTCAACCCTGGTCTTGGTTTGTTTTTAGGCCTTGTTCGTCTTCTCCTAGAGTATTCTATTGTATGGTGAAATTATCCAAGATCTTCACCCTTATTTCTAGATTCTCCAATTGTTTCATCTTTGTTGTTGTGTTGTACTTATGTCTGTTGTCATCTACTCCACCTAGTATTTAGCCTAGGGATTTTCCTCCTATCAGGGATTTATATGGCTTTTTCAACAACTTGGTGACTTCTCTTAGCCTTTGTATCTAGAGCCCTTTCCTTCTTATGTTTCCTAGGAAGTGGCTATCTCATTACCCTCTTCCTTGACTGAGATGTTTTCTTCTTTAATGCATGCATGTACAGGATATGGAAGAGGTCATGGTGGTAGATATCACCGAGATATAAAACTTTCCTTTTTATTGCACATGCCACCATTTTAATTAAGCTTTGATGCATGAGATAAGGGAGATTCATCCTATTGAACTGAGTCGTGTTTACCAGAAATATCATGTGGTACAAAAATAGATTAAAGGATCAGCCATAATATGTGATATAAAGTTGAATTTGTCGCATTGGTTTATCCCACTCTGGTTTTAAAATTCCACGATAGACCCCCACACTCCAGCAAGGGCCATGACAATTGCATTTTAGGAAAAAATTCAGGTTTACCCCTTGAATTGGCTTCCTTTTGAACCACCTCTCCCCCTCAACTGGTATGTGCGTTGCTTATGCAATTCTTTCTTGTATTACAGGAAACACTAGCCCCTCAACCTTAGCACTGGTACCATCAAAAGTATCAACAAAATCATAAGAGAGTTTCATTTTATGCCTCGTGAGCAATTTAACAATGGGAAACCAACCTTCTTCGTTGAAAAATGGAAATTCCTCAGCACCATAAACCTCGAACGCACATGCTCCATCCAGATCATAAAGTTTGAGGTGCCCACTCTTTCCCATATGTCAGAAAATCATATAAGCATACAATATTGGTCAATTTCAGTCATAAAACATAGGAATACACATTACACAGTCATAAAAACACTGTCTTCAAATGCTTATGGAAAATAGATTTTGCAGAAATGACATACATGGAAGTTGATATGACAATGGTCTTTCAAAAAATTCAAACCTATGAATTTGAAGGTAAAATAGAGCCAAAAAAGAAATAAGACTTTTAGACTTCATCTTTGTAATCCAAATAATTTGGTAGTAAATGTTCTTACAAAAATTTTTCCTGTCATTAAATGATATAAAACATACTCTAATTAAACAAGACCCACTCTACGAGGCCGATTCAATTAGCATTATTAAAGAGAAAATTCATGGACTTGGAAAGCCTTTAGTGCTATAATCTGGAAGGAAACCTTTAGTGCGAGAATCTGTAATTTTTGGTGCTCTAGGAAAATAGAAGAGAGAACATACTTCGTTGCCTCTTAGATATTTCAGAATAAAAATAAATAAATCAGATAACCAAATGGAGTTTTTAAGGATTCAATCAATTGAATTATTTATAAATTATATGTCAAACAAATATCCACTATATCTACTAAAAAATTATGAATATTTTGAGGGGCTTGAAACATGATTCAAAACAACAAATTCCATTTCTAAATTTTATGATATGTATCCAATGGTTCACAACTGAGTCTTGACTAGTGAAAAAGACACAACGTTGACATCATTCTAGAAACCTGGTCACGATAAATGGAAATTCTACTAAACTTTGATGTGCATATAGAATTACTCCTCTACTTAATCAAAATATGTCCTAAAAATTCAATAGAACATGAATTCTCTATGATCTACACATAGGTACGGTAATCCTAATGCATATTGGGGTCTATGGATGATTTTTATCCATGCAAGGTACTCTTCAAATGAATTTTCCATATTAGAGGAGGAAGAAAAGGAATTCAGCCTCTTCCATAAGTCTCTAACTTGGGTTGAAGAAGAGTTGTAGAGATTTAAAGCTAGAATATTGTGGCTTAGAGGTAGTGACATAAGTAACAAAATGTTCATAATCATAGCCATGTTGAGATTACAGGAAAATAATGTGAAATCCATTATGGTTAATGAGGAGATTGTTAGCTCATATCCCAAAATTACAGAAGTATCCTTTAATTGTTTTAGTGACATGTATTTAAAACAAGGAATAATACAACTTGAAGTGGTAAATGAAATTCTTAAACATATCCTATAGGTAGTTTTGATGAAAGGTAAGGCACCCAAGCGAGATGGATTTTAGGCCACTTCCATTCGAAGTGTTGAGACATAAAAAATTTAGGTAGGAAAGGGCACTAAGAGAAATCATCACAAGGCACCAAGGTAATATTGGAGGGAAAAATATGGTGTGAAATCCCAAAGGAGGTCAAGGGACTAAGAAAATAGTAATACAACTACACTAGCAAACCCATTTTCCACTAACAAGAGCACTAGAGCACCTTCAACTATCTAATGCATTTGGACCCGAGCAGGAATTCAAAATAGAACTCCGTATCCATTTCACTAAATAGTTCCTCCTAATGCCATTAACATTGTAATCAGCCCCAAATTTTTCTGTAATGACTTTTCCAGTGTAAGATCCAACACCGCCAGTCCCATAAAGACCTTCAAAGGGATCTGCAATCTCAGTAGGAGAAGTAGCCTATAGGTGTCTTAAATTCCTTCATTCAAATCATGAAACTTGGCACTGCAAAAGGATAAGCACAAAATTTTGGGCACTATTTTCAAGAATTCCCAACCCATGCATCAGAAAATGTGTATCCTATAATGGATGGGAATGTAAAATAATGAAATCCACAGATTTCTCTGCAGAAGTCCTCGACAACAACATCTCTTGAAGTGAGGAGGAGGTAAACAACATTCTTCGGATCAATGGAAAGTGGAATACTCTTGGTGTTTATGGTATTCTTTATCACTTCCTGAATAGTAAGCCTAATCAGTACATTATCATGGGAGTATTAGTCATTGTGTTTTTGATAATATTGGCACCAATCTAATCAGTATATAGTCTCACTATTTTCCAACACTAGCACATGGAAGGGCTCCTTTTATTAATAGAGATTGATAGAAGAAACTAATTGATAGCCCTCTTCTCCTTCTTACTCCACTTACCATACCAGATTGTATGGACATTGATAGCAGAATTTCAATGCCCTGGATGATATCATAGGGTATAACTATGTAATTACCTATAATAAAGGTAAATAAATTGTGATAGATGATGCCTTATCCCAACAAGTTGAGGAGGATGCATCCCTTTTCTTATCTCTACTAGCTCTAGGTTGGTTCTAGGAATATTGCTAAGGATGGTTAGAAAATGAAACTGTGATTCAAATGAGACCATAAGCTTAAAAAATGTCCCAAACCTCCTAAGAGATATACATTGTAGCTAGATGCATTGTGACACAAATAATGCATTATTATAATAACTAATTATTCCTTAAAACAAGGATCTTAAAGAAATTCCATTCTTATATTATAGTCTAAAGTGCTTTCTTGAACAAAGGCTATCCTCACGAATGCAACGTAGGTGGGCCATTAAGCTACTGGGGTGTGACTATGTAATTACCTATAATAAAGGTAAATAAATTGTGGTAGATGATTATTTGGGGCTTCTTTTTGTTGAAGGTTGAAAATAGAAGTTACATTTAATCTCTTCTTGCTCTCAAGAGGATAAGAAGATTAAAATTTTCACTTGATATTCTCTGAAGTTAAATCAAAATTCCTAAGGCACTATGTGCAAAGTCTCCTAGGAAATATGGAATGTGCTATATCATATTCCCTTGAAAGAAGAACTAAAATCCAAAGTATGTAGAAATTATAATCATATCAAGCCTTATGATATTTAAAGTTAACGAAAAATGATATAGTCTACGCATGGAAGGTGACAAGTTTGGATATCTCTTTGACAAATCAAAATCGACAACACTAATAAAAATAAAATATCTGAAGTTTAGTTATGAGACCAAGACTCTGTGACAAACAAGCCAATTTACTAAAGTATATGTGATATTTCTCTGTGAAGAAAAAGACTTGGAAAATGTTTACCCCGTTGTGAAAAGAATTGTGATTTTGGATGAAAGATATGTGATGTATTTAGAGATATAATTTATACCTCGTTATTTTTTGGAAGCCTATCAGATAATTATGTGAATTATATGACAATGTCTTGGTCTATAGCATTAATCCTTGACACAAGCAAAGTACTGAAGTTTGAAGACCTAAGAATACATGGTGACTTATTTACAATGATCTCCTAAGTTGATCTTGTTACAAATAGAAGATAGATCTATGAGATTTTTTTTGGCTCTTTGGAAAATCATCTTATAGAACCTTAATTCTATGTTATAATGCAAGGGATCTAGACTGTCTCATCATATTTGTAATTTTGTGAAAGAGCTGTGATTAAAAGGATGGGATTTATTTCGTTTTCATTCATTTATCTATTGGTTATTTAAATTTTGGACTGTATTTTAACATCTATTTTTCCATAGGTTTTGATTGTTGCTCTTCTCTACATGATATATATATGGATAGTTGGATCATCCAATCTTCATTATCCTAATGATGAACTAAATTCAGTAGTTTGAAACGTGTCAGTTCTAAAATTTCTCATGTGATTTCCCGGAAGATTTATTTTAAAAGGAATATCTTATCATTTATCATCACACAAATTTTATCACTTGCGATTTCCCATGGTCTATTTGGGGAAAAATTTTCAAGCATGCCATAAAGGTAGATTGGTCGCATTCCTCCTTAATGGATTCATATCCTTTATTGGATCTTCATACCACACCCAATAATTTTAATGCCCATTCTGAGATAAGTACAGAGGCACCATACCTTCATGCAAATACTATCACAACCAATATGGGAGAAGACAATTTTGAAGAACTTAATTTGTTGAGAGAGGAGTTGTTTGGCTATCTAGACCTATTTCAGAATATTCCTCCTTGTACTCTGAGCAAGATAAAAATTTTGATTGATTTGGATAAAAAAATTGTGGATGGTGTTAATGATCTTCATATTATGGTTTATGACTTCACCCATGTGTTGAGTGCTTATGAGTCATATTTGAAGAGGAAGAAGAGTTTCCTTAGTCCTAAAAAAAATAAAAGAAGCAAAAAGAATGTCAACTTGGATATTGATTTGAATTTCCTTGCATCCAAAGATGAACCATTTCAGTCTCAACACCTCAACAAGCATGGTTTTCCTCACTCCAACAATGCATCCTCTACTATTCCAAGTAATTTCTATAGGGAGAAGGTATCAATATGTTTAAATCAAATGAGTGATTTTTTAGGTTTTTTGTTAATTCTTTGCTCTTAATTTTTTGCACTGGTTGTTGTTTATGTTCTTAATGTAGTGTGTGAATGTTTATAGAGCTGCAACATCCCATTAATGTGATTTCAGATGAAGAACGTAGACAAACCCACCATCAAAATTTTTATCAGATGAATTAAGGTTCATTTGAAAAGACTCCTGATTGAACTAATATGTATTACGATGCATGTATTAATTAACATTTTATTATTTTCTATGATGGAAATTGTGTTTTTATCCCACAGACACATCAAGTTCTTCAATGGGTCCCCCTTGATCAAAACATGATTGGGTCACTAACATCATAGAAATCGGTGAATTTATAGGTTTATTTCTTTGTCTTTGCTCTTAGATTTTTCAACTGGTTCTTGTTGATGTTGTTAATGTAGTGTATGAATGTTTGCAAGGCTACAATATCCCATTAATGTGATTTCAAGTGAAGAACGTAGACTGACCCACCACCAATCTTTTTATCAGATGAAACAAGGAGAATTTTATGAGACTCCTAATTAATCTATTATGTATTCTGATGCATGCATTACTTGACATGTATGATTATTTTCTCTGATGGAAATTGTGTTCTTATCTTACAGACACAACATGTTCTTCAATGGGATCCCCTCGATCATAACATGATTGGGTCACTTAAAACACACAAATTGGTGAATTTCTTGGTTTGTTGCTTTGTCTTTTCTCTTAACTTTGTGCACTGGTTGTTGTTGATGTTGTTAATGTAGTGTGTGAATGTTTGCAGGGACGAAATATTGCAATAATATGATTTTAGGTGAAGAACGTAGACATACCTAACATCAATATTTTTATCAGATGAGTCAAGGTGCATTTGAAGTGACTCCTAAGTTATCTACTTTGTATTCAGATACATGTATTACTTCACATGTTATTATTTTCTCTGATGGAAAATGCATTTTTATCTTACAGAAAAAGTGGGTTCTTCAATGGGTCCCCCTCAATCAGAACTTGATTGGGTCACTGACATCATGGAAATTGGTGAATTTCCAAGTTTGTTGCTTTGTCTTTTCTCTCAACTTTGTGCACTAGTTTTTGTTGATGTTGTTAATGTAGTGTGTGAATTTTTGCAGCGTTGCAATATCAGAATAATGTGATTTCAGGTGAAGAACATAGACAGACTCACCATAACGCTTTTTATTATATGAGTGAAGGTTCTTATGAGGGGACTCCTAATTGATCTACTCTATATTCTAATACATGTATTACTTCACATGTTACAATTTCCTTTGATAAAAATTGCATTGTCATGTTACAAACACAACTTCTTCAATGGGCCCCCCTGGATACAAAGATGATTGTGTTAGTGACATCACACAACTTGGAGACACCATGCAAATTGGCTTCTCAAAAAACTTGTGAGAGAAACTGCACCTTCCTCTTTATTGTATGATGTACCAACATTCATGCGATGAATTTCATTTTAGTTGTTACGCTATGTTCTTGAGGATTCCCGGTGGAGTGACCATCTTTGGTTATGTGTGATTCCTAGCAAGGAGGATTTTGTTGTTAGGGTTTTCCTAGTTTCCCTGGCTAGGGTTAGGAGAGCTTAAAATTGTTCTAGCTTCTGATAAGCTACAATTATGTACGTGTAATTCATATTTTCTATATAGATGAAGTGTTTCAATAGTCCAATAATTGAGTACTTGAAGATTTGAATCCAATAATTGAGTACCTGAGTAATGCGATTTCCAGCATTTTCTTATAACCCCAATTTGACAGAATAGAAGGTTGAAATTATCAATGTTTTACCATATATATGAGCCCAAAAAATGTACTTACTTTATTTTCTCTAAATATTTAATTCCAAAACCTAAATTGTTCATGGACATGATAACTGAACTAATTTATTTTTTCTGGTATTTATCAATAAGTTCAAGTTGATTGAACTCCCACAAAAATGTACATAATCTTTGAGATTGATGGTTCCTCCATGCTAAAATTGATGTAGCCAAATTCAAAATAAATTTTAATCCATGATTAAAAAAATTTGTAAGCAGACTTGGGATTTTTTTTTTCTGTTTTCAATGAATCGTGAGTGGCCCTGTGAGGATTAAGCCACAACAAATTTTATAGGTGTTGGGAAAAATACTTGGGGGGGAGCGTGGGGGGGGGGGGGGGGTGTGAGCCGGCTTTTTAAAGTTTACTGATAAATTTTACTTTTTCTTTGCTAAATTCCGTAAATGACTTTAATGAACCCAAATCACATATACAAGAGCATATACCAAAAGAAACATGCGTATATAGATATGATTTTATTGTTAGGAAACTTTCAGAAACAATATTTAACTCATATTATCAGTTTTTGCATCTTTAAGCAGTAAATATGTATAGTAGCAACAAAATAAATCATCACAAGAGAATCACACATGAACACGAATATTTAAGGTGGAAACCCAATTCGGGAGAAAACCACCACTGCTGTCGTCTCTGTCTTTAATATGTATTATATGAAAACTGCTTACAATATTGTACTGATATAGACTCATATCAGTAGGCAAGCATCTACCTGCAGAAGGCTGCTACCTTCTCTCGTTCTTCAGTTGCTACTGGAAGGGAGCTACAACCCCCTAATCTCATTTTATAATCACTACTAGAAGGGAGCTTCAACCCCCTAATCGGAACACCGGCTTCTACAAGCATAAAGCTTCTACTTCCATACTTAAGGCTTGAAACCTCAGAATTATTGCAGGCCACGTTTCATCAATTTTCACACTAGATCAAATAACTTCAGCACAACTCTTCATAAGAACAATAATAATAACCTTCACACAATACTTCACTCCGAGCAGTGAGATCACTGTAACCATAACTCAGAAATAAACCAAACTTCAGAATCAGTATGAAAATCAAACTGAACCATGAACATTCATCATCTTAAAATGAATACGCTAGTTTGCTTCACTGAACCCACGTGTATACACATTTTCCTTCACACCAACCTACGTATAAATGTATGAATACTATTTTTCAAAATGTGATCCGTCTCAGATTCAGATCTGAGTTTTTCAGTCAGACATCTTTTCAGAAATACAGAACCATTAAAAAATGAGTCATCATTAACCATGTTTATTCACTCATTGATCATATTTTTACATATTCAACTTAGCAGCATGAGTAGTATTCAAGCAACCCAGATCTACATGAAGAATTTATTAACAGACAACAGGAATAAACAGATAACCTCTACAATAAGCTTCAGAAAAACTTGACTTCCATACACACCTTTTTCTGAGACAAAGTCGTGTATATATGCGCTTTTACCAAGACGAACTAGCGTATAGATCTGTGAATAATAAATTTGCAGATTGTTTAATATCTATAGAACTTACCCAGATTTCTTCACTTTTCTTTAGCAAGCATGTGCTAGGTCACAGATCTAATCATCTCTTCAATGGATCATTCAAGAGCATAGTCATTTTAGGTCTAGAGATCCTGAACTATCATTATATCCATGTGTGCATCATAGATTCAGATCTATCAATTAAAACAGAGCTCATCTCATGTAGATATACCTCAGAGAAAGATATTTAGTCACATCCCTTAAATGCACACCTTGCACTATGATCTTCTTCTTCTTATATATATTTAGCCATTACTAATACCATGAGTCAAAGCCATAGAATTTCCGATGGTATTATTGGACGAAATCAATTAGACAACACAACACTCAATACTGTGGGATGATACTATGGTAATGCCCCATGGTATCATAAATTTAAGCGTAAAAAGGCATACGTGACTTCAATCATACTTATCTGCGTGTATATACGACTTCGCTTCATAAAAACTGCGTATATACTAATTCTGGATGTATACGCGGGTTGCCTTCATAAAACCTATGTATACATTGAAAAACATTTCTTGTTTCATTGCTCTGGAATTTACTGGAATTCCTTTCTCTGTCACATCTGAACTGACCTGTAGAAACATCATTTTTACATATTTAACACATAGGTTGCTTATCAAAAGGAAACTCATCAATTAGGTTAACATCAAGGACAACTTCATCAAGTAGGTTGCCATCAAGGACAACAATTGCATCATATTTCCAACAATCTCCCCCTTTGGACTTGATGGCAACCATGATGGTGTTTGATCACCACAACAGATAAATACATTAGTCATAACCTTTATCAACACCAAAATAGTCTCCCCCTCTAACATAAAGGGCAAAGGGCGGATCAATACCGAAACTAGGTTTCTCTTTTCTTGTATAAAGAAGAATTTTGCAGATCTGATGTGCACTGTATTCACCATGCTCCCCATGATTTCATGTTGAATCTTCAGAAATATTTTTCAATGAATTACATGACTCTATAACTCAACCGAGTATGACCTTTCCTATCACCAACGACTCATACTTACATCAAAGATCCAACCAAGTGGAATTACATATTTTACTCAACTTCCCAACCAAGTGGGTTTACAAATTTGAACAAGTCCTTTCATGACTGGATATCACAATTTTACATCATATGTCTCAACATGACCTTTTCATCAAATTACAGATATGACTACTTATAACCAAAACCAAAGAATCTAAAATATGAGATCATAACACAACAGCCAATCAGAATGCCAACAATGCATCCTTTTCCACAAGGCAGGTGCTCCCCCTAAGCTTGTGCATCCTGCACACCTTGAACAACAAAATCATCAAATCATCTTCATCAAGGAGATAAATATCAGATAATGATATAGAAATATGAATACTGGAACAACAATAAATATTACCCAAAAACACCACAACTGTTCTGAACGCTGACCTAGAGAATTTATGTCAGCAAAACCCATACACAGTTTTATGCATAGAAACTCACGTATATACGCGGTTTCCCTTTATGGAAGCAACGTATCGAGTTTAAACTTCTGAAATTAAGAATATTTGATCAGTGAGGCAGAGACAACTCCTAGCTTCTATCTGAGATATTCGAATGCTTCCCTAGGAAGAGGTTTGGTAAATATATCAGCAACTTGTTCTTTGGAGGGAACATACTCCAATTTAACCTTTTGTTCAAGCACTTGTTCACGTAGGAAGTGATACTTGATAGGAATGTGCTTGGTCTTGGAATGCATAACAATATTCTTTGAGATACTAATGGCACTTGTATTATCACATAAAATGGATATAGGAGGTGAAAATTTGATTTGAATGTCTTGTAGAGTCTGCATCATCCAAAGCAGTTGTGTGCAACATGATGTGGCATCCACATATTCTGCTTATGTTGTAGATAAGGCAATAAAAATTTGTTTCTTGCTGAACCAGGATACTAATCGGGGCCCCATATAGAATGCACCACCACTAGTGCTTTTTCAATCATCGAAATTTCTAGCCCAATCTGCATCTGTGTAAGCATGAAGAGTGAGATCAACATTCTTTGGATACCATAGACCAAAGTCTTGATTCTCTTGTAGATATTTGAATGTTATTTTTATAGCCTGAAGGTGAGACTCTTTTGGATTATCTTGGAATCATCCAACAATCCCAACTACATGCTTAATGTCTAGTCTTGTCCTGGTTAGATAAAGAAGACTTCGAATCATGGATCTATATTATGATTGATCCACTGTGGGAGAATCATCATGAGAACTAAGGTTACATCCAATTACCATTGGCGTACTCATAGGTTGTAGTCTCGTGTCCCATACTTCTTCAAAATTTTCTTAAGATATTTTTCTTGTGATAAAAATATCCCATTCATTGTTTGTTGTAATTGTAAGCCAAGAAAAAATGTTAGTTCCCCATGTAAAGACATTTCAAATTCTTGTTTCATAACATAAGAAATTTTTTGACTCATGTATTCTTCATTACTTCCAAAAATGATGTCACCAACATATACAACTACAATCAATAGTTTATCATTCTCAACTTTTGGGTATAAGTTACTGTGAGGAGAGCCCTTTGAAAAACCTTGTTGATGAAGATATTTGTCAAGATGATAGTACCATGCCCTTGGATTTTGTTTGAGACCATATAAAGCCTATTTAAGTTTGAAAACAAGTTTTTCATCATTTCTGAGAATGAATCATTTTGGTTCTTCTATATAAACTTCTTATTCTAGATCACCATTGAGAAAAGCAGATTTAACATCCATTTGATACACTTTGAATTGTTGAAAGCTTGAAAAAGAAAGAAAAATTCTTATGGCTTCAAGTCTAGCTATAGGAGTGAATGTTTCTTCAAAGTCTATACCTTCTTGTTCAGCATACCCTTTACAAACAAGTATAGCTTTGTTTCTAATAACATCTCCATTTTCATTTAACTTATTTTTGAATATCCATTTTGTTCCAATAACATTTTTATCATGAGGTCTTGGAACCAATTCCCAAGTATGATTCTTTTCAATCTGATCAAGTTATTCATTCATGGCTTGAATCCAACAATCATATTTATTAGCTTGATTGATATTTTATGGTAACACTGCTACTGATGAAATAGATAACCTGACCTCAAAACGGGAACTCTAGCCCAAAAGGACTCAAAAAACATGAAAAAACACCCCAAAAACAAAAAAGTGTATTCCAGAACGCACTTGGTTTTTTTTTAAGGTCAAATTTCAACATTTTATAAAATTATGCTAAAAACAAAATTGTTTCTTGAAAAAAAAGATTGAAAAAACACCCTCAAAACAAAAGCAGTTGATGCTGGAATAACCAAAAAAAAAATTGTCACATTTTTGACATTTTAAAAAATAGAAATAACATTTTTTAATTTTTACAATTCAAACATTAATAAAAAAAATAAAAAAATAAAAAATAAAAAAATAAAAAAATAAAAAAATTTTAAAGCTTAAAATTTAGAAATATATAGGAATAAAAAAATAAAAATAAAATTTCAAACATTAAAAGAAACCTAAAATTAAAAATAAAAATAAAAAATAAAAAATAAAAAAATTTAAAGATTAAAATTTTAAAATATATAGAATAAAAAAAATAATAAAAACAAAATAAAAATATTAAATTAAAAAAAAAAGAGGTTAAAAAAAAGAAATAAAAAGAAATTTTAAAATAAAAAAATAAATTTAAAGAAATATATTAAATTTTAATAAATTTAAAACTTTAAGATAAAAAAATAAAATTAAAAAAACATTATTGAAATTAAAAGCAAAAAAAAAGAAAAATTAATTAAAAATAAAAAATGAAAAATAAAATACAATAAAAATATTAAATTAAAAAAAATATATATTAAAAAATGAATAGATTTTAAAAAATAAATTTAATTTAAATTATAAAAAATAATATATATATATATATATATATAAACTTAAATTAAAAATATATATATATATATATATATATATATATATATATATGTATGAACTTAAATTAAAAACATATATTAGATTTTATTAAATTAAAAAAAAAATGTTAATATTAAAATAACAAATTAAATTTATATATATATATATATATATATATATATATATATATATTAAATTTTAATAAATAAATGAATAAACAAATAAATTTTGAAATAAAAAATAAATTTTAAATATAAAGGAAAAAAAAACATTCTTAAAATAAAAAGTTAAAAACCTTTAAAAATCAATTAAAATTGAAAAATTGAAAAAAAAAAATTAAATAAAAAATAAAACAAAAAACAAATTAATTTGAAAATATTAAGTTTAATTAAAAAATAATAATATAATTTTAAATACACAATTTTAATTGAAATAAAAAAAATATATTAAAACTTTATCTAATTAAAAAAATAATAATAAAAAATTAAAAAATTAAAAAAAAATATTAAATTCAAATAAATTAAAAAAAATATACAAAATTTACTAAATTTTAAAAAATTAAATCAAAAAACTAAACATAAAATTTAATAATAAAAAAGATATATGAAAAAAAAAAAAAAAAACCAATTAAATAAAAAACAAAATACAAAATTTAAAAAAAATTATTAACAAAATTTAGAAAAAAAAAATTAAAAACAAAAAAAATGAATAAAATTAAAAAAATTAAAAAAAATAAAAAAAATAAAAAATAAAAAATAAAAAATTTTCGAATATAAAAATTAAAGAGGCCAATTCTGGGAATCGCCCTCCCTCAGCGAGAGGCATTCCGGGAATCGCCCTCCCTCGGCAAGAGGCCGATTCCGGGAATCGCCCTCCCGTGGCAGGAGGCCAATTCCGGGAATTGCCCTCCCGCGGCGGGAGGCCGATTCCGAGAATCACCCTCCCGCAGTGAGAGGCCGATTCCGGGAATCGCCCTGAGGCCGATTTCGGGAATCTCCTTCCCGTGACGCAGGAGGTGAATTCCGAGAATCGCCCTCCTGCGGTGAGAGGCCGATTTCTGGAATCGCCCTGAGGCCGATTCTGGGAATCGCCTTCCCGCAACGGGAGGCCGATTCCAGGAATCACCCTCCCGTAGCGGGAGGGCGATTCTCGGAATCGGCCTCCCATTGCAGGAAGGCGATTCTTGGAATCTGCCGTAGGGTGATTCCCAGAATTGGCCTCCCACCGTGGGAGGGCGATTCCTGGAATCGACCTCCCGCCGCTGGAGGGCGATTCTCGGAATCGGCCTCCCGTTGCGGGAAGGCGATTCCTGGAATCGGCCTTAGGGCGATTCCCAGAATCGGCCTCCCACCGTGGGAGGGAGATTCCTGGAATCGGCCTATCGCCGCTGGAGGGCGATTCCCGGAATTGGCCTCTCGCCATGGGAGGGTGATTCCCAGAATCAACCTCCCACCGCAGGAGGTCGATTCCCCTAGGTGGTAGCGAAGGCTAGCCACTGAGCGGGCGGGGGGTTGCATGTAGCCTCTCGGTCCACCCAGCGGCCGGCCTCCGCCGCCATCTGGGCGAGAGGCCGATTGGCGGCGCCACCACAATAAAAAAATTCTTCTTTTTTTAATTTTTTTTTCTTTTTAAATTCAAAAAATTTAAAATAATTTTATTTTAATTCAAATTTTTTATTTTAAATTTAATTTGTTTTAATTTGTTTTGTTTTGTTTTGTTTTGTTTTTAATTTTGTTTTTAAATTTAATATTTTAGATTAATTATTTTTTAAAATTTAAAATTTATATATTAAATTTATTAAATTTTAATTAAATTTAAATTTTTCTTTTAATCTTTTAGTTTATTTAGTTTTTCATTTTTAAAATTTATAAATTGTTTCATTTAAAAAAAAAACAGTAAATTTATGGATATCTATTTTTTAATTATTTCCACATGGTTTTTTTCATTTTTTTTGTTTTTTAATGATAGTTTTTTTTATTTTAATTTTTTTATTTTAATTTTCTTTTTCAATTTTAAATTTTGTTTTTTTTTTAATTTGTTTTTTTTGTTAATTTTAAAATTTGTATTTTTTTTCTTATTATTATTCTTTTTTTAATTTAAATTTTTTAATTTAATCTTTTTTTTGTATTTTATTTTTTTATCTAAATTTTAATTTTTTAATTTTAATTACTTTTAAATTTTCTATTTTAAATTTTTTTTTTATAATTATATGGTTTTTTTAATAATTTAGAAAAAAATGTTTTTGATGTTTTTTTTTTTTAAATTTTGGTTAATTTTTGTTTTTTTTCTTTAAATTATGTGTTTTGTTTTCAAATTTTGTCATTTATTTAGATATAATTTTCGAATATTTTTGTTTTTTTCTTTTTTTAATTTATTTTTGTTTAAATTTTTTATTTTTACGAGTTAATTTTTCTTTTTTTTACATTTTTATTGGTTTTTTTAATTGTTTTTGTATATATTTTTTAATCTAAGTTTTGTATTTTATTACCAACATGAAAATCACCACTCTGAAAAAAAAAAGGTTGATGTTGCAACAATACATTTCAAAATTAGCATGAAAATCACCGCTCTAAAAAAAAAAAGTTGATGCTGCATCAATACATTTCAAAATTAGCATGAAAATCACTAACATTTTAAAACAAATAGTCATACTTCATAAATAAAAATATTATAGTGTCAAAAATGTGCTAAAAAAAAAAAGGTGATTCTGCATCACCGCTTTTCAAAATCGGGTGCTTTTTATGTTACCAAAAAAAAGTAAGTAACAATGCGGTTACCTATTTCATCAGTAATATTATTTGGTTCAATAGTGGATAAGAATGCCAGATAGCTAGGGGATCCTACAAGAGTTCTTCTTGTTTGGACACCTGATCCCTTTTCTCCCAAAATTTGAGTTTCTGTATGATTCTTTTGTACATACTTGGATGGAGCTTTTTCAGATCGATATTCTTCTATTGCTTCATTGGGTTCACCATATATATTGTTGCTATTTGATGAGGGAAAATATACATCATCATCTTCAGTTGTTGTTGTTATTTCCCTTTTAGGAGTTGGGAGAGACTCATCGATTTCAACATCAATACATTCAACAATCTTCCTAAGTCTTTTATTGTAACACTTATATGCTTTACTTCTTGAAGAGTAGCCAATAAATATTGCTTCGTCTGCTCTTGGTTCAAATTTACCAAGTTTTTTATCATTTTTCTTGATAAAACATTTGCTTCCAAAAACTCTAAAATGATTTACAGCGGGACGATTTCAATACCAGAGTTGATAAGGAGTTTTATCACTATTTACTTGAACATGAGCCTTGTTTAGAATTTTTACTGCAGTATGTGTTGCTTCTCCCCAAATGGTATTGGGAGTTCCATATTCATCAAGCATAGCCCAAGCCATTTTTTTAACTGTTCTATTCATCCTTTCTGCCATGCCATTTTGTTGTGGGGTTCCAGATACAGAAAATTGTCTTTTTATGCCATGATGTTCACAAAAATAAAAGAATTCACCTGATATATATTCTCCTCCTTGGTCAGATCTAATACATCTGATTTTTAGATCTAATTCAATTTCAACCAAAGCTTTGAAGATCTTAATTTTTTCAAATGCTTCATCTTTATGTTTTAGTAATCCAATCCAACACACTCTAGAGAAGTCATCAATAAATAAAATATAGTTTTGTTCTCCACGTGGTGAATTTTTCCTTATAGGACCACATAAATCTGTATGTATAAGTTCAAAAAGTTCACTTGTTTATCCTTCTTTGGCATTAAATTGCACTCTAGTTTTCTTACCGAATTGGCAAGATTTGCATATGGTACTTTCACGCAGAGTGATGCTAGGAAGATCAGGAACAACTTTGAGTCTGCTAGATTTACTAATTTGAGAGAAACTCAAATGCCCCTTTCTTTTGTGCCATAACCAATTTTCTGAATATTTACCCAAGTAACATTTTTCTTTGCAACCTTTCAATACATACAAATTGCTTGGTGTTCTAGTTCCTTTTATCACCATTTTTCCTGTGTCAAGTTCATGTACCACACATTCTTTTGAACTAAAGAAAACTTCATTTCCTTGATCACACATTTGACTCACACTCAACAGGTTATGTTTTAGTCCATCCACATACATAAAATTGTTAGCTTTTACCTTTTCTTTTAGAAAAACATAACCTTTTCCTTTAATGACAGCAGGAGTATCTGTTGGAAATATGATGCAGGATGTTGTCCTTGATGGCAACCCAATGAATGAAGATGAAGACATGCGACTGTTGACATGTGTTGTCCTTGATGGCAATCCACCTGATGAAGTTATCCTTGACTTGATGGACTTAGTAAATGATGTAAATATGATGTGATATGATGTTTGTTGACAATATGATGCTGAATGTTGTCCTTGAAAGACAACCCACTTGATGAAGATAATGGAAACTTACTTGATGAAGTTGTGTTTGATAGAATATGGTTTAATGAACTAAATTTGATGTATCTACAGTGAGTACAGAAGGCAATTAAGAAAGGAATTCAGTATGTGCTAGATCTATGATGAAAAAGAGTATGTCTGAAGGCATACGCGGATCTGTCTAGGGGAAGTCGCGTATGCACGCGAGAAAGAACGTTCCAAGTCGCGTATGGGCAAAAGCGCTCATAAAGTGGGGCCCGTGGTATTGAAGGCTCATGGTATTGAAAAAGGGGACCGTGGTATTGAAGGCTCATGGTATTGAAAAAGGGGCCCGTGGTATTGAAGAATGATAAACCTATATAAAGAGAAGAAATTCATTATGCAAATGATATGAGTGAGAGAGCAAGATGTCTGAGCTTGAATGAATACTTCTCTATGAAGTATATCTGTATGGAAAGGGTAAAGGTTTGATGATAGATCTGAATCTATGATGCATCTATGAAGAAATGATGAAGCAGGATATCTAGATCTGAAATGTATCTGTATTTGCTAGATCTGTTTATGGAGTGATTAGATCTGTGATGAGGCGAACATCTGTCTGAAGTAAAGGGTTAAATCTGAACTGAATGTCTGATCTGAAGAAGTATGCTGCTCTATGATGGTTGAATATCTATACGCTACTTCGCCGAAGAGAAAGCACGTATATACGCGGCTTCGCTGAAGAGAAAGCGCGTATGCACAATAAAATACATACAGAGGTATATGCTGGTTTGTGTGGATGGAAGCGCGTATATACGTGACATCAGTGAAATGAAAGCGCGTATGAAAAATAGGGTTTGCTGAAGCATGGGGTATGAAATATCTGATCTGTTCTGCTGTGTTTCTGCTATCTGATCTGTGTTGATAAGTATCTGTTGGTGATGTATGTTTGTGCTTAAAAGTTTGGAAAGGGTCCAGTCTGGAAATATGATGAAACGTGGCCTGCAAATGTTGTTTTATTGAAGTTGTTGGATCCAGTGTGAAAATTGATGAAACGTGGTCCAAGGTGGTGTAGAGGGTTGTAGCCTTCAGTCAGGGGGTTGTAGCTCCCTTCCAGGAGAGGCCGGTAAACGAGATCGAGGGGTCGTAGCTCCCTTCCAGGAGAGGCTGGTAAACGAGTCAGGGGGTTGGAGCTCCCTTCCAGGAGAGGCTGGTAAACGAGCGCAGGTGGGTGCCTGCGTGCTGGTCAAGTCTGCGCCAGCACATATATTGTAAGATGTTTTCTCTATAATAAAATATTGAAGGCTGAGCAACTGCAGCGGTGGTTTTCTCCCGATTTGGGTTTCCACCTAAAAATTCTGGTGTTCATGTGTGATGCTTTGTGTGATGGTTTATTCTGTTCTTACTGCACCTGTTTACTGCTTATTGAATATCTGATGAATAAATGATGGAATGGTTTAAGTGAAGATTTAATGACATATCTAAATCTCTGTGTATACGCTAGTTTCATAAAGGGGATCCGCGTATATACACTAGTTTACTGAAGTAAAGTAGCGTATGGGTTTTAAGGAATGAAAAAGTAAAAAGATTTGATTATGCAGTAAATACTGATTCACCCCCCCCTCTCAGTATTTTTCCCAACAATTGGTATCAGAGGGTGGTCCTTCTGCAGAAGCTTGATCGCTTGAAGGAGATCCGTCGCAATGGGAAAGAAGCAAAAGAAGAAGGTTACTCAAAGAAAGAAGATGCCTCAGAAATCATGTATAGCAGAAATTGAAGGAGATGAAATAGGTATTGATCGTTGTTCTTGTATTTTACTTGACTGTATATGCAAAGATTATGATAGTGAAAGTGAAGATGAAGAAGATTCTGACCAAGCTCTAGAAGTGCTCATGGCAAAGAAGAAGGCTACACAAAGTAAGGAGATAGCTGAAATTGACAAAGATGAATCTGATAGTGATTGGGGTCATCCTTTGAAAGATCTTAGTTGTGCAAACAATGATGAAGATAGTGAGAGTAAATTTGTGGATTTAAAAGAAGTTATCAAAGATCAACAAAGAATATTTAATGAGAAGGACGCTGCCTCCAAAGCCTTGGTATTTAGACTGAAAAATATGTTCGATGATGTATACAATCAAAGTAAAGGATATGTAGCTGGAATCATCTCTCTGCAAGCAGAACTTGAAGAATCAAATGAGAA
The DNA here is from genome assembly GCA_034641835.2 of Pinus albicaulis. Classification (NCBI taxonomy): domain Eukaryota; kingdom Viridiplantae; phylum Streptophyta; class Pinopsida; order Pinales; family Pinaceae; genus Pinus; species Pinus albicaulis. The sequence goes on from CM076575.1 coordinate 1,657,783,231, forward strand.
GAATGAAGGACTTGAAGCAGAAACCGTTTCTCTAAAAACAGATCTGGAAAAATAAAAAATGAAGAATGAAGGTCTTGAAGCTGGAATCATCTCTCTACAAGCAAAACTTGAAGCATCAAGTAAGAAGAGTGAGGAACATCTACCATCATTTGAAAAGGAAGGACTTGAAGCAGAAATCATTTCCCTCAAAGAAGACTTGGATAAATCAAATAAGAAGAATGCAGGACTTGAAGCAGAAAACACATCCCTGAAAGTAGATCTCGAAGCATCAAAGAAGAAGAATGAAGAGCTGCAACAAATATGTGAAGAAAAATAAAATTGGTTAAAAGAAGAGATTCTAAATCTGAAGGATCAAGTAGAATATGGAAGAAGGAAAGAAGAAAGCATGACAAAGCAATGTCAAGCCTTGGAGGTTGAGGTAAACATTCTCAAAGGTAAATTAGAAGAAAAGGTAAAACTTTTGAGGTTTCAAGATAGTACTAATATTTTGGACAATATTTTGAGTAATCAAAGGTCTCCTGCTATCAAACATGGTCTTGGTTTCCATGAAACTGTTAAAGGAGAATCTAGCTCACAAGGAAGTGCCAAAAATTCAGAGGATGTCAATGCAAAACCTGATGTGTTGAAAGAAACAAAAGATCAACAAACAATCATGAATTCTCAAAGGAATTCATTCAAGAACGTTGAATGTTTTAAATGTCATAATTATGGGCATGTTGCAGCAAATTGCAGAAGCAGAACAATTCAGCCACAAACAAACAGGTTCTACTCTAGTAACTTCAAGGGATATTGTTTTTCATGTAACATGTATGGACATAAAGCAGCTGATTGCAATAGAAGGAAGAATAGAAAAGCTCATTATGATTCTTATGCTTATATTTCTGGACATATGAGATGTTATTCTTGTAACAAGTATGGGCATGTAGAAAAGGAATGCAGGTTGAACAGATCTAAGAAAGTGGACAATTTTCAGCACACTGTTAGGAAGGTCAAACAAATTTGGAAAAAGAAGGAAGACCAATCAGAAACGTAGGGAATTCTGACCCTACTGCGGTCATCCACTTCTGAAGCTTACTTCTCTGATTAACTACAGGAATGATGTGGGATACACTATGAGATTTAGTAATGTATCGTCACAGGGGGAGCAATGTATGATGTCTCTCATGGTTGATTTGATTATTCCGGTTATATGTATTTCTGACAGTGTATCTGATGTGAAGAAAAGAACAGGAACATAAAGTAAATTTGCAGGAGGAGATGAAGGTGTGAAATTTTCTATATTTCACTTTCCATACGCGGGTTCTATGAAACAAAGTCGCGTATATACACGAGTTCCAGCTAACACAGCCGCGTATGCATTGATGATAAGAAAATTTATCTGATAGCTGAAGATCTGGAGTAGAGGTCCAAGGGGAGCATCAGCCTGACTGCTAATGATTGCACTGTTAGCATCATTCTGGTTATACTCATGATAATGAAATGATACATGGGTTCTTGTGTTGAAGATTATGGATGAAGCCTGGTTGCTTTATGATGAAGAGCATTCGTTGTTGAGATGAAAGCCTTATGATTCAGAGATGAGGACAAATCATAGATTGTTGCTGATGACTTGCTGTTGAAGGTGCTTCAGATTGCACAAGCTAAGGAAGAGCACTGGTTTATGGGGAGCAGCAGGTTGAATACTAATGATTGCATTATTGGCAATATGACTGCTTATTCTTTGGTTTTTGTGATACTCATGCTCAAATGATGATGACTTGGTACATGGTTTATTATGATGAGTTTTTGAGCCCTAGTTGCTGATAAGTATCTTTTGTACTCACACATGGATGAGTTGGATGTCATTTGATTCAGAAATAAATCATGCAGAGTGTGTTACTATGGTTGAGAGATATTTTTATGTTACTTCATGTTAAATCTTGAAGATCATGGTGATGTTGGACCACATGGATGATTGCTTGACACCTATGTGAAGATGTTGTTCTGATATGAGAATCTCTCTTGGAAAGATTGTATTGATGCTGCAAAGAATCTGAAGGCTTGGTTACTATTGTGCTGGTGCTACAACCATTGGATGACACTTGAAGACTCCTCTACACTGTTCTATCTATTTGTAGTCCAGGGAAGCATTCAAATATCTCAGGAAGAAGCTAAACACTGTCTTTGCCTCACAGAGAATCAGATCTGGTTGAAATTTAGAAGATGGCATTGGATACGCGGGTTTCATGAAACACAGTCATGCATATACGCGAGTTCCTGCACAGAAAACTGCGTATGTTTGGTTGCTGGAAATTTTTGGTTGGTTCAGCTCTCTTCAGCACAGCTGGAGTGCTGTTTGGTATCTCTGATACTGTTTGGTATCTCTGGTGGTGTTCTAGTTCTCATAATTCTGTTTCTAATGTTTTGATGAAGATGCCTTGATGATTTGTTGGTGGAAGTTTTCAGGATGCACAAACTAAGGGGGAGCCTTAGTCATTTGGAAAGATTGCTTGGTTGCACAGATTCAGGGGGAGCATTAGCTTTGCTGAGTATAATGCAGTGTTGGCATTATGATGGTTCTGAATTATGTTCTCTTTCTTGAGGACTTTTTGGTGTTGGTCTTAAAATTTATATCTGTAGTTTGATGAAAAGGTCTTGTTGAGACTCATGTTGTAAAATTGTAATATTCAGTCATATAAGGACTTGTCAAATTTGTAAACCCACTTGGTTGGGTAGCTGAGTCAATTTTTGTAAACCCACTTGGTTGGGTAGCTGAGTTGAAATGTGTAAACCCACTTGGTTGGGTACTTGAGTCTTATATGTAAATCCACTTGGTTGGATATTTGATGTAAGTATGAGTCTTTTGGTAGGAAGTTCATAGAGTCATGTACTTCATTGAAAATTATTCAGCATGAACTCAGGGGGAGCTTGGTCACTTCAGTATACATCAGATCTGCAGCACGCTTCTTCTACATGAGGAGAAAAGGGGTTGAGTGTGTTGGTTTTGATCCGCCCGTTGCCCTTGATGTCAAAGGGGGAGAGTGTGTTGGTTTTGATCCGCTGGTTTTGCCCTTTTCCCTTGATGTCAAAGGGGGAGAGTGACATGGTGTTTGAATGAAGATAATGATGTCAAATAATTGGAGAGAGTGACATGATGTCATTATATTCTTAATGTACCTATCTGTTGTGGTAACCAAACACCATCGTGGTTGCCATCGAGTCCAAAGGGGGAGATTGTTGGAAATATGATGCAGGATGTTGTCCTTGATGGCAACCCACTGAATGAAGATGAAGACATGCGACTGTTGACATGTGTTGTCCTTGATGGAAATCCACCTGATGAAGTTATCCTTGACTTGATGGACTTAGTAAATGATGTAAATATGATGTGATATGATGTTTTTTGACAATATGATGTTGAATGTTGTCCTTGAAAGACAACCCACTTGATGAAGATAATGGCAACTTACTTGATGAAGTTGTGCTTGATAGAATATGGTTTAATGAACTAAATATGATGTATCTACAGTGAGTACATAAGGAAATTAAGAAAGGAATTCAGTGTGTGCTAGATCTATGATGAAAAAGAGTATGTCTCAAGGCATACGCGGATCTGTCTAGGGGAAGTCGCGTATGCACGCGAGAAAGAATGTTCCAAGTCGCGTATGGGAAAAAGCGCTCATAAAGTGGGGCCCGTGGTATTGAAGGCTCATGGTATTGAAAAAGGGGCCCATGGTATTGAAGGCTCATGGTATTGAAAAAGGGGCCCATGGTATTGAAGGCTCATGGTATTGATTTGGCTCATGGTATTGAAAAAGGGGCCCGTGGTATTGAAGAAGGATAAACCTATATAAAGAGAAGAAATTCATTATGCAAATCATGAGTGTGGGAGAAAGATGTCTGAGCTTGAATAAATACTTCTCTGTTAAGTATATCTGTATGGAAAGGGTAAAGGTTTGATGATAGATCTGAATCTATGATGCACCTATGAAGAAATGATGAAGCGGGATATCTAGATCTGAAATGTATCTGTATTTGCTAGATCTGTTTATGGAGTGATTAGATCTGTGATGAGGCGAACATCACATGCAGTAAGGGATTAAATAAGGTAGATATCTGATACGAAGAAGTATCTTGCTCTATGATGGTTGAAGATCTATACGCTGCCCGTAGAAGGAGCGCGTATATACGCGGCCCCATTTGAGAGAAAGCGCGTATGCGCAATAAAATATACATACGGAGAGGTATACGCTGGTTTGTGTGGACGGAAGCACGTATATACGCGTGACATCGGTGAAATGAAAGCGCGTATGAAAACTAGGAGTTTCTTTGAAGCATGGGTATGAAATATCTGATGCGATACTGCTTGTGTTTTACTATATTTCGATATTATGTGTTGATAAGTATTTGTTGGTGATGAATGTTTGTGCTTAAAAGTTTGGAAAGGGTCCGGTCTGGAAATATGATGAAATGTGGCCTGCAAGTGGTGTTCTATTGAAGTTGTTGGATCCAGTGTGGAAATTGATGAAACGTGGTCCAAGGTGGTGCTGAAGGTTGTAGCCTTCAGTCAGGGGGTTGTAGCTCCCTTCCAGGTGAGGCTGGTAAACGAGATCAGGGGGTCGTAGCTCCCTTCCAGGAGAGGCTGGTAAACGAGTCAGGGGGTTGGAGCTCCCTTCCAGGAGAGGTTTGTGCGCGAGCGCGGGTGGGTAGCGTGCGTGTCTGCACCGGCACATATGTTGCAAGATTGTTTTCTCTATATGTAAAATATTGGAGGGTGAGAACCATTGCGGCGGTGTTTTCTCCCGACTTGGGTTTCCACCTAAAAATCCTGGTGTTCATGTGTGATGCTTTGTGTGATGGTTTATTCTGTTCTTACTACACATGTTTACTGCTTATTGAATATCTGATGAATAAATGATGGAATGGTTTAAGTGAAGATTTAATGACATATCTAGATCTCTGTGTATACGTGAGTTTCATAAAGGGGATCCGCGTATATACGCTAGTTTACTGAAGGAAAGTAGCATATGGGTTTTAAGGAATAAAAAAGTAAAAAGATTTGATTATGCAGTAAATACTGATTCACCCCCCCCTCTCAGTATTTTTCCCAACAGTATCATTTCCAAAGGTAACATTATTTTCATTTTCTAGAGCATTGTATGAAAGGAGTTTATTTTTATCACATGTCATGTGTTTTGAACATCCACTATCAATTTACCATTGATTTTCTTCCCCTTCATCAAATAAATCTATGCCACGACGTTCAACTTGTAAGTCCTTCTTTCTCTATACCTTGGAATTTGAAGGTATATGCTCTTTTGGCTAAATTTTTCTCCTGCATTCATATTCCTCATGTCCAAAGATATTCCAATAAGTACATTCAATTTCATTTTGGAGAGGAGAAAAGTTGTTATAATTATTCTTCTTTATCCCAGTCTCATTTCTTTGCCTTCTTGCTTCTCTGGTCATAATAGTTTTGTATGCAACACATTGAGCATCTTTATGACCAAAATTATGACATGAGAAACATTGCCCATTAAATAAATTTCTATGACCATGAAACCTTCTATTTGGGTTTACCTGTTGATTAATATTTCTGTTATTGTTCTTCCTTGTATTGAAGTGGTCATGCTCTACCTGTGCAGTCTCTTTGTTCTTTTGCTGAGAGTTAAAATGTTGCAGACTGGCATTGGTGGCATTTAGATAGCTTGGTGCTGAAGACTGAGAGGATTCTCCAATATATCCAAGACCTATCTTTACAAGAGGAGAGCGTTGAACCTTGATAATTTCATCTAAAGTTTCAGTTCCTTTAGCAAATCTAAGATTTAAAGTTTTCTCTTTCTCAATTTCCTTTCTTAGAATTACTATTTCACATTCTAATTTATTATTGTGCTTCTCCTTTTCTATAAGATTATTTTTAGAGTATCTATGGAAATTTTGTTTTCTTCTAAACATATTTTGAGCTGATTTATTTCTTCAAGAAAATCATTTTCTTCTATTGCATCCATAAAGGTATATCTAGCCTCACTAGAATCCTTTTCAAAAGCCATGATTAATCTAACATCTTGATCAGATTCTCCTTCTTCACTATTTGATAGCCCATCACTATCTTCATGAGTATAATAAATTTTTCTATGGATAAACCAATTCTTATTTCCTTTTGCCACTTCCTTTCCTTTTTCATGTTTTTCTTTATGAGGACACTCAGCAGCATAATGGGCAACTCTTCCACAAGAAAAGCATTTAAAATGAAGCTTACCTCTGAACCTTCTAGTGCAAAGTTGTAGATTCTTTACAAAATGTATCTCATCTTCTTCTGAAACATACCCTGATCCTTCTTGTTCTTCTACTTCTTTTCCTTTTGTAGCAGCTCTAAAGAAAGCTTCTTTGACTTCAGATGGACCTCCTTTTCTCATTTCACAAACAATAGAAATACCATGAAGTTGAACAATAGTAAGAGTTTGTAGATCTTGCTTCTCTTCAATATCAAACACTTTGGACTCGAATTTGGGAGTTAGAGATCTTCAAATATTTTCTACTAGAGTAGTGTCAGTTATGGTTTCACCCAGATTTCTCATACGATTTACAATATCATCTAGATGTAAAAATAAATTGGCAATGCTTTCCTCATTATGCATCTTGAGATTTTCATATTGAATTCCGGGGGTTTGGAGTTTAGCACCTTTTACCTTGGTATCACCTGCGTAGCTTAGAATGATTTTGTCCCATATCTCCTTTGCTATATTCAACTGCATGACTTTGAAAAATTATAATTTAGTCAGACTTCCCAATAATGCATTGACCACCTTTGCATTGGTTTCATAGTTCATTCTTCCTGCTGCATCTGTTGGAAATGATGTTGGATATTGATAACCTCCTTCAAATATAGCCCATACATCTGGTCCAAGAGACTGAAGATATGATCTTTTCCTTGTCTTCCAGAAGATTAAATTGTTTTCATTGAAGAGAGGGGGCCTGATAGATGTTGTCCCATCTTGATTTCTCATCTTAGCTGATCTTCCTTCTAGAGATTAAGCTTCTTCAAAAGGACCTGCTATGATACCAATTGTTGGGAAAAATACTGAGAGGGGGTGAATCAGTACTTAAATTTTATTGATAGCTTTTAATTTTTCTTTGTTGAATTCCATACGTGACTTTAATGAACCCAACTCACGTATACACGCACATATACCAAAAGAAACTTGTGTATACATATATGATTTTATTGTTATGAAACTTTTAGAAACCATATTTAACTCAAATTATTATTTTATGCATCTTTAAGCAGTAAATATGAGTAGTAATAGCAAAATAAATCATCACGAGAGCATCACACATGAACACCAAGATTTAAGGTGGAAACCCAGTTTGGGAGAAAACCACCATTGCTATCATCTTTGTCTTCAATATTTATTATATAAAACTACTTACAATATTGTACTAATGTAGGCTCATATCAGTACATAGGCATCTACCTGCAGAAGGATTCTACCTTCTCTCGTTCTCCAGCTGCTACTGGAAGGGTGCTACAACCCCCTAATCTCCTTTTCCAGTCACTATTGGAAGGGAGCTTCAACCCCCTAATTAGAATACTAGCTTCTACTGGAACGAAGCTTCTACTTCCATACTGAAGGCTTCAACCCTCAGAATTACTGCAGACCACCTTTCATCAATTTTCACACTGGATCAAATAGCTTCAACACAACTCTTCATAAGAAAAATAATAATAACCTTCACCCAATACTTCACTCAGTATAGTGAGATCACTGTAACCATAACTTAGAAATAACCCAAACTTCAGAATCAGTATGCAAAATCAAACTTAACCCTGAACAATCATCATCTAAAAATGCATACGCTGCTTTTCTTCGCTGAACCCGCATGTATACACATTTTCCTTCACACCAACCTGTGTATAGATCTATGAATACTATTTTTCAAAATGTGATCAGTCTCAGATCTAGATCTGAGTTTATCAATCAAACATATTTTCAGAAATGTAGAACCCTTAAACAATCAGTCATCATTAACCATGTTTATTCACTCACTGATCATATTTGTACATATTCAACTTATTAGCATGAACATTATTCAAGCAACCTAGATCTACATGAAGACTTTATTGACAGACAGCAGCAATGCAGCAGGAATAAACAAATAACGCCTGCAATAGGCTTCAGAAAACCTTGACTTCCATACATGCCTTTTCTGAGACAAAGCCACGTATATACATGATTTTACCAAGACAAACTAGCTTATAGATATGTGAATAATAAATTTGTAGATTGTTTCATATGTATAGAACTTACCAGATTTCTTCACTTTGTTTCAGCAAGCATGCGCCAGGTCATAGATCTAATCAGCTCTTCAATGGATCTTACAAGAGCATAGTAATTTTAGTTCTAGAGATCCTGAACCATCATTGTATCCATGTGTGCATCATAGATTCAGATCTATCAATTAAAATAGAGTTCATCTCATGCAGATATACCTTAGAGAATGGTATTCAGTCACAGCCCTTACATGCACACCTTGCACTATGATATTCTTCTTCTTATATAGATTTAGTCATTACCAATACCATGAGTCAAAACCACACAACTACCGATGTTATTCTTGGACAAAATCAATTAGATGACACAACGCTCAACATTGTGGGCTAATACCATAGTAATTCCCCTTGGTATCATAAATTTAGAGTGCAAAAAGGTATACGCGACTTGGATCTTACTTATCTGCATGTATACGCGACTTCGCTTCTTAAAAAATGCATATATACTAATTTTGGATGTATATGTGGGTTTCCTTCATAAAACTTGCATATACAAAGAGAAATATTTCCTGTTTCATTTCTATGGCATTTACTAGAATTTCTTTCTCTGTCACATCTGAACTGACCTATAGAAACATCATTTTTACATCTTTAACACATAGGTTGCTTATCAAAGGGCAACACATCAAGTATGTTTCCATCAAGGACAACTTCATCAAGTAAGTTGCCATCAAGGAAAACATATTGCATCACATTGCCAACAATAGGTTGGAAAATTTATAAAACTAAATGATTACTTTAAATGAAATTGTTGAAGAAATTTCATACTTAATGAAAATAACTGGTGGGGTTTCCATCATGAGAGTTTGTATCTCTCAAGAAATGACAACATGCACAAGAAATCCATTCCACTAATAGGAACATGTAATGAGGCAATACATTTCCTTCCATTGCATGGTCCTCGTTGATTAAATTGGCTAAAAATCAACCTTCCCAGTTGGATTATTTCCAATTTCGGGTTGCTCCTCCATCCTTAAATCAATGGCTATGTGGTGAAACTAATAACTTCCATTTCCTTAGTTGTTTTCATTCCTTTTCAAAATCCTTTTGCAGGCTATAGAGAATTCTATTTTTTCTTGTGCTTAACCCTCTTCATCTCCATACTCCCTCACATCTGAATCTGAGTATAGCTATACCAGTATTCTCTTGGTGGCTTGTCCTCCTTTAGGTTTTCATACCATCTACCCTTCAATGTCACCTTGGCACCCTTTGAATTCCATCTTAGTTATCCTTTCGTCGATTTGGTGCTTCACCTACTTTGTGTCCTTGGAACCCTCGCTACAAGTTTTCTCTTTGGGTATGTTTTATTTTTATTTTATTTTTCCACTTTTATAGTCCTCCTCTCCCCCTTGGTGGTCATGTTTGGTAGTATCCTTTACCTATAACTATTTTAATGTTGACCTTATCCTCGATATTTCTACAATGTGTAAATCTCCTTGGACTTTAGGTGCTCCTTCCTTCCCCCATTACTATTTTTATTTCTTACTATCTCTAATCCCTCCCCTATGCCTCTATAATATTCCTAATCAACTTTCAGCTAGTTGGAATATTAATTTTTTCTTCTGCTAATAAGATAGATGAATAAGTGGGTAGAGAGACCCATAAATCTCTTTAGTAGGACTAAAACAACTTTTAATGTGAATGTTGGTCATTGCATCAACTGAATAAAGAAATTTTGGGTGTGAATAGGGGCTAAAGCATGTGGACAAGGTCAAGGTTGATCAAATCAACAATATTTTCATGGAGGTAGTGGAGAGTTAATGGAGGATAAAACAGTGATGATGGATGAGTGTATGCATAGAGTATCATGTTTAATGAGTGGGAACCATTGTGAGGAAGCTCACAAAGCATATAAGGAATATGATGAGAGCTATAGAGGGCATTCTGATTATTGTTTATGTTTTGGTATTTTATGACTTTTTTCATGCTTCAACTGTTTAGCGGAGTCTGTTGTGATTTTTAGCACAAGGGAGTTTCGGAGAAGAAATCCCATCCTAATCCTTGGGTGACCTCTAGTTCCTACTCAGGAGAGGTTCATTGAGCTTCATTTCCACTATCTGAAATCGGTCCAAGCTTTAGCCATCATCCAAAACGCAATCTCCTTTAGGATTGTGTTGTTTTGTAGGGAAGTAGTAATGAAGGGTTGATAGACGTAGTTTCTGAGCTTGTTTTCCAGTGAGGGGAGCAGACCTTCATCCAAGAGGCTACCAAGGAGATTCCTTGAGCATTATTCCACCACCCGTCACCAAGCCAAGCATATACCATCATCTATAGTGCCGTCTCCTTAAGAAACTACGTTATTTTGTAGGGAAGTGCAGTGGAGGGCTTAGTGCCCAAGTTTATGAGCTAGTTTTTTAGTGAGGGGAGCAACCGTTCATCTAGAAATATAGGAGGGAGAATTTGCAGCCATTTCCTTGTCATATGAGCCATCTACCAGCAGTGATTTAGTCGTAGAGCATTATTCAACCCTAGGGCTGCATTTTTCATATGATGTATTTATGGAAATACCTTTTGCGTTGTCTTGGAATTGTGCTTGGGAACTTAGATCTCTAACCCCGACACTTTTTGAGCATTGTATCAGCAGCTCTTTGTATTTCAATTTTCCAGAAACAGTGGCACTCACTGGGACTACGCTGTCATGGTCCTTCGAAATTTTGAGTTGCAACAACATTTCATGTTTGGGTGTGTTTGATCATTGGAGGCTTGTTTTTCCTAACTTGAGTGACCTTTTCCTTGGGATATTGTACTCATTTGCTTCTGTTATATCTAATGAAATGGATATATGATTTTCTCATGTTTTGATGTATGGGTATTTACTGCATTTTCCATTTTATGTTCTATATTCCTATATTTTCAATTTTGGAACATTAGAGTGGTATCAAATCATAATCTTGGCTCAACCTATGGGGAACTACATCTATAAATCTGGATCAATGGATGGAAGGGATTTTCAAAAAGTTCTTCTCAAAAATATGCAAGATATTTCCTAAGACATCAAGGAGACGAGGAGGGAAAGACAGAAAGAGACCCAAAGAAGGTCTAAACATGGAGAGAGTTCTGAAATCTCACATTATTGGTGTGAGAAATCAACATTACAACCAGTTCCACAATGCTCCACCATGCCTTCATTACTAGCAATAGGAAATGAGGTAGGAGAAAAAAGAGAGGAGGAGACTCTTGGTGATTATCTCCTAGAATATGAATCTCAATCTCAAAGGTTAAAAGAGAATCTAAATTTCCAAGGGTTTTGTCAGATCAAGGATAATAGAAGACCTAGTAATCACAATAGAGGTAGAGGGTACACTCAAAACTATGGTTGGTAGCATACTTTTATTTTTTCCTACTTTTGATGGGTCACTCAAGCCCACAACTAAGGCTTGGGTAGCGAAATTAGACATCTATTTCAAGCTGAGCCAATTTTCAGAGATGGAGGCCATTAAGATAGCAGCGCTGCACCTTGAAGGTGAAGCACATGAGTGGTGGTTTCATGGTCCTTCTACATTTGGGCCTACAAATGTGATTGCATATGCATAGGTCACTAGGATATTTGTGGAAATATTTGACTGAAGAGATCCAGAAGCTCATTTTTATGAGCTAGCTAAGCTCAAGAAGTCAGGAGATCCAGAGACTTATATCTATGAATTTTTGAAAATTTCAGTCATGGTGACATATTTATCTGTAGCTAGAGAAGGACATATGTTTATTGATGTACTAGCATAGCCTTTGCATATTTTGGTAGAATCCACTAGGCCAACTATGCTCCAGGATGCTATTGAGAGGGCTATATACTTGCAAAATAATTTTCCAAGGGCAAGAGCCCCCCTTCAGCAAGAGTTATCCTCTTAGTCAAAAGGGGAAGCTCTGAAGGTTCCTCCCTCAAAAGAGAACCAAGACCAAGGGTCTCTTAGTGATGATGAGGTATTGTACAATAATGATGAGGAGGAAGAAGAAGAGCTGGAAGGAGATACGAGCATTGTACCACCAAGAGGAGGTCCACCCCCACTTGGAGGTGGAAATGGAGTATTTTCTCCAACTATAGGAGATCTTTCATCCTTGCGAGGAGCTTCAAAGAATCTAACATTGGGAGACTGAGGCACAATCTAGGAGTAGCATGTGTTGGTATTGATAGACAGTGTGACTACCCATAGTTCTATTGATGCCCAACTAGTGCAAAGGGGAGATATATCCACCAGTGATTCTAAAGGATTTTCAGTTGTGGTCCCAAAGACTAAGCAGTGGGGGAAGTGTGTTCTGGTGTTGACTATAACTTTGGGGACATACACCCTGATAGATCACTTCTTTATCGTCAAGACCACTGCCACCAATGTGATATTGAGTGTGTAGTGGCTGATTACACTAGGGAATGTCACTACAAATTAGGATGCCTTGCAGATGGCATGGATATATGAGAAGAGTGGTAATCATCAAAAGATCTGGGCCTTTCACCAAGCCTTTTGTGCTGAAAGGTGATGCTTCATGAGTCGATCATTGCACAAGTAGGGTGTAAGGGGGCTATTCCATACCCTTTGAGAGTCAGAAGATACTTCCACATTGGAAGGAGTCTTCCATATATGGTAGAGTGTTTCTAATCTTCATACATTAATTGACCAAACTGAGGAGGTTTTGGAAGGGCAATAACTTCCAAGAGAAGATTGACCTCCATAAACTCCAATCATTTATTGGGAAAAAGTAGCTGCAAGGAAGGCAGAAAAAGTGGGATATCATTACTCCGTCATGTGGATTTGGAATTGAGCATGTCAAAGAGGGGAACTATAAGATGATAGGTACCTTATCATAGAAGTTAGTACCACTTTCATTGAGTGATATAGATTCATATTGGGAGTCCCAACTATTGGTGGAGTATTCCAAAAACCACTTCACATGTGAAGTACTTGATGGAAAAGTTATTGATGAGAGTTATAGAGTGGTGGATGGAGTCATATATTACCAGGGTTGGGTCTTCTTGATTAGAAATTCCAAGCTCAAGGAGAAAATACTACATGTATCACATGACTCATTCCTTTCAAGTCACTAGGATTTCATCAGGACATATCAGGCCATTTGGGAGAGGTTCTCATGGGAGGGTCTCAAGGAGGATGTGCTCCAACATATCAAGGAATGTGTAGTTTCCTTAAAGAGCAAGGAGGTAAATAACCATACTGCAAGGTTGCTCCAACCACTTACTCTTCCGATAGAGTGATGGAAGAGCTTATCTATGGACCTCATCACCAACTTGCCAACAGTATATGGTAAGGGTTTTTTATTTGTACATATTGATCAACTAACAAAGTATCTGCATTCCTTTTGCATTTATTTGTAGTACATTTCTCCACAAGAGTGTAAGCCACTCCTTGAAATTCATGGTCTTCTTAAGGCCAAAATCAGTGATAGAGCTTGTCCTTTATTGTATGGATTTGGGCAAGTATTGTTATATTTAGGGTATACTTATTTGACACCCAATGCCATTTACTACTCCCAAGTAGATGAGTAGACAGACATAGCAATCAAGTGGTTGGGTAGCTATTTTCCACATTGTATTTAGAGGAAGCAAGGAGAAAAACTGTGCTACTTCCAGCTGGGGGACTATTTTCACCTCCCAGCATTTCATATGGCACTCAATATATGTCTCCTTTTGTCTTCATATGGTGATGATGTTTTATTCACTATATGTGGAATGTCTTAGGAAAGCAAGGTTCCTAGAACCAAAGATTGGATCCTAGAGAGTCAGGATGTATTTCGGTCTCTTACGACCAACATTGCTGCAGCCCAAGAAAAACAAGAGTCCTACACATATCATAAAAGGGAGAGAGAGACAGCATGGGGTAGACAATTTAGTCTATCATTTTCAGCCATTCATCTCCTCTACACTGTAGAAGTAGGGGATTGATGAGCTTTTCTATGAGCCACACATGGTGATCCATATTGTTGGGAAAGTAGCATATGGGTTGGGGCCTCTCATTGGGATTAATATCCCCAACTTTTTTCATATCTCATGCCTCGAGAATACCATTATAAATCATGTAGTTTCCCCCGTGGATCTCCCACTTCTTTATGATGTGAGCCATTTGGTTTTATCACCAAGGGATAACATTGACACTTGGAAGGGGAAACTAAGGGAAAAATTGATTGGAGAGCATTTGGATTAGTAGAGGAGTCTATCGAATGAGGATGCTATATGGGAAGGAGAGGAGGTTTTGCAGTATCCATCATTGCAGTTTCTTGAGGACAAGCAACATTTGGGAGGGGAGGACTGTAATATTCCTAATTAGCTTTCAGCTAGTTGGAATATCAATTTTTTCTTTTGCTAATAATATATATGAATAATTGGGTAGAGATACCCATAAATCTCTTCAATAGGAATAAAAACACTTCTAATGTGAATTTGAGTCATTGTGTAATCTAAATAAAGCACTTTTGGGTGTGAATAGGGGATTAATCATGTGGACAGGGTCAAGGTTGACAAAATCAACAACATTGTCATGGAGGTAGTGGAGAGTTAATGAAGGACATCACAATTATGATGGATGAGTGTATGCATGAGAGTAGCATCTTTAATGAGTGGGGAAGCTCACCAAGAATATAAGGAAGAGGATGGTATCCATAGATGGAATTCTGATTATTGTTTATGTCTTATTCTTTTATGAATTTTTGCACACTTCAACTGTTTAGCAGAGTCTATTGTGTTGTTTAGCAATAGGGTGTTTCCAAGAAGAAATCCTACCTTCATCCTTGGGGGACCTTGAGTGGCTACTCAAGATAGGTTCATTTAGCTTCATTTCCACTATCCGACATTAGGACAAGATTCATCCATCATCCAAAGTGAAATCTCCTTCAGGATTGTGTTATTTTGCAGGGTAGTAGCAGTGGAGGGTTGATAGACCTAGTTTCTGAGCTTGTTTTCCAGTGAGAGGAGAAACCCTTCATCTGAGAGGCTAGCAAGGAGATTCCTTGAGCATTATTCCACCATATGGCATCAGGCCAAGCTTCTTCCATCATCTACAGTGCATTCTCCTTCATAAACTGCGTTATTTTTCAGGGCAGTGCAATGGAGGGCTTAGTTCCCAAGTTTGTGAGCGCGTTTTCTAGTGAGGGGAGAAGCCATTCATCCATAAATATAGGAGGGAGAAGTTGCATCCATTTCCTTGTCATATGAGCCATCTCCCAGTAGCGATTTAGTGTTAGAGCGTTATTCAGCCCTAGGGCTACATTTTTCATATGATGTATTTATGGAAACCCCTTCTCAGTTGTCTTGGAATTGTGCTTTGGATATTATATCTCTAACCCCGACAATTTTTTAGCATTGTAACAGAAGGCATTTGTATTTATATTTTCCAACAACAGTGACACTCATTGGGATTGTGTTGTCATGGTCCTCTGTCATTTTGAGTTGCAGCAACATTTCATGTTTGGGTGTGTTTGATCAGTGGAGGCTTTTTTTTCCTAACTTGAGTGACCTTTTCCTCAGGATATTGTACTCATTTGTTGTTGTTATTGTAATGAAATGGATCTATGGTTTGCTCATGTTT
This sequence comes from Pinus albicaulis, assembly GCA_034641835.2. Lineage (NCBI taxonomy): Eukaryota > Viridiplantae > Streptophyta > Pinopsida > Pinales > Pinaceae > Pinus > Pinus albicaulis. The sequence continues at coordinate 1,657,799,068 of CM076575.1, forward strand.
TGATGTATTGTTATTTACTAAATTTTCTAGTTTTATGTTCTATATTGATGTCTTTTCCATTTTAGAATATTAGAGCGTCATAAACACCATTGTGTCCACAAGGGAGTGGTTTGTTATCAAGAGTGGGCCCACATGGGAAGCACACACGTGCATCACCATTTGGAGGAATTTTCCTCCCACTTCCGCGACCTCACGCCATGCCCCATCTAGGAAGATATAACTCATGCCAATGGAGAAATATCCTACCATAGACATCAACCCCTAGACACATAGGTTATTGCTTAGTTGGATGATTGGGTTCTAGACACTAGGCACATTGATTGCCATTTTAATATGTATACACAAAAAAAAAATGTCTACTGGAACATGGAGTTCCTCCTATGGAGAACACTACTTGATTTCCATGAGTATCAGGTTGACATCCTCCATTCCCCTGAGCATTTTCATTGTCACATGAAGGACCTAGATTGCAAGATGGAACAAATATAAAAACAACTTGACATACCGCCCTTAGACGGAGGTATTATTAGATACAACAAAGATCCCATTTTGGTTGCTACCATAGAGTCATATCCTTGTCCTTGAGTTTATTTTATGATCATGCTATATTGGTATTTTGTTCCTAATGTCTAATTCCATGGCTAGTCAAGTCATCTATTTAGTTCTTGTAAGTTAAATTTTTATTTTCCTGGTACTTAAATTCCTTTTACCTATCTACAGATAGTATAATTTGTGCTTTTGTTAGGTATCCCTAGTGAGACACTAACCTAATATGAATATTTAATTCCAAAACCTGAATTTTTTATGTGCATGATAACTGAACCAATTGATTTGTGCTAGTAGTTTTTAGTAAGTTCAAGCCAATTGAAATACAACATAAATGTACATAATATTTGAGAATCATGGTTCCTCCAAGCTGAAATCGATGTAGCCAAATTCCAAAGAAATTTTAAGCCATGATAATTTTTTTATAAGAAAACTTAGGCTTATGTCTATTTTCAATGCTAGCAACAAAAAAATTTCAGGAAGTATACTAGATGATCTTTATGGGTTACATAATCTTGAGGTGTTGGGTTTGCAAGTAAATTTAAATTCTAGAAACATTTCGTCAAGTATTTCTTTCTTAAATATTCTCACACTTTTGATGCATGTCAATATTCCTTTGAAGTACAAAGCATGATTTCAAACCTCTAATGAAGGTTACTAAGAAAATATAAATATAGAAGGAAAAAAGTTTCATCAAGCTCTTCTTGTTAAATTTTTTATCATGATACACCCTGCTTTTTCATAGTTTTACTACACCCTGAAGGTTGCATATAAGGGTGATTTCTATAGCTTTGGAGTGGTGTTGTTGGAACTGGTGACTAGTAAGTGACCAGTTGATCCCTCATATGGAGAGAGCACTAATATTTTTAAATGGGTTGGAAGAGTGGTTGAGAAAGAAAATGGCTGGAAAGAGGTCATGGATCTGAATATTTCTGAGCATTATGAAGATTTAATGTATCACGTGCTCCAAAATGATTTTCTTTGTACCATTTACTTGCTGGGAAATAGGGCTACCATGAGAAATGTTGGTGAAATGTTGAAGGATGCAAATCCATATCATAAATTAAAAGGTGAAAATCCCAGAAGTGGCAGAGCATAATTCATTGTAATTTTAGCAGTCTCTTATATGTTTAGCACTTAAAAAAAAAGGCTTGCATTGGTGTAATTTTAGCAGTCTCTTATATGTTTAGCACTTCAAAAAAAAGGCTTGCATCACTTCCTAAATCAGGGACTTATGTGTAGATATTGATGCAAATGAGAACATGGAAGTTGAATAGGCATAGTATTATGTTTGATCCATGAGCTTTTCTAGATGAAAAATAAAATCAAAATGACAAGCACATAATTTCCAATTGAGTAGTAGGGTGTGTAATCATTCCTACTATAGAGTGCCTTATTTGCTTTTAATTTGTTTTTCTTACTATTTTCAAAAATATCCATGTAAATCTAGGATGTATTAGAACCCAAGGAAGTAAAAATAAAACGTAATAGCCATTCATATAAATAATGGTGTACTAGCTGCATGGTGATTATGATACCATTGAATAATGTAATGCATAGTGGAAAACATATCAAAGGACCTAAGATTTGGTGGAAAATCATCATACCCTCTGCTGCTACGTTTTTATTGGAAGAGACGAATTGTTGCACAAAGAGAAGAAATCGATTATACAAAATCTCAAGGAAATAAAACATCTGTTTTGTTTGGAATTTTCTTTAGAAATTGTAAAGATCCAATTATTTTTGAATTTTCTTTAGAAATCGTACCAACCAAGTGCAGTGCGAGGAAGTAGGGTTTATACCATTCCTTACATGTAATAACACAACACCCAGTGAATGGGCATCGTACTAGGATGTAAGAAGTAGTGTTTAATACCATCGTACCCACTAAACCAGCACCAAACGAGGAAGTAGTAAGCAAGGTTTAATACCATACCTTACCTGTAATATTAATAATAGAGATTATAATGACTAAGCAGCAGTAGCCATGGAACCGCTAGAGATAGTAAGAATATTCGTATCAAAATTGTTTTGAAATTACCCAAGGCAAAGTAGGATAAAGGATAGCGACCATACAACATGTTGGAAATACTCCCAACCACCGCCATGAATAAGACTGGCAGTAGCCCACACATCAATTGAATTTTTTTTGCAGGAAGAACAAAGTCCAAGATCCAAATCTGCAGGCATATTCACGCAAAATATCAGAAACAGAGTACCTAAGCCTTTACTCTGCCTTATTTCCTTTTTTCATACTCACCCACCTCTTTTACTCACACATTGCATCCTGCAAGTTTTAAGGTTTACCTCTTAAGCCTTCGTGGAAATTTAAGTTTCCATCGATGCAATATCTAGTGGGACCCTCAAACCTTACCACATTCCCAATTTACCCATAAACCTTTGTTATTTCATTTTTCCTTACCTTTTTGCTTTTTTTCACTTCCCAACACTTTGCACGTCACATACAACACTTCTCCTAATTTAACGTTTACCATTTAAGGCCCTGCCCCAAACCTTGTGATCTTGTGATGCGACATCGTCATCGCACATCGCAAAACTTATATTTCACATTTCGCACAATTTACCATTTACCTTTCAGCACGCCCGCATTTCACACTTCGCATGTTTTATGTTTTACCTCTTTGTTGCCTGCACTTCACACTTCGCATATTTTCCAACCTAACTTTAAGCACCCTCAAGTTATCTTTTTTATGTTGCGATGTGATCGCAATCGTACATCACAAGCTCATGATTTTAGTGCTTCTCAAGTTATTATGTTTAATTTGCGATGCAATCGCAATCGCATATCACAAAGTTCAATGGATAGCGCCCGCAAGTTAAAAGATTTAAGTTGCGATGCAATAGTGCCATCACACATCGTAATCACAAGGATTTAAGGTTTTCCCATATGCTCCAGTTAAATTTTAAAATCACCTAAATGCGATTAGCAATGGAGGGCGTGGATGCGATGTGGTTTCGCAGCCAAAACATATAGAATTTCAAGTCCGGATTTTTGTGTTGTGTACGTTGTTTCATGTAGAAAAAAAAATAACAAAGCTAAAGGATGATTGGTTGTTAACTCTCCAATCCAGCATTGATTTAGCATTAAGTTATAGGCTCTGCCATTTTTTATTAAAGAAATGTAATTTTCATATGTTTAGTGAGATGAATGAAAAAAAACTAAATTTTTTCCTCTCCTATGTTCTCGCTCTCTGTCTGTGTGTAATTTTTATTTCCACATTCTGTGTAAATTGTTTGTGCTTCTCTGTTTCCTGTATGTTCTTGAGATAGCATCAGAGCATACCAAAATTTCCAACATGGTATCGGGGCAGGTCTAGGCTGTTAGTGAAATAACAAGCTTTTTACTGAAGAAGCTGAAAGGTTGTTTTGAGAGGCAGATTCTCCAGCAATGAGAAGGTTTTGTTTACATAGTCAATATGGTTGCATGAGGCACAAGCTTGACTAATCCTCAAATACCACAGTTCAATTGGAAGAATTATAATTTTTGGGCCATTACAATGAAGGCCCTCTTTGCTTCACAAGATATTTGGGAGCTGGTGGAAAATGGTTTCCAAGAACTAGTAGATGCAACAACATATAATGGTTTGACACAAGTAGAAAGAGATTTGTTGAGAGACAATAAGAAGAAGGACACAAAAGTCATCTTCTATATTTTCTAAAAAGTACATGAGAATATTTTCCCAAGGGTTGCAGCAGCAACGAAGTCTAAGAAGGCATGGGATACCCTTCAGACAACCTATCAAGGCATGGAAAAGGTGAAAACAACAAAAATTCAAATGCTGAGAAGAGATTTTGAAAATATTTGTATGAAAGAGTCTGATACTGTAGACTCATTCTTTACACATGTGATTGGGTTGGTTACCCAAATCAGGTCTCATGGTGAGACACTTGAAGAAAGGAGAATATATGAAAAAGTATTAAGAAGTCTACCATCAAGGTTTGATGCTATAGTTGTGGCAATAGAAGAGACAAAGGATCTCTCACAGTTTTCAGTGGATGAGCTTCATGCATCACTAATGTATCATGATCATAGACTAAATAGAGCAACAAACCCCTCATTGGAGCATGCATTTAAGACACAAATTTTTTTTGATAAAGGTAGAGGTCGAGGAAGATCAAACTACCGTGGAAGAGGAAGAAGCCCACATAGAGGTGGAAGAAGCAACCCTGCAAGCACAAGTGGAAGGGGAAACAATTAATATCCATGCCAAGGCTCAAGCTAGAATCAAGCACAAGGACAAAGGTATAATAAATCTCATGTCCAATTTTATTATTGCAAAAATTATGATCATTATTCAAATTAATGTAGAAATAATAAAAATTTCATGGGTAGTAAACTAGGTGTAAATTTTACAAAAGAAAATCAGAACCAAGGAAGTTTGTTTTTAGCTTGTAATGTAGTACAATAAAAACAAGAAGATATGTGGTTCTTATATTCAGGGTGTAGTAACCAAAATATTGGAAACATAGCAATGTTTCCAATATAGTTGAAAGTGTAAAATCTGAAGTGACATTGGGGACTGATAGAAAAGTCTCTGTCATGGGAAAACAAAGAGTAAATGTTCTGACAAAGAAGGGAGAGAAGAAGCTCATGCCAGATGTTCATTATGTTCGTCATTTGAAAAGTAACCTTCTAAGCAATGTACAACTCTTGCAAAAGGGCTACAATGTGTTTTTTAGAGATGATGTGTGCACAATAATGGATAGACCTCCAAGTAGACAACTCATTGCAAAAGTGCATATGACAAGCGATAGAATGTTTCCTCTCAATATGAGATTAGACTTGAAGGAAGAAGGTGATGTAGAAACTTTCACACAAGAAATATTTTAAGAAGAAGTGAAATATGAGAACTGGTTATGGAACTTGAGATTTTGTCATCTCAATTTCAGAGGTTTGAATTTGTTGCATAGAAAAGGCATGGTGAAGGGTTTACCACTCATAGAGAAACCATACAACCTATTTGAAGGTTGCATCTTGGGAAAATGACACAGAGAATCATTTCCATCAGGAAAGAGTATATGGGCAAGGGCACCTTTGGATAAGGGCACCTTTGGATATTTTCCACTCATATGTATGTGGACCATTGAAAACACCACCATTAGGTGGAAATCACTATATTTTGACATTTACAGATGATTACACAAGGAAGACATTGGTATATTTTCTAAAAAAAAAGTGAAGTTTTTGAAAATTTCTACCACTACAAAGCTCTTGTTGAGAAGCAAAGTGGACAATACATAAAAGTGTTGAGAACTGATAGAGGTGGAGAATATATCTCCAAATACTTCCTACGTTTCTGCAGCGAGCATGGAATTCACAAGAAGTATACTAAAAGGTATGCACCTCAAAAAAATGGTGTAGCAGAAAGAAAGAATAGGACCATCATGGACATGACAAGAAGTATGTTGAAGGAAAATCATTTCCCAAATGAATATTGGGTAGAAACTATGTCTTGTGCAACATATATCATAAATAGATGTCCAACAAAAAGTGTTATGAACAAATTTCTAGAAGAAGCATGGAGTGGAACAAAGCAATTTTTCACTCACATGATAATGTTTAGATGTGTGGCATATGCACATGTCCTGGATCAGTTAAGGAATAAGTTGGACAAGAAGGGGGAGAAATATATATTTCTTGGGTAAATGATGAGGCCAAGGTTTACAAGCTCTATAATCCATTAACCAAGAAAGTAATAATCCATATATATGTTCATTTCATAGAAGAAGAAGCATGGGATGGAAGTTTAGAGAAGACACTAAATGTGAAGACATGCACGTCTCATGAAGAGAAAGAGGAATGGACTACAACAAGAAACTCCTCAACGGTGGCTCCTCCTCCACCCACACAAGCTCAAAATATCACACCACAAGCAAGAAATAAAAAAATATTGAGAAACCAAGGAATTTCTTCTTAGATCATAAAATCGCTCAAGTTCAAGTGGAACTCCAAGCACATATTCAACAAATATAAGAAGACCAAAATTCATAAATTTAAGTGAAATTTATGAGTAAGAAGAAGTTGATAATAGTGTTGGTCTGAATTCTTTATTTGCATTATTTCGTCATGTTTATGACCAAATCCATTTTGAAAAGGCAGTCAAAGAAGAGAAGTGGATTGAATCAATGAATGAAGAGATAGGGGAAATAGAAATAAATGACACATGGGAGTTAGTGGACCTCCCACAAGGAAAGGAAGTTATTGGAGTGAAATGGGTCTATAAGACCAAGAGAAACATTGAAGGAAAGCTAGAAAGGCTAAAAGAAAGGCTAATTGTCAAAGGCTACAAGTAGCAGCAAGGAAGAGACTATGAGGAAACCTTTGCACTAGTTTAAATGATGGAGACAGTGCAGACAGTGTTGTCTATAGCAACACAATAAAAATGGAAATTTATAAATGAATGTGAAGTCAACATTCTTGAATGGAGTTTTGAAAGAGGAGGTGTATGTTCAACAACCTCCTCGATATGAAATAGAAGGCAAAGAACGCAAGGTGTGTAAACTAAGGAAATCTCTTTATGGGCTGAAGCAAGCACCATGAGCATGGTACAATAGGATTGATGCTTAACCGATGGACAATGGGTTCAAAAATTGTGATGGTGAACCCACACTCTACATCAAAGAAAATGATGGTAATATTATTATTGTTGTTTTTTATGCAGATGATTTGACTTTTACAGGCAATGATGTTTCTCTCATTGCTGATTTCAAAGAATTCATGAAATGTGAATTTTAAATAACTGACTTCGGTTTGTTAAGATATTTTGTGGGCATAGAAGTAAAGAAAATAGAAAATGGAATTTTTATCTCCCAAGAAAAGTATGTTGCAGAGATTTTAAAATGGTTCAATATGTAGAACAGAAAGCCACAATCAACTCCAGTTGTCATGGGGTTGAAGTTCAACAAGGAATATTGCAACAAGAATGTCAATCCAACATTGTACAAAAGCATGGTTGGCAGTCTAATGTATTTCACTACAACTATGCCTGACATAATGTATGCAGTAAGTTTGATATCCATATTCATGGAAACACTCAAGGAGACACATTGGAAAGTAGCTAAGAGAATATTGAGGTATGTAAATGGAATAAAGGAGTATGGTGTTCTATAATCCAAAACTGGTGATTTTAAGCTGATTGGTTACAATGACAGTGATTGAGATGGAGATTTTGATGACAGAAATAGCACATTAGGGTATGTTTTTCATTTGGGATCGGGGCCCATTTCGTGGGGTTCCAAGAAGCAGCCAATAGTTTCATTATCAAAAACATAAGTTTAATATGTAGCAACAACAACAATGACATGTCAAGTAGTTTGGATGTGAAGGATGCTGAGGGATTTATGTCATGAACAAGACAAAGGAACCATAATTTTTTGTGATAACAGTGCAACAATTGCATTGTCAAAGAATTATGTTTTTCGCAAGAGAACAAAGAATATTGATGCTAAACACCATTTCATAAGGGAATTAGTTAACAATGGTGAGATTGTGTTGCAACATTGCAGGTTAGAGGAACAGTTTGCAGAAATCCTCACAAAGCCATTGGGACATAAAAGTTTTGTTTACCTCAGAAAAAGTTTGGGAACGGTTGCTAATGACAGTTGTGATTAAGGGGGAGTGTTGGAAATAATCCCAACCACTGTCATGAATAAGACTGGTAGTAGCCCACACTTCAATTGAATTTTTGTTGCAGGAAGGACAAAGCCCAGGATCCAAATCCGAAGGCGTATTCATGAAAAATATTAGAAACAGACTACCTGAGCATTTACTTTGCATTATTTCATTTCTATCATATTCACCTACCTCTTTTGCCCACACATTGCAGCTTGCAAGTTTTAAGGTTTACCTCTTAAGCCTTCATCGAAAGTTAAGTTTACGGTGATGCGATATCTGGTGGGACCCTCAAACCTTACCACATTACCAATCCACCCACAAACCTTTGTTATTTCGTTTTTCCTTACCTTGTCACTTTTTCACACTTCCCAGTGCTTTTCACGTCACATACCACACTTCGCATGATTTAACATTTACCGTTTAAGGCCCCACACCAAACCTTGCGATGTTATGATGCAACATCATCATCACACATCACAAAACTTATATTTTGCATTTCACACAATTTACCAAACCATATCGCATCTGCGCCCCTGCATTTCGCACTTCGCATGTTCTATGTTTTACCTCTTTGCTGCTTGTACTTCACACTTCACATATCTTCCAACTTACCTTCAAGCTCCCGCAAGTTATATTTTTTGTGTTGCGTTGCGACCCCAATCACACATTGCAAGGTTAGAATTTTAGCGCTTCACAAGTTATTATGTTTAAGTTGTGATGCGATCACAATCACATATCACATAGTTCAATGCATAGCGCCCACAAGTTAAAATATTTAAGTTGTGATGCAATAGTGCCATCACACATCGAAATCACAAGGATTTAAGGTTTTCCCATATGCACCAGTTAAATGTTGAAATTTCCGAAATGCGATTTGCGATGGAGGGCACAGATGCGATATGGTTTCGCAGCCAAAACCTATAAAATTTCAAGTCAGGCTTTTTATGTTGTGCACAATGTTTTGTGTAGAAAACATCAGAACAGAACTAAAGGAAGATTGGTTGTTAATTGTCCAATCCAGCATTGATTTGGCATTTAGTTACAGTCTTCATCATTTTGTATGAAAGCAATGTAATTTTCATATGTTTAGTGAGATGAATGAAAAAAATCGAAGTTTTTCCTCTCTTGTGTTCTCGCTCTCTTTCTGAATGTAGTTTTTATTTCCGCATTCTGTGTAAATTTTTTGTGCTTCTATGTTTCATGTATGTTTATGAAATAGCATCAGAGCATACTAAAATTTCCAACACAGTAGACATGGAACCTAACCTCTTTCACTAGAAAATATTTATTAGACAGAATAAATATTTACATAAACAAAAGAAATCGAGCATGCAAAATCTCAAGGAAATGGTCAAAGATCCCATTTGTTTGGAACTTTGTCTAAAAATTGAAAGACATACTCGCAAAAATTTGGGTAGTTCTATAAATATGTGAGGGACAAGATTGAAACTCTATGATTCTAGCTATTATAATAGGAAGAAAGTACTAATGGCTCTTTTTGTTTCTGTAGTGTCGTTGCTTTGCAGATGGGGTGTCCACAAATCGGTGATCAACTCCAAAAAAGATCATTTGGATTTCTGTCAATAAATTTCAATTGGTGGAATGTTAAGGCCAAAGAAATATGTAAGGCCAATAATGACAAGCATGAGCAATGCTGATGTTGCACAAAGACATTATTAATTTTTCCATGAATTTTCAAAATGTGTGTATTTAAATTGATAAGAAATATTAAAATAATTATCATACAAATTCAAGATATGTAAATACATTTGGTTACAACACTATGGGTGAATATCATGACTTATCAATACCACATACTAAACAAATATAAGTCACTTCATATGACACTTGTTTATATAATATTTTTTTCTAATTAATTAGAAAATGGATAATTACTTTGGAGATAAATTTCAGCTTGTGATTTGTGTACACTACTATGAATATAGAATATTGAGTGGAAGGTTAATAATTAAATTAAAATTATAGAAGCCAAAATAAACAAATTTGTGGACCATAATTAACATTGAAGAAATGCTACCAGTACTCTTTGGGAAGGTTAATTGAACAATATTTATTTAGATGAATTAAATTAGTTGGAATTCTTTGACATTTCTTTGGCTTCTCTTGCTCTTAACCCTAGACATGGAAGGGTCTCAAGCTAGTGAAAAAGTATCCAAGCGATGGAGATATTTTTGTTCTTAAGTTTTTTAAACATTGACATTGAAAATTCCATGGGGTCTTGGATAGATAGTGATCGGGTGATATGTTAAGGCACTCGTTCATGTGAAGTCACTCGTTCAATGCCCTACCCTGACCGGGTTGATATATTCAACATGATGAAGATGTCTTCATGCCAAAGTTACAAAAAAAACATTGACATTAAAAATAAGTGCCAGTACAATGCCTTTTGGGAGGGATATTGAAGGGCCTAATATTATGTATGTTGAGGTGGATAAATCACAAGTAGAACCATGTGGGTAAATATTAAGAACTATGCAGTATGTATAAATCCAACAACACGACATTTTTTTTTAAATTAAAAGAAAACTATCGCGATGCATTTCTTTAAACGACCTCAGGCATTTTCATACACGTACCACAACAATGCTTTTTTTTAATATAGAACTTCTCTATTTTTAGAAATTAAAAATTGCCGGTCAATGCTCTTTAGGAAAAACCCTAGGGTGTCTTAGTAGATTTACCACACCAGAGCATTGTTGGGAAATAGCACCTCATTTTTTTTGAAATTTAAAACTACATTGATGCTCCTTAGTCGTATCCACCAGGTCATTTTACTACATGAAGGGCACTGATGCTATCAATTATTCAGGCGCTAGTGCATTGTGTTATTTAGCTCATCGTGTTTATATATATATATATATATATATATATATATATATATATATATTCTCCAAAGTGCACCATGTTATGTACAACACTGGTGCTTGTATGGATAGTAAAGCACCGGTGCGTTTGTAGATTTTAAATGCACCATCCAAAAATCATTCACCCTCTCACCCAGCTCCGCTAGTGAGTCTGCTACAAATGGAATTTTGGGCTATTTTTATCGGGGATTCAGCAAAAACCTAGCTATAAGGTATTTTTCTTGTAGTGTATCATTGTTGGATGGGGATGGTGAGTTCCTTTGCATGAAAAAACCCTATATTGGGGAAATGTTTTAGAAAAACTCGGTTAGGATTACTCTTTCAACAAGTGAATTGGTCAAATTTTTATTAGATCTAGTAGATGGGTTGAAATTCCTTGAATTCTCCTACTCTTAATTTAGATGTGGAAGATTTTAAAGGCTAACTAAAAAATTATATATGGTTGTGGTATGTGATGGAGATATTTTTTATTAATGTTTCGAAACATTGGAATTGACAACAAGTGCCAGTACAATGGAACTTGGGAGGGATCTTGGATGCCATAGTATTACAAATGTTGAAGTGGATAAATCATGAGTGGAATTGTAGGGGTAACTATTAAGCACCATGCGATAAATCAATCATTGGATCGCTTCCTTTCCAACCTATGATTGGATAGGAATAATGTTGTATTCAATGGACATGCTGAAACATTGGTAAGAAAAATATTGACTTAGTGGATAGTGCATAATATTTGCTGAAAAATATGATATTTGATGGAAGGGATGATAAGGTAGTAAGCCACTAACACTAATAATTAGTGCATGGTGCTTAATATTTCTCGAAAAGTAAGTGATGGTGTCAGAATAAAGGTTAACCATGTGCACATATTTTAAATTTCATGGAAGTAAGTTACATTCCCAAGATATTATTATTAATTTATTCTAGAGGAAGAGACAAGTAATTTGCCCATTATTTTCTTATTTGCTCAAATCAAGGAGATTTACCACAAAATTTTCACCCCTTGAGGATGTAGGATATGAATCTCACTATGATGTTATTCAAAGGGTATTATTTTAATTTGGGGGAATTTGCAAGCAATAGGCAGTGGGGTTTCATGGGGAGTGACAAGAAGGAGAAGCCAATTGCCTCAAAGAAGTGGGACAAAATGATCAAATATGAGGAGGGTAGTATCAAGATGAAACTTGATGAATATTTAAGAGTGTAAAATGCCCTAGATTATGTCGATAAAAATCTATTTGGGTGTTTCTTTAGGCTATCCCTATCCAAAATATCTATGCCAAAGTGGATACAACATCATTTAGAGTTTTCACTTGGTTATCGACAAACTTTTTACTTCCTCATGAAGGAGTGGTTGTGATTTTTTTATTTTTTTTTAAGTAGATTTACTGAAAATGTTAAGGGATTGATGGTTCCAAGGAAAGCATTTGCTCAACTTGAAATTGTGGCATCCCTATTTTGACCCACATTAAGAAGTAATGAGGAACTATCCATTTGAGTTAAACTTGCCAATTTTCCTTAAAATATTTGGATTGATAATTTTTTATGGGATTTGGAGAATTATTTCAAAAGACCCTCGTTTTGGATCCATCCTACAAATATTCTATGCATAAGATGGTGGCAAATATTACCATTGGTATTGATCTAAAAAACAGTTTGGTTGAATTTATTAATGTCGAACTAGGATATTGGGAGTATACAAATATGTTTATATTACAATAATGCCAAGTTTATCCATTTTAGATGTTTGTGATATCATGATGTTGACCATGTGGTTAATTATTTTCCTATACCTTTAAGTTGTGGCAATGTAAGAAAAAAATTCTTCAAATTGAGAATTTGCTAGAAAGGAGTGGCCTCATCTAAAAATTGGAGGTTTAGTGGGTGTTATTTTGTTTGAAAATGTTTAGGTGGATGGTAAATTGTAGGTGTGTAGATATCAACCCGAAATCCAATTATTAGGATTTACATATAGGAGTCTTATTTGAAAAAACTCATAGGTAAATCAATCTATTTCATGATCTATGGAGACTACTTCATCGGGAAATTTAGATACCTTTGAGACTTTACGAGATGGTGCTTTTCTATTGTTGTAGATTGGATCAAGGCCATGTTTCAATTGGGGATGGAAGGTGTGCATGTTGTAGACCATATAGTCTCTTCTTGATTGTTGGAGCATATAAGGGGGACATGGAAAGTTCCTCTATGGTAGGGAAATGGCCAACAAGTGTACTCTCATCAAACGTAGAAAGGGAGGAATTTGTTGCATTTTTTTTCTTCCAAGGATGCATGCATCCAAAAACCCCTTCCTTACAAACTCTTAGTAGATGGTAAGTCTCAAAATAAACACCTTTCTCAAGAAAATTTCTTGGAGCAAGATGGGTTTTAATTTTTCCCCATTTTTGGAAATGGGGCTAACCTTAGGTTTGTAGAGGAAACTTAGAGTTTTTAAAATAGAATTCATCTCCCTAGCTACAAAAGAGACCCTTTTAATATTGAAGTGTGAAAAGGTCATCAATCACTTTTTTTAGGTGCGGGGAGAGGGACGCTTTACATCATCATTCTTCTTGTACTAGTGTTGATTTCACGGGAATTTCCTATCAATTGTGTTTAAAAGGGATGTTTCCTTTAAATGAAGCCTTGTTAGAGGAATATTAGGACTGGACCCTAAGAGGATGATGGGTAGATCAAGAACCAATAGAAATTTTCATCTCTATCATGTTCAAAAGACATTTTGGTGGATTTATTACGACGGAAGAAAAAACATTAACATGGGATCTCATAGAGGAATGAGCCTTGAATAATGTTACTAAATGAGGCTTCTTTCTTTAAATGCAAGGGGTATAGGAGAGTCTCTAATAATAATTTACTTCAATAATAACTCTAGGGGTATATTATTTGGGCACTAATATACCGGTTTAATATATTTATATATTAACATGGAAACATTTTTACAAGATAGGGAGGTAGACTAGCATATCAAGAGTATATCGATGTGGTTATATTTTGATTATGATAATTATAAGTTTTCTTTTTTATTCACAAACCAAAAGAAGAATGTAAATATTATTTAGGATATTTCAAATGGTGAAGGTGAAAACATGTGTGGTATTAAGTATGTAGCAAAAAAAGGAGTTTAGTGTTTCACCAACATCTATAAGGAGCATGAAAGGGGAAAATTAGTGAAGGTTTTGAAGGTATGCTATTTTTCTCCTCATTTTATCTTGGATAAATACAAGATAGAGTAGTTTAAGAATGTTAGTTTGGAGAAACTTATGGGGGTCTTTCAGCCTTTTGAAAATGAAAAATCCTAATGCCATATGGTTGGAAATTGGAGTTATTTATAGCCTTCATTGAGATGTTGGGGAGCGGCCTTCCAAGGGTAGTTGAATTGCAACAACCTTGGTGAAAATTCCATGTAACAAAAGTTAATAAATGTAAAAATAATAACCACGTTTTATGGGATACTTATTCTAAGCTGAATGTTGGGAAAAACATCCTAGTGGGTTTTCATTTGGTATATTATTCCTAAGGAAATTTTCAAAGGCAATGGAAAAGACATTAAAGAGAAAACAATTATTTTTGACACATTTATTTATGAAAACAATGGAAATTGGGAAAAAAGGGAGGTGAAAGGTCACATGTTGCATGTGAGGAGGAAAATGAACGAAAATAATGGAAAATGAAGAAAATAGACACCTAATCAATGAAAATGATTATGAGGATTACTTGGTACCTTTTTTCAGTTCAGTTTTGGAGATCTCTCATTATTCTCTATCTCTTTCTCTCTCTCACTCTTGGACACTTACAGTTTCTTGGAGAACTTTGGTATTTGATCAAGATAAGAACAAAAGGCAAGAGGAAGGAAGGAGAAATCAAGGAAGAGTAGGATCAAGTTTCTACAATAGGGTGCTTTGCATGTGTGATTTCCTTGCTAGATATTCCATGCATGATATTGCATGTGGTTATTTTATTTGATGGCATAGGTTTTTCTAGTTGTGATGGTGCTTTCAGCCTATCCTTTCCATTTTTGGATAGCCATGACTAGATGAGTTCTCACACTTTGGTTGAGTTGGATTGTCAGTTGAATTTGAAGCTGAGTGAGGTGGATCTCCGTAATGAAAAACACATGGTGTAATGATACCTGAACCGTACTAAGGATTATGGTAAATCCACTGGCATACTGACCCATGAACCTAAATGTGGGTTGTAGTAAAGTCAATATTGTGTGCCTAAGTAGGCCTAAGAGTCCTTTTCAGTGAATGGAGGGATATACGGTAAAGGCAAGAGGTGGATTTTTCTCTTTTGGGCCTAGTATTCCGAGGATCAGATGTATGGTAAATCCTGGAGAATGGGCCTCAATGTAGGGCCTAGTGATCCTTGTATCAAACTATGGATTACGGTAAAGACAGAGAGTCTAGGAGGCAGTAAAATTCCTTGCGGTGTAGGTGGAGAACTCTGGTAGCATCCATGCTCATTTGGTTCATTTTTTTTTTACGAGTCCCAGATTCATGCTTGGAATATGGCATGGGTGTGACTGGATGAAGAGATATTTCGCTAAGCCAATCTAGGGTCAAGTGGAACGCGGTAGTCCCATCCCAAGTTGGTTTTTACATTCATTAATGAGAAGTTGATTTCATTGGAATTTGATGTGTAAATGTAGTGGTTTATATGTGGTTACTATGGTTGATGTATCTATGATATTTATTTTGTTATTATGCTAGTTATGAGCATGTATCCTGAGAGTGATGATGTATGTATCTCCTCATGTTTTTATTTATAAATGAATAAACAATTTTATATGACTTAATAGATGATACTACAGCTAATGATGTAAGGGAACAATTCTTCTTAGTGATTATCAGATAAGTATGAGACCCCTATGTTTAAATATTTTGTTTACATTAATAGATTAAATATTTGTGATATGTTTGACGGAATTCCTGTCATGGCTAGTAGGGTCCAGTCTAGGTCTTATCATGAATTTTTTCAATACATCATTCTTTCATTGTTTTATTTCATTTTGAACTTGTCATTGAGTTTTGGGCAGTGGCCTGGGCTCTCGGCCTCAAAAAGTGTCTTAAATCCAATGGATGCAGGGACAGTCTGGGAAATCTAGTCCTTGGATGTAGCCAAGCATGCTTTTTGGAGTGTCCAGAGCCTCCCAAACCCACTCATGCACATGTTGTTGGAGCATCTAGGGGTTACGTAGGTTAAAACCTTAGTGTGACCCAGGAGCTAGTTACCTATGTGGTTTGGATGGTTCCATGGAGTCTTGCTAATGATGTGGAAGGTTTTTATGATGTGTTTTCATCAGTTCCACGTACTAAGTTCGCCTAGGAGGTTGAATCTAAACATAGTAGCCTCTCGTCACATATCTACATGAGTTGGTTGGTTACTTGGGTAGATGTGGGATCGGGGCATTAGATTAATAGGATAGATGGATTATATGGGTTATCTTGAAATTGAACTCTACTTTTATTCAATCAATAAAAATGTCAAAAATATAGAAAAATTTGGAGATTTTATACCAATTAGATTGTCTAGTTATGTTAATAAAATATTGCAAAGATCATATATATGATAATTAATATTTCTTTTTGGAAAGTAATATTCATTCTTGGAATATGGCATGGGGGTGATTGGCTGAAGAGAGATTTGGTTAAGCCAATATAGGGTTGGGTGTAATGCAGTAGTCCCATCCCAAGTTGGTTTTTAAATTCATTAATGAGAATTTGATTTGTAAATTTAGTGGTTTATATGTGGATACTATGATCGAGGTATCTATGATATTTATTTTTTTATTATGTTACTTATGAGCATGTATTCTGACAGTGATGATGTATGTATCTCCTCATGTTTTTATTTATAAATGAATAAACAATTTTCTATGACCTAATAGATGATACTACAACTAATGATGTAAGGGAACAATTATTCTTAGCGATTGTAAGATAATATGAGACCCCTATGTTCAAATATTTTGTTTACACTAGTAGATTACATATATGTGATATGTTAGAAGAAATTCCTATCATGGCTAGTAGGGATCTAGTGTAGGTCTTGTCATGAATTTTTCCAATAAATCATTGTTTCTTTGTTTTATTTCATTTTTTAACTTGTCAGTGAGTTCTGGGAAGTGGTGTGGGATCTAGGCTTGAAAAATTGCCTTAAATCTCATGGATGCAGGCATAGTCTGAGAAATATAGTCCCTGGATGCAACCATGTAGGTTTGTGGGAGCGTACAGAGCCTCAGAAACCCACTCATGCCCATACTGTGGGAGCATATCGGGGTTAAGTGGGTTAAGACCTCAGTGGGACCCAGGGCTATTTACCTAAGTGGTTGGGATGGTTCCTCTGATTCTTGTTGCTAATGTGGAAGCTCTGTATGATGTGTTTCCATCGGTTCCACTTCCTTAAGGTCAACTAGGAGCTTGAATCTAAACATAGTAGCCTCTCGTCGCATATTTACCCTAGTTGGCCGGTTACTTGTGTAGATGTGGGATCGAGGTGTTAAATGAATAGGATAGATCAATTTTGGTTTATCTTGAAATTGAACTTTAATTTGTTTCAATCGATCAAAAATTTCAAAAATATAGAAAACTTTACATATTTTAGGCCAATTTGATTGTGTAATTATGTTAATAAAATATTGCAAAGATCCTAGCTACGAAAATTAATATTTATTTGTTAAAAGTAATCTTGTAGTATTGATTTGGATTCCTACTAAGTAGATAGATAGATGATACATTGGGACTAATGTTACAAAATCACAATGAGGTATTTCTCCATGAATATTTTCTGAGATTCACTAGACAAATATGTGTGCAATCAAAGTGCAAAGAGAAATTCAAGAAGTCCTCTAGTAAGGAAAACAATACCATAATATGACAAGGAAAGTGAGGGCTCATACCTTTCACATAAGATGCAATATTTAGTTTGTACAACCAGCTTGAGGGACACTAGATCTCCTATCTTCCAAACTCCAAGCTAAGAACCTACAAAAATACAACCATGAAAATTACCAAAAACTCTTACTACAAGGTTTTGTGAGTGTAATAACCATTACTGATAATCTATAAACAACATGAATAACTTAAAAAACATATCAATGGAAAATAACGTCAACAATGTAGAGGAAGAGAGACATTTTTTTTATTTAAACAAAATGACATACATAAATGATATACCACAAGAAACAATATCCTTCTCATCTTCAACTAGTGGAATGATTTCCCCCCACTATGAAGATGGCCTCACAAAAATAATAGAGCTCTAACGATATAGTATATTCTCTAGATATAGATATAAATGGACCTATCTCAATATAGATAATGTGAAATTATATAGGTTTGTTGTATTCCTATGGGAGAATGTATCTAGACACATACATTCTTGAGAAGTTATAAAAAATTTACAATAATGGATACCTAGCCAACACATATACAAGTATGTTAGGTTGATCTCATTTGGAATGAAAAAGTTCACAATCATTTTCTCAATTATGGAATAATTATTATTTCATAATAACGAAATTATGACAAAATAATTATGATACAGTACTCAATTATGAAATTTCACCCTTTTAGCTTGGAACAACTCCCTTTGAAGTCCCACATAAGTAAAATAAAGATTTAAAGGGGATGCATTTTTGCTAGCTACTTGTAATATTCCCAAATGGGGAATGCAACAATATATAACAGTTATGCAGGAAAAATAACACAGATCATCTAAGTAAGAGCAGGATGCCAATATGGAGACTCTTCTTTATCATTTATAACAGAAAATTAGATGTACAATGAATCCCACAAGATATATAAGGGAAATAGAAGTCTCCAATGAAAGAAAATCCTCAAAAAGAGGTGTTGCAACCATGTATTAAGACTGAAACTTCCTTAACAACGTTATTTTATTGAGCTACAGTAGCTGTTTATTACATTGTATATCTAGAGAAAAATAATGCATGAAAATTCAGATCTATGATAGATCCATACACTATAAAGACTCTTCTTTAAATTCCCCTTGGGGTTTTCAGAAATACATGGAGTAGATTTGAGATCTAAAGCTGCAGATCTGTAGAAATCTTCAGATATTTAGAAATGTTCAGACCTGAGCTAATATATACAATATAATTATCCCTTTTAATGGATGTCAAAGGTGAAGGGAATATCCCCAACACATGAAAATTGCTCCTCCAAAAAGTTCTGTCAAAAGACCCTGCAACAACACCTACATAAAAACACATATTTGGAAGTGAAATTGCATTGTAGGGTTTAAGATATGTTTGGTCACATGCCAAGAATAGAAAATGATGCTCCACTGATCCAATACTCTCTTGCCAATGGGATAGAAGACTTCCCCATTGAAAAGGAGCACTATAATGGTCTAGATATGAGTAGATCTAGCCTCCACTTGTTGCATCTTTCAAAGACAACCAAGCCCTCAACAAGATCTACGTTGTAGTTGGAAGAAGAAGCTTGGCATTTAGCCAAATGGTGGACAAGAAATAAAAAATCTTCCAAGAGGCCTCTCAAGGAAAGAGGTGGGATTCTTGATCAGGAACACCCAGTGCTAAACAACACTATTCTTAGCTAAACAACAAGAGAATGATATATGTCTAAACAAACAATATATTCAAAAAATACAATATCATCAACAACCCCCTCATGATGCCATCCTCTTCCTTTTATAAGTTGAGAACATGCAAAACCTAAACCACCTTCTGAATGAAATAACTCCTTTCACATGAGCCATCTCCATCTAAAATTGCATTGTGCCTCATTGATGGCCACTCCTCCAAGACAACACTGTAGATTTGGTCATGGTTGACCCAGTCAAAATGTTCAATCCCTTTCACACCTAAGGATGCTTACTTCCACAGCCAATATATATCCTTTTTCATATTTGGCATTGATTTATTTACTATTTAGAAGTTTTATGATCCTCCTTTACAATTTTATTCATGAAATAGAAAAATAAAACAAAAATGAATATTCCCATTAGCTTAGGACTAATTGGGAATATTACAGTCCTCTCCTCCACAATGTTGCTTGTCCTCAAGAAAATGATAAGGTGGGTGATCCAACTCTTCTCCTCCTCCATTGGTGACACAAACATGTGATAAGCCCCCTCCATAAGCTAAGTGTTCACCAATCCATCCCTCCATGAATTGCTCCTCCAAAGTTCTCATGAGATGCAAATAGTCCATCCCATAAGGAGACAATACATCACATGAAACAAACATGGTTTTCCCAATGTTCTCCCTAAAACATGTAACATAAGGTACATGGAGAATATCCATCCCATAGGGCACATACATACCTTCCCTCCTTCCTCCATACATCCCCATAAAAATTACAAGTACATCATCAATGTAGGGGATCAAAACAACATATATGCAAATAGAAATTTGTGTATATGGAGGTGGGTCATAGTCCCACATGTGGAACCAGTGCAGTGCATCTCGTACCTGCATCATATCTAGATGTGGTAAGTGGTTTTCCCACCACTTAATTTGTTCCCATACCATCTCATCATGGCTAAAAGTGTGAGATATATTTGGTGCCTTAGGGAAGCACCCATCATGTTACAAGATCTCCCTTTGTTCATCAAGGGAGTCACCAAATTCAGAAATTTTTGTGGCCCAACATTGGCCATGAAGTTTACAAGATATACTACTCCTCCTTGGAGACATGGCCTACATAAACATGGTGAAATAATGCATACAATCAGAATATAAAACATGTTTAACAAGAGCATGTTCTCCACCAACAATCCTCCTCATATAAATGGAGTGGTGCATAGATCTATCCCTTTTCTTAAAAAGAGAAAGAGAGGGCTGATTTAACTCTTCCATAGAGTTATGTTGTTGCTCCATCTCCACATGGTACATGCATCTTTGACAATTATGATATAGTTCTTCTTCAAATCCCTTCCAATAGTAGCTCCTCAATATGATGTTGTTGAGCTTCATGGAATATGTTTCACTAAAAAAAAACTCTTCATAGGCTCCTTGTAGCAACTTCTCCTTGATCTTGGAGGATCTAGATAAGAAGATCATACCATTATCATAGATTAATCCATATTGGATTTAATAGCTCTCACCATGTATAAAATCATCAAGAATCATGCATGTGTGAATATCCTTGGAATATTCCACCAACAGTTGGGATTTTCAATATGGATCTAATCTACCCAATAATGACAGTGCTTATAATGTGTCAACTGAAAGGGATACCATGTTTCTGCTCTTCTCCTTGACATCTCCCATGCCAAAGGTGTATCTTAGAAGGTCATACCTCCCATTTCTCTCCTCCTTGACATCTCCCATGTCCAAGGTATAATATGGAAGGTTGCTATTCCTTCATTGCTGCCCTTCTTGCATATGCACATGCTCAAATGAAAAATGGAAGTTCTTGGAAGTTAGTCTCCTATGGAATGCTATAATATGTCCAAAACCTCCTTGGTCTTGCCAAAGTATGCATGTGTGACCACCATCTCCTATCATGTATGGAATATTTCTCCCCAAATGAGATTGTCTTCTGATTCTTCATAATCAAGGATTT
This sequence comes from Pinus albicaulis, assembly GCA_034641835.2. Classification (NCBI taxonomy): domain Eukaryota; kingdom Viridiplantae; phylum Streptophyta; class Pinopsida; order Pinales; family Pinaceae; genus Pinus; species Pinus albicaulis. The sequence continues at coordinate 1,657,820,700 of CM076575.1, forward strand.
CCCTCCTTGCTCCATGATGGTGTCATTTTTCATCCTTACATCTTCTTTTCTCAGTTTAGTATGAGTTGAGAGAGTGGATAATGGTGATAATGGGAAAATATTTCCGTTCTCCTTGAGCTTCCCCAATACTCTCAGCGTTGTAGTATGGTCTTCTAATGATCCCTTCCTTCTTGGATTTATGAATGGAGCATCAATACATGAAACATATTTCACCAAATCTAAATCAGGTGGTATCCCAGGTGGTTTACCACAAGATAATGATGTCTCATGGGTCATTCCCATGTGCATAATATATGGTATCATCATATACCTACTTCCACTACACAAATTCATCTCTGATTTTTGTGTGGAAGGCTCATGATAATGGAGTATCACTCTTAAGGATGCAAGATTACCTCTGATTGGAGAAATTGGCCCATATTTTCCTCCATGTAATAGTGGATCACCTCCTATCATGTCAGTGTTGTGATCATTCCTCTATTCTTATCCTCCTACCTTCTGTAATATTTCACAGTCTAAGGTGCTTCCTTCACATGTAGTTAACCCATGAACACCCAACATCTCCTTGGTGTCAAGAGTCTTGATCACAAAGGATTGATCTATCATAGTGTGTGTTACCAAAGCTATATGAAATGTTGGAACACATTTACCCCATGGTTTTGTTTCATTTTATATCATCATAGACACATGATTCTCATCCTCTTCATGTGTAAGATCCCTGGGAGCTTCTTGTAAATATACAAGAGCCCTCCTAGTGGAAGCAATTGCTTCATCTACATCTCCCAATAGAAGTAGATCTCCTCCTGCTATCACAATGTTGGAGGATATTTCCAGCTCTTTCTCTTCCTTCTCCTCATCAATGGATAATTCCTCATCATTAAGAGATCCTATTTCTTGATCTCCTATTGAAAAAGGAATCCTCATGTATTCTTCTTGAGAAGAAATTTCTTGTTGAAGTGGGGGCGTTTGCCCTTGGAAAATCATGTAGTAGATATTTAACTCGCTGAACAAAGTTCTACAATGGAGTTTGCCTCTTGGATCCTTACAAATCATGCAAAGGTTTTGAATTCTTGGGCTTGGTTTTCTCACCCAAGGAATTTTAAAATTGCTTAAAATCAAATATTTTCACTAACCACCTAGTGAACTTTGCATAAGTAGAGATATTTTCATTTTCCAATGAAGAAGATTCAAATAACCACTAGGTATAAGCCTTACCTTCGAGATGTGGTGCTGCTACTCTTATGGCTTCTTCTTCTAAAACTTGATGCAGCTGGAAATATGTGTCTAGCTTCCTTACCCAAGACATGGCTAAGCTCTCGGGTGATCCATCAAAAGTAGGTAAAAATACCCTACCCAAAGTGTGCTGCATGCACCCTATTCTTCTCTTATATTTTTTGGATCTTCTCTCTTCTATAAGTTGAAAAAAATCTTGGAAGTTTCGATGCTCCCTGAATCTTCTAGACTGAGATTCATATTCTTGAAGATAGTCACGAAGAGTCTCCTCCTTTGGTGTCTCTACTAGACAAAATTTTTTCACCGTCCCTACAATCCCTCGCCCCGCATATTGGAGGGTCATTCCTGTGACTTGTGAGCAGTGTCATACTTTGAAAACACGTTCTTTTCATCCTTATGCATAAGGACATCATTTCTCTTGTTGAACATTTCCTCAAAAAAGAACACAAAACCTATTTTTTGGCCTTGGCGCTGGTGGCTAGTTCACCCCTCATTCCGATGTGGAAGATTTGCACTAGAGCCTGCACCACCTGGTGCTCTGTCTTAGTGCAGTGCCCTTGCTGAGATTTTTTAGGAATGTTTTTTTTTTAATTAGAGTTGGAAGTTTCCTTCAACCACCTGAGGGATGAGTCACTGGAAGTGATTAAGTTGATCAGCCACAGATCTACCTCTTTAGGTAGTGGTTTCCACCTCCCATGGAACACTCCTTAAAGATAGCCCTCCCTTCCATAAATATAGGGATCCTAACCTCTCCCTCTCCCTCTATAAAAATAGGCCTTCTCCCTTTATGAAAGCTAGTTGAACATATAACCAAAGAGCTAAACTTAGAGAAGAATACTATAACTGAGTAATTTCTATTAAGAGGTAGAACCAAGGAGAACTCCACAAAGAGAGTCACATCTGAATTCTCAACAAGCCTTTGTGAGACACACTCCACTTGAACCCTGCTGGAGGAGATCGCAACACCGAAGCTTGGTTGTACTCTTCCTTTCATTTATTAATATACTCGATTATGGTGTTGGTTCCATCACTTTGTTATGTTGTTTATGTAATGCAATTTATTTAGTCCTCTTCGACTGACTAATAGTTACAAATGTGAATTAGTATGTTGTATATTGTCATTGTTTCCTGTGTGTGTGTAGGTGTCTGAGTGTGAAAGCAAGAAGATTGTGATTTGTCAAACCAGGAGCGGGGAGGCAGCAACCCTTTTCGACGACAACAATAGCGTAGGATCTCCAGTAAGTCATCTATCGAATCTTTGTCTATTCGTTAGCTAGGAATCAATATTATAGCTTGTCTTGTTTCAGATCAGAGTTTGTTTTTCTTGTGTCAAGCTCCTTAAAAAATGAAACAAGGTATTGATAGTAGAGTTTTTTTTCTTCTGTCAAACTCCTTAAAAAATGAAACAAGGTCTTCGGAGCAGTGTTCCTTGTCTTGTGTCGAGCTCCTTTAAAAAATTAAACAAGGTGTCTTGAGGATAGTTCATCTTCTATGTCAACCTCATTAAAAAATGAATTAGCTCTTAGGATATTTCTTTTAATGTGTCAACCTCGTTAAAACAATGAAACACATTCCCGTTCAAATCGAGTCTTTGCTCAGATCTCATAAAATCCCAGTCATGTCTTTCTCTGATATCGTAACTTGAACCTTCACTCCATCTACTTCGTGTTCATTACATATGAACTAAATCTTGGGGGGCATGTACCTTGAATTGAGTCACCATGATGGGAGCATGCTCATTTTTTCAAGCATAGTTTAATTTTGTTTCAAGCTTATGTAAAAAAGAAACCAACCTCAAGCAGAGTTTCTTGATTTCAAGCTTCTGTCAAAATGAAACCATTCCCATTACCTCTCGTGATTTCCATTTTATCAGCCTGTTTTTCCAGATGATCCTTGGTTTTCTCATTCCTTCGTCACCGTTTACTTGACTGATCATATGCCCTCACTTGGTTGTTTTTCCCATTCCCGACGAACCCCTGAAATGAGTGGTCTTGTCAGCCAGCCTCTTGACCTTTACTTGTTCTGAGTAGTTCCACCATTACCGGAACTAGTAGCTACCCTTAATACAACTCATTCCTCTAGGAGGAGTCAACTTTTAGTTCTTTTCTGACTCTCAAAAATTGAAAAGATTGTTGATAATCTTGTTTTTTTGAACTCATTAAATGGATACAAAACAATATCTACCCAGTATACGTTTACCCCTTTTTTGGGCTGGGATAGATTATTTACGAAAAAAAAATACCTTAGCCTATCGTGACTAAAAGGTTCTCTCAAATGTTGTTTTCTACCTTTTTGGATCTGAAAGAATATTTACGAAAAGGGCCTTGTTGGAGTTTTTTTTTCCCCTTTCTTTTCAAACTCTCTAAACATGAAATGATGCCAAGTTCTTCCTTTCTCAGACTCGTTAAAAATTGATGACATTAGAATCCATCGTTATTACGTTACTTGATTTCCCCCTTCCTAGGGCTCGTAAAATGTACTAGGTTGGATTTGTCCAAAGGATAAAATTACATCACGAGAATATGCTATCCCCTTCACGCTTGTTTACAAAAATAATTGGGGTACTTTCCAGAAATGGTGGGGGAAAATGGAACCATACTCTAGTCGGAAGTATGTCACTCTTGAACATGGCACTTTTCTGCATTCATGTCGGGTTGGGGACATATCACTTCGTCATTTTTTTGTCTCCATGGGTTTGGGTAATCTCTTTTGACCGCTCATCTGCTCTTTTCCATTTCACCATGACCTTAGATCCCTTGATGTCAAATACTGCCAAATATAGTGTCGTGTCGCTGATGTGTTCAAGAGAAGTTTTTCCTTTGCAATCTTCAACCTTCCTATGATTCTCTATTGGTTCTGATTCACAAATCATCATATTCCTCTGTCTTGTGTCAATGAGGTGGGAAACATCATGGCCCTCCTTCAACCAGGTCGCTTCCTATCGACTTCAACTCATTTTCCAAGAAGTTTATCTAGAGACTCCCTTCAGGTACCTTGGAGCCTGCATGCCTTAATCGTAGTTTCTTTGCATCCGACACAAAGTTCACATCATCATCCTTCGATTGGATGATTCTGTGGGTGTTCGATGCCAGATCACTGTTCAAATTCCATGGATTGTACCTTTTGTACCTTGAGAGCCATTATCATTATTGGTGGTTTCTCTCAGGTCTGTTAACAACTCTCATTATTGGCTGGTAATCAGATGATCTTCTTGCATGTTCTACTTCAACTCATCTACTCTTATGCTCAAATTTGTATTTTGTTGGGGTCGAGATGGAGCGCAAGACCTTGGGTTTTGTCTGATGAAATCTAGGCTGCAAATTCTTTGTGGATTACTATGTATTATTACATGACTCTTCTGATTGCATGGTTGCGATCGTACCTGAGTCTATTTGTTGATCGTTATTGTTGGATGGTTGCATCCATACATCGGATCTCACTCTTTATGTACTCTATTATGGATGGTTGCCCCCATGCCACATATCATGTATTAGAGATATCAGTAGTATTTGTACTTACAGGTTTTCTAACAGCAGTGTTTGGGTCGAACGCATTCTCATAAAGCATTTCACCCCTCCCTCTCTCTTGGACATCATTCTTTAGGGGTCATCTATTACACAACATTTTTTCATCATCCCTACAATCCCTTGTCTCGCATATTGGAGGGTAATTCTCGTAACTTGTGAGCAGTGTCATACTTTGCAAACACCTTCTTTGCATCCTTCTGCATAAGGACACGATTTCTTCTACTGAACATTTCCTCAAAAAAACACACAAAACCTATGTTTTGGCCTTGGCATGGGTAGCCAGTTCACCACTCACACAGATGTGGAAGATTTGCACTAGAGCCCATGCCACCTAGCACTCTGTCTAAGTGCAGTGCCCACACCGAGCTGTTCTAGGAATGTTTTTTAAAAATTAGAGGTGGAATTTTCCTTCTAACCACCTGAGGGATGATTCATTGGAAGTGGTTAAGTTGATCAGCCATGGATCTACCTCTTTAGGCAGTGGTTTCCACCTCTCATGGAACACTCCTTAAATATAGGCCTACCTTCCATAATTATAGGGATCCTAACCTCTCCCTCTCCCTCTATAAAAAGAGGCCTTCTCCCTTTATGAAAGAGAGCTGAACATATAGCCAAAGAGCTGAACTTACAGAAGAATACTATAGCTGAGTAATTGATATTAAGAAGGTAGAACCAAGGAGAAATTTGTAGAGAGAGTCCCATATGAATTCCCGACAAGCCTTTTTGAGACGTGCTCTACTTGAACCCCACTGGAGGAGATCGCAATGTCAAAGCTTGGTTGTACTCTTCCATTCACTTATTAATATACTCGACTATGGTGTTGGTTCCATCATTGTGTTATGTTGTTTATGTAATGCAATTGATTTAGTCCTCTTCGACTGAGTAATATTTACGAATGTGAATTAGTATGTTGTATATTGTCGTTGTTTCTTATGTGTGTGTAGGTGTTTGATCGTTAAAGAGAGTATATCGTGATTTGTCAAACCAGGAGCGGGGAGGCAACAACCCTTTTCGACAACAACAACAGCATATGATCTCCGGTAAGTCATCTATCGAATCTCCATCTATTTATTAACTAGGAATCAATATTATAGCTTTTCTTGTTTGTGGCTAGACCCACTCTAGTGCTAGTGGGATCGCCTCTATCCGCAGAGGGGATTTACCTCACCAACAGTCTCTCCTTCTACTTCTTCTCTTGATAGGAATGTAAGCATGCTACAATGTTGTAGATTTGATTGTGTGGCTGAATGCTCACATACATAATATGAAGAAATAGGGATTTCTTCATGTGCAAATCTCCTTGAGGGATTTTCATGTCTTTCCCTCCTCATTCCCCTGATTTCTCTTTTCATCTCATGCATATTTCAGAATATAGTTTTTAAGAACTCTTTCCCTTTCATTCTTCTAGATAAAGGGGTTTTGCCCTTATCTTCTTTTTCTTATGTGTAATCAATCTTCTTCTTCTATATTTTATTTTCTTGAAAAGACATATTGGCTTCTTATAATGCACATGTTGTGCCAAGCTGATGATCCGATACCACTGTAATATTCCCAAATGGGGAATGCAACAATATGTAATAGTTATGGAGGAAAAATAACACAGATCATCTAAGTAAGAGTAGGAGGCTAATATAGAGGCTTTTATTTATCATTTATAACAGAAAATCAGATGTATAATGAAGCCCACAAGATATACAAGAGGAAATAGAAGTCTCCAATGAAAGAAAATTCTCAAAAAGAGGTGCTACAACCATGTATTAAGACTGAAACTTCCTTAGAAACATTATTTTATTGAGCTACAGTAGCTTTTTATTACATATTAGATCTAGAGAAAAATAATTCTTGAAAATTTAGATCTATGATAGATCCATACACTATAAAGACTCTTCTTCAAAGTCCCCTTGGGGTTTTCAGCAATACATGAAGTACATGGAGTAGCCCTGAGATCTAAAGCTACAGATCTGCATAAATATTTAAATATTAAGAAATGTTCTGATCTGATCTGATATATACAATATAATGATCCCTTTCAATGGATCTCAAAGGTGAAGGGCAGATCCCCAACACATGAAAATCACTCCTCCAAAATGTTGCGCCAAAAGGCCCTGCAACAACACCTACAGAAAAATGCAGATTTGGAAGTGAAACTATGATTTAGGGTTTAATATATGTTTGGCCACATTCCAAGATCAAAAAATGATGCTCCACTAATCCAATACTCTCTTTCCAATGGGATAGAAACCTTCCCCACTGAAAAGGAGCACTAGAATGGTCTAGATGTGAGAAGATATAGCCTTCACTTGTTGTAGCTTTCAAAGACAAAAAAACCCTAAATAGGATCTACTTTGTAGTTGGAAGAAGAATCTTGGCCTTCAGCCAGATAGTGGATAATAAATGCAAACTCTTCCAAGAGGCCTCTCAAGGAAAGAGGTGGGATTCCCGATTAGGAGTACCTGGTGCTAAACAACACTATTCTCAGCTAAACAACAAGAGAATGATATATGTCTAAACATAAAATATATTTAAAAAATACAATATCATCAAAAACCCCCTCATGCTGCCATCCTCTTTCTTTTATAATTTGAGAGCTTGCAAACCCTAAACCACCTTCAATCAAATAGCTCCTTTCACATGAGCCATCTCCATCTAAAACTGCATTGTGCCTCATTGATGGCCACTCCTCCAAGACAACGTTGTAGATTTGGTCATGGTTGACCCAGTCAAAATGTTCATCCACTTTCACACCTAAGGGTGCGTATTTACATAGCCAAGATATAGCCTTTTTCATATTTGGCATTGATTTATTTATTGTTTAGGAGTTTTATGACCCTCCTTTACAATTTTATTCATGAAATAGAAAAATAAAACAAAAATGAATATTCCCATTAGCTTAGGACTAATTGGGAATATTACACTACTGAGGTATGTTGACCTATGGTCTCTCTCATTACTGTGAACTGTAAAATAGGGTTATAATATATGTAATATTCCTAATTAGTTTTAAGCTAGTTGGAATATTAAAATTTTGTTTTTGCTTCTTAGCTAGAACAATAAGAGGGTATGGAGACCCATAAATATCCTTAGTAGGAATAAAATAACTCCAAATGTGAATGGAGGTCATCTAAGTAGCTGGCTTAAATACCCTTATGTGTGAAAAGGGGATGGATCATGTAGACTAGGTAAAATTTGACCAAATCAACAACGCTGGTATGGAGGAGTGGACATTCATTGAGAGACAACACAGTTTTGGAGGGAGATTCCATGCATGGAAGTAGTGGATTTAATGAGTGGGGCCCAAGGTGAGGAGTTTCACCAAGAATATAAGGATGGGGAAGGAAAAAATAGAAGGAGGATTGATTATTATTTATTTTATGGTCTGTATGAGTTGTCTCTCTCTTCAGTTGTTTAGCGGAGACTGTGGTGCTGTTTAGCACAAGGGTGTTCTCGAGTGGGAATCCCACCTTCATCCTCGAGGGACTTCGAGTGCCCACTCAGGAGAAGTATTTGGGCTAAATTTACACATTCCAGCATTATGCCAAGCTACATCTTTCTTCAATAGCACAGTTTCTTCTTAGGGTTGTGCTATGTTGCAGGGTGCAATAGTGGAGGACTGTATTGGGCTATTTCTGAGCTAGTTTTTAGTGGAGGAAGGTTTATTTCAATTGGGAGGCCAATAAATAAGGCCCTTGATCATTATTGCAACATTTGGCATCAGGACAACTTATTATTAGCCCCTACAATGCAATTTTAGTCTTGGAATGCATTATTTTAGGGAGGAGTTGCAGGGGTGGGTTCAGTATACCATTTGAGGAGATAGATTTCTAGTGGAGGGATCAAACTTTCACTTGGAGAGTTTATTGAGATAAGCCTTCATTATATTCTACATAAGATAAGCCATATATTCCTACTTATTCAGTTGCAGTGAACTTTCAGCCCTAGGGTTGCAGTTCACTTTTGTATTTTGGTGCATTTTTTGGAAACCCTCTTGGGTTGTCTTGGAAAGGTGATATAGAGCCTAGATATTTTTATGTATATCATATTGTGAGGAATAAAGCAGTTATTTTATATTATTTTATCATCTCATGTTGTAGCTATTCTCATTATTACTGCGCTGTAGTAGTTCTCTAGCATTTATTATAGTAGCAACATCTCACTTTTCAGAGTATTTGCTTATGGGAGGCTTGTTTTCTCGTGTCATATGATTTGTGCCTCACTATTTTGTACTAATTTTCCATTGATATTCATAATATACTGGCTCCATATCAGTCTCACATCTTCATGTAAAGATTTTCACTGCTATTTCCATTATTGTGTTCAATATTGCTACTTTTATTATTTCGGAATATTACAATATATGCCACCTAATGCATCGAGTTAGAAGAGAAACTAATGGACAAAATGCATTATGAAAAATATAGAGCTAAAAATGGGAGGGAGGAGCCACGATTGAAAATTTGGATTAAAGTAACTCAATGTTGAATTATCAACCCTATTGATAACATCCTCGAGTAAGACATACCCACACTTGGTCATAAATGGAAATTGAACATGGCTGCTAGCTATAAAATACAAGTCCATGACATGAAATTGTTATAAATGGCCACAAAAAATACATATTGGATCTATGTGACAAGGCAGAAATATCATAGATCTAATTTCACAATGAGAAAATACAATTCGGATCCATGTCACAATATACATAAGTAGGACTATGGACATAGAGGAGAGAGGTGCCCCAGAGTAGTCCTCAAAGTACGTAGAATCACTACAAGAAAAAGGCACATTGGTGAGGGGCGAAAATGGTCACCATAAGCTCATTGGTGAGGGTCAAAAGAGCCTTCGTCACCAAAAACTAAACGTCACCAAAGGTGGCGTCACCGAAAGTATAGGTGTTGTGGTGACATTCAAGGTCCGTCACCAATAATGATTTATAGTGACGAATAGTAACCGTCACCATTTCATATGAGCAATGGTGACGAACAATAGCAACCGTCACCAAAAAATTAAACGTCACCAAGGTGGCGTCGCCAAAAGTATAGGTGTTGTGGTGACATTCAAGGTCCGTCACCAATAATGATTTATAGTGACGGATAGTGACCATCACCATTTCATATGAGCAATGGTGATGGACAATAGCCTCTGTCACCAAAAAACTGAATGTCACCAAAGGTGGCGTCGCCGAAAGTATGTGTTGTGGTGACATTCAAGGTCCGTCACGAATATTGATTATAATGTCGGATAGTAACCGTCACCATTTTATATGAACAACAACGATTTTTTGTGATGGACCTTTCATGGCCGTCACTATTGGTGCATATATATATGGCAACGTTCATTGACCATAACCATAAACTCATTGGTGAAATCAAGGTTTGTCATGAATAATGACTATAATGACAAACAGTGACCCTCACCATTTCATATCAACAACAACGATTTATGGTGATGGACCTTTAATGGTCGTCACTATTGATGCGTATATATGGTGGCGTTTGTTGACCGTCACCATTTCATATTTTGGTGAGGGTCGAAAAATTTCACCATCAGCTCATTGGTGATGGTCAAAAGAGCATCCGTCACCAAAAACTAATTTTCACGATTCCCTATATATGAATATTAGGTCACAATGGAATCGAACCACCAACCTCCTGCTTGTAAAGCAGGTGCTCTTCCATTGAGCTAGCACCCTTTAAAGAATTAGACTTTAAACTAGCAATTTCCCCTAAAGGTGCAAAGATACACCAAAGGAATAAGAACCAGGAAAACTGAAAGAATTCAGTGTCCTTACTCCTATTTTTATTCTATGACACTCTACAAAGTATGATCTTGATCTATGACGTATTTGTGTCGAGTGGTTCTAATTTAATAGTAAATGTTATATTCAGATAAAATAAATGAATAACTGAGAGGCCTTACAGGCTAATTTTTAATCCTTACACCAAAATCTCTTAATATTCAAGTCTATGGAACAACTGATTCAAAGTTCAAACTGAAGTAGATTTTAAATGGAAGGCATAAAACCAGCTAAGTAGTTTACAAGTTAACATTTTGGATATAACTTCTGTTCAATTTATATGACAAGTTATGCTATAACCTTGAAACTAGTTTCTTAGCTAAAAGACTTTCTCAGGTCAACAATGACAAAGAAAGATAGTCACGGCAAGCAAAATTCTCTTGTTTTTTCTAATGAGGGTGCATGTAACTTGATAAAGGTTGTATGAGGGTATCAAACCATAAACAGTTTCACTAAAACATGAAAGCAACAAAGTCTTGTTAAGCAACAAAATTTTAGTTGAATATATGAAAAGCATCGAGCTAAATGATATAATTAAACTAAAAGTAACTGTAAAAAATGAAATTTCCATCATATACCATTTCGTTTGGTTAGTTCTTTGGAAAGAGAAAGTGCAATTGCATGATCCAGCTCCTCATCTTGATTATGTAATGGATCATCCTAAACAAAAATGTCCACATACAACAATCAATGTTATTGTATTGGTAAGACTTTTGATATAATCTATCAAAGCATGCACTATGTAGGGGAATCACTGGTAGTTGAATTACTTCTCTACTCACATGTACTACCTTTGGTAGTTGAATTACTTGGAAATAGAAATCCTTATTAAAAGGTAACGCAAAGAAAAGAAGAAGCCTTTGAATATGGATGGCCATCTTGATTTTATAGAGTTATAATTGAATACTAAAGGACTAGGAATGCTACAACGAAATAGATGGATGGAGTGTAATAAAAAGAATTTGGATAATTTAGGTTGCACATATCTTTAAATGGACCCACTTTTTCCTTTTGGATTCCCAGTCTTTAATATGCAAATAAAATTTTCGATTCAACCAAAGAGCACAATATTTTGAAGTCTTAGCTACCTGAAACAGGGTAAGGACAAAATTTGGAAACGGGGATGACTTTTGAAATGACCACTTTCAAAACCTTTGGAAACAGAGCAACGAGCACTTCCACACACAGGTCCAAAAGTCATGACTTAGGAGCATGAGCCCACCTAATTCATGGATGATTAAATATGAAATGATTTGGGCTGCAATTATACTCAATTAAACGTAAAGAAATGATTGAAATCTATTAAAATGACTTAGAAGTCAAACATGACAACTTTGGAATATGGTAGAATGTTGGCATAAAAACTTTGTTCATTATACATTCTCTTTCATTCAGTTTTGATGCTTTACTTCCAAATTAGGTGTTTTGTTTGTTGGAGATAGAAATTCATACATCTAGGTAGAACCATTAATGATGCCAACAATGAAGGGGCATGTAGCTCAGTAGTACAGCAACACACTGGCCAAGGGAAAATCTGGGGTAAATCTTAGTATGTATAATTTTCAAGATGAGGATAGAGCTAGTTTTTCTTGAGGTTAGCCAGGAGACCTTAGCCAAAGTGTGGCCTAACGAGGGTGTTGGAAATAGGGATACACACATCTATGTTGAACCCTTAAGGGCGTCCGTCATAAAGGGGCAAGTGGCTCAGTGTTAGAGCAATCCAACCAGGCAAGGACTTAAAAGTTTCGGAAATGTTTCAAGTAACAGACATTGTTAATTAGCCTATTGTGCTAGACCAAATGATGGATGACCTGCATTGGAAAGTGTTTGCATGGGGAAAGTGGCTCAGTGTTTGAGTAATCCAACCAACTAAGGACTTAAAAGTTTCGGAAATGTTTCAAGTAACAGACAATTGTTAATTAGCCTATTGTGTTAGGCCAAACGGTGGACGACCTGCATTGGAAAGTGTTTGCTGACCAATATTGAGGCCCCACCCAGGTTCGAAACTCAGTTAACCCACCTCATGAAATGGCAAGCAGCTCAGTATTAGAGCAATCCAATTAGCCAGGGACTTTAATGTTTTAGAAATGTTTCAAGTAATAGATAATAGTTAATTATATAGTGATATGTGGTTTAATGGTAAGTTTCACTGGGTGAAACTAACGAGACCATGGTTCAAATCCCATTGAGAATATTGCCTCACTAGGTGAAACTAACAAGATCGCGGTTCAAATCCCATTGAGTATATGGCCTGCTATGATCTTGCCTCAAGGAATAGACTCCCCATTTCCTAGTCTCTGCTCTTGCTAGATCATAAGATCTAGTATATCTGGCTTATATTTGGCTTACAAGTTGCTGGATATACTCTTGGTGTTATAAGGATCTTGCTAAATCATAATATCTGGTATATCTGGCTTATATCTGGCTTATAGGTTGCTGGATATACTCTTGGTGTTATAAAGCAGCCACAAAGGTTGATCCAGGACCTCCCCCAGATTAGTCCAAGGAAGAAAGTTTTTGCTGAGCAATATTGAGGCCCCACCCAGGTTTGAAACTCAGTTAACATACCTAGCGTGTATGTGGGAAGTTGCATAATGCATTAGGTTCAAGAGTATAGGGTCAGTCCCTCAGACATGACCCTGTGCCTCCTCAGAGACAGGCAATAAGTTTAGGAATTCTCCTAATACCCAAAAAATAAAAAAATAAAGGAAAAAGAAAGAAATTATCCTAATACTGAAAAAAATAAATGAAAAAGAAAGAAATTCTCCTAATAGTTAAAAAATTAAAAAATTAAAAAATTAAAATTAAAAAATTAAAAAAAAATTAAAAATTAAAAAATATAATAGTAGTAATTATCAATTCTCATGATAAAAAAAAAGAAATGAAAAGAAAACAGACAATAGTTAATTAGTATTTTCCAACTTTTCACTAGCATGTCCCAACATTTTTTTATGTATATGCAGAAAGAATTTGACTTCGGGATGACTCAGGGGTTGCTTTGTCAAAGTTTACTTGCATGCCAAAAATTGTTCTGATGTCAACCGACATGGATAAAACATGATCATAAAGAGATAAAATCTGATAAAACTTCAACAAAAATCATGGATGAAGTACACACTCGACAACAAGACTGACGTGGGAAGAAACATCTAAAGCAAACTTTTTAAGGTTCCATCTTTCCACTCCTTAATGATAGGTTTAATAAAATAATCATTTCTTAATGAAGGTGCTACCTCGTCATTAAGTTATAACCTTTTGTTCCCAAATTTTAAGAGTAAAAGATAGCATCTCAAGGCACTGGGGTTTTTAAAAGTGAAATTGTAAGTAGATAGATTGTGATGTTCGGAATTTGTAAGTGACTGGTGTGGACTTCTTAAGCCATGGGTGGTTATTAAGCATGGATTTAAGCTTGAACCCTGGGGTTTGCCAGTTCATAATTAAGATAAAATCTATTCAATGGTCAAAAATTGAAAATTTAGAAGTTGCGTGAAGAGAAACACAGAAGAAGCACTTGGCAAATAGTCTTGGAGAAGAAAGTGTACCCGCAACAGAATGAACAACGACTCATGTTCAATTTCCACAGGCCAAAATTATAACCAATATGTATGGTAGAAGATGGGAGAAAAAAAGTGAATTTTTCCACTAAATGCAGTTTCAAATTAATCACTGGCATGGTGCTAACTTTGTTAGAGGTAACAGATAGAAGATTGAAGTTTAAAAGACAATACACTCTGATGAATTAGGGATTACCATGGCATTAGAGGGCACATGCCAAATTACATTGTCATCTCCAAATGCACCCCTACGTAGTGTCCATCTGACACTTTGTGACTTGAACCTTTAAAATTCTTGCTCAGCCACTTCATCATTCAAGATTTATTGTGAGAGTATGATGGTACAATGTGACCTGCATGTCCCAAATAACATGAGCCAACAATGAAAACCATAATTAAATTATTAATTCCTTACTAATTTAATCCTTGAAAAGACGAAAAACATGAATCCAAGAAAGAAAATGATAAGGTTCTCATTAACCAGCTATTATATTTATAGATATGGCAGAATTGTTGATTGGTTGTTTCAGAATTTAAAGCATTTTACTTATTCTCTCAAACATATGAAAAGACACTAAAATTACCAAGGTCATATTTCAACAAAAATCTTGCACAAAATCAGATTGCAACTATGAAGATATTGTTCTAAATTTTAAAAATTATAGTAATAAAATCTATCTTCGACATGACTTAACATTTTATATCATATTAGAAAAATTTCGAGTCAGGGAACAAGTATAAGGTTCAGAGTTAAAATATTAAGGAGATATCATATACAACTTTCTGAGTTGAGCTTATCACTAGAGAACATAGTCTTGAGTCTTAAACCAATACTTAATTAGGGACTTATGGAAATAAATGGGTACAAAATGTGAATTCATCCCTCATGAGTCATGGCACACACACAACTCCTAAGGCTTTACAACAACTGTAGCTGCACCCATCACACTACCTTTTTAGGCTGAATTGTCCACACCTGAGGATTTGCAAGTTGCAACCACTGCATATGCACCCATCACATCACCTTTTTAAGTTGAATTGTCCACATGTCCTAACCCATAGAAGATGTAGTTGAATAGTCTGTTGTGCTAAATTCCACAGCTTTTCCCCACAACTGACCATAAGTCCTTGCATGTGATGAGTGCACCAGACATGTATCATGGGAGCCACAAAACCTGCAAACAAAATTATCCATAAGTCCAAAATGGGGAGGATGTAACTGGCAATAACAAAGCTCAGAAAAATTCTCCCTTGCAATGAAATGCCAGATGTGACTCCTCATGAACAGAGAGCCATTCTTATCAAAATATTCTAAGAGAAACATGTTTTAAAGCTAAATGTATACAATTCAATAACTACCCTGCCATCCTACCGTGTCATATCCCTTGAGCACCCCCAAACACAGTGACTCCCTTGGTAGAAAAGGCCAAATAACTAAATAAGTTTGCTCAAAAATGTAAAAACAACATCCAGATATGGGAAGAATACACCAATGCCCAACATTCTTGGGACTACCAGTTAGTAGCAAGGAGCTTCACACCTTTGGTCAAGATTTCATTCTCACAGGCTTCAACCATGGGAGATAGGAAGGGATTGAACTTATGGCATTGGGAGGTGATGAACCATGTGAATATATTGCAAACCCAAGCCTACCCTCTTTCTCCTTGAGGCAAACACTACCGACCAAATTCCATTCACATAGCTTTTACCCAACACATGGAGGTAGTCATTGAACTTACACCATCAGGAAGTGATTAAAGTCGTGTACATGTTATGGACCGAGGGCCACCTCGTGTTCTCCTTGAGGCCTGCCAAAATATGTTTGTCAAGTGGGTTGTGATCAAGTTGTAAATCAAATGTGTTATCATCACGGAGACCCAAGTTTAATCTCCCCTCAAGAACATGATGTTGTGATTTAATGCTGTCAATTTGTGTTATCGTCTGATATCTCATCAATAACTAAGCCTAGGCAGTTGGTCCTAGGCAATGTCCTACATAATTTTGATGAAGTAGATACAGCTTGGTCATGGAATTTAGGCCAAAAGTTGGCCCACTTCATTAACAAAGTCTTATTTAATAACCAGAATAAAAGGGGATGAATATGTCAAGGAATAAATGAATAGGAGTAGGGATAATAACATACGAAGAAGGTTCAAATTTGACACATATTTCAAAGTATATTTGTTAGGCCTAAAATCATTCAATCCATGCATAGAATGGTATACCAAATAAAGCATTGGAATATAATGCACATCATACCATGTTTAAACCTAGGCAAGTGAAAAATCCTTCCTGTTCTTCTCTAATCAAGAGAGTCCACATCTTAAAGAGCTCCCCATTGATTTGTCAGATAATGTTATTCTAATGGGAGTGGATGTGAATAAACTGCCTTGAAAAGCATTCCAATGAGAAGAAATACACGTGGCACAATAAGCCCTAGCATTTGGTCAAATGAGCACATTTCATGGGAACATTTTGGCTAGGAGGATGACAAAAGGCATCACGCAGAAGCTCTCTCCATTGTAAAGGCATGGATGGATTAATGGGAAATTTCCATGAGCCTAGTTGAAGATTTACTGGAGAAAGAAAATTCAAGGATTTCTTTTGTAATATCTGGTTCATCATTGCATCCATATTGTTGTTTGTCTATTGCTGGAAATTCATTAAAATTTTCCCACAAAATTAGGCTTCATATTAGGGAAAAGTCTGTCATTTGAAGAATGGCTTTGGTTGAGGTGTTCCTATCAATTTCCCTTGCCGTTTACTATTAAGTTAGACAAATTACTGTTGTCATTTCAGTTCATGGTAGGACACATTTGCAGTTTCTAGTACAATCACCCCTTTTGTTGCCATGAATGTGTATTAAGGAGCACCTTTGTAAGGGCCCTCTATGTAATTTCTGCAATCTGGAAAAAAAATTCATAGGTTGATTTTTTGGCATGTTGTAACAGCACTACTGTGCCATCCACATTCACAATTTCAAACCCTCTGAAGGTTGCCACTTGAATCCATTTGCACTAATTAGATAGGCACTAATTCCAGTTGGGATTACAAAAGGCATCACACAGAAGCTCTCTCCATTGTAAAGGCATGGATGGATTAATGGTAAATTCCCCTGTGAGCCTAGTTGAATATCTACTGGAGAAAGAAAGTTCAAGGATTTATTTTTTAATATCAAGTTCATCATTGCATCCATATTGTTGTTTGTCTATTACTGGAAATTCATTAAAATTTTCCCACAAAATTAGGCTTCATATTAGGAAAAAGTCTGTCATTTGAAGAAGGGCTTTGGTTGAGGTGTTCCTATCAATTTCCCTTGCCGATTACTATTAAGTTAGAGAAATTACTGTTGTCATTTCAATTCATGGTAGGACACATTTGCAGTTTCTAGTACAATCACCCCTTTTGTTGCCATGAATGTGTATTAAGGAGCACCTTTGTAAGGGCCCTCTATGTAATTTCTGCAATATGGAAAAAAAATTCATAGGTTGAGTTTTTGGCATGTTGTAACAACACTATTATGCCATCCACATTCACAATTTCAAACCCTCTGAAGGTTTCCACTTGAATCCATTCGCCCTAATTGGATAGGCACTAATCCCAGTTGGGATTACAAAAGGCATCACACAGAAGCTCTCTCCATTGTAAAGGCATGGATGGATTAATGGGAAATTCCCCTGTGAGCCTAGTTGAATATCTACTGGAGAAAGAAAGTTCAAGGATTTATTTTGCAATATCAGGTTCATCATTGCATCCATATTGTTGTTTGTCTATTGCTGGAAATTCATTAAAATTTTCTCACAAAATTAGGCTTCATATTAGGAAAAATTCTGTCATTTGAAGAAGGGCTTTGGTTGAGCTGTTCCTATCAATTTCCCTTGCCAATTACTATTAAGTTAGAAAAATTACTGTTGTCATTTCAGTTCATGGTAGGACACATTTGTAGTTTCTAGTACAATCACCCCTTTTGTTGCCATGACTGTGTATTAAGGAGCACCTTTGTAAGGGCTCTCTATGTAATTTCTGCAATCTGGAAAAAAAAATTCATAGGTTGAGTTTTTGGCATGTTGTAACAACACTATCGTGAAGGTTGTTGCTTGAATCCATTTGACCTAAATGGATAGGAACTAATCCCCACTAATCCCAGTCTTACATCACAATCTATGTCTAAATCTATCTCATATTTTAATTAGGGAAACCCCCCTTGTTCCAGGCGATAGACAGCCGAACGCAAGAGAGGAAAATATTGTGGTGGCAACAAAAAAACCCTCTTAGTTCCCCTAAAGGTTGTACATGTGTTTTAAGGCTTTACCACTTAAAGTGCAGGTTTGTGAGGTAACAAGAATCATCAATGTATCTTAGCATTTTTATAAATGTCAATGTTGGGCATTGACTTAGTTAGAAACAAGAAAGTTGAAACAAGCAGTCTTTATGTTAGATAGAAAAACAACTCAGGATAGTAACTGTGGATTCACCCCTTCAATATTTTAAAATATTAGAGTTTGTGCTTTGTTTTTGGTTTACAGTTTCATCATTACCATAGAGCCATTTTAACAATCTGTGATACCAGTGCTTTAATGGTGTAAATTCAAAGAAAACAGATGACCACACTGCATGGATGTGATATTTCAAATCATATGACATCATCTTGAAAAGCAGAGGCAAAATAAGGATGGGTATGAGAAATGTCTTCTTTGTAATAGAATGGGTGAGACAGAATGATGGCCCGCAAAAGTAAAAAACTTAAAAGAGTTGCAGGATGCTCAGCTTACACTCAAGGAGATACACATTTTCCTTGAGAGGGATCACTACAATGTGGTCCTTCAAGGGGAAATGACAATTTGTAAGGAAATGGACTGCATTACAAGGGATGCCAAGGTGCATTCTCAACTATAGTGGATTTTTTGAAGGGGATGAAGGATCCAAATTCCAAAGTCTACTTTGACTACTTGAAAGGAAAAGTGACAGTTACAAGATTCTTCGTTTGCATCAGCAGGATGAATCTCTTGCAGAGGATCAAACAAAGGTCAAAGGCATGTTCCAATTGCATTTTCAAAATATTTTCTCTTAATGCTTTTACGGATCATGTGGTGGATGTCAGGAACGCTCATTGTAGAGCCATTCCATGCAAGATTTCTATCTATTGGTGTAGTGATTGAGTCAAATTGGATAGTGACTTCTCGAAAGAGAGGGGTTTTTTTAGCTCTTAGTTCTATGAAGAATATCAAGTCATCGGAAATGGATGGCCTTTGTTGTGATTTTTTCATCAGGAATGGATGGCCTTCTTTCCGATTTCCACAAGGCCATGTTGAACACAATACAAGATTATTTATATTGTTTGACAGCTGAAAATTTCTCTTCTAAAAGGCTATCTAAATCTCTCAACCAAGGCCTTAGTAAACGCATTACCAAGAATGTAGCTAGGGGCACTATTGGAGGTTGGAGCCTCATTAATTTCCTCGGTGTCTCATACAAGATCATGGCTAAAGCAATGGCTCTCAATTGCATGGAAGGTAGTTCAGCAAGATCAGACATGTTTTGCACAGGGTCCAATTATTCTAGACACATAATCTAGACTCGAGAGGCCTTGGAATGGGCTTGAGACAGTGGCTACCAGCCTTGTTTTCTGCAGATTGAAGCTTCATAATAGACATGTTAGTTTTGCTTGTACTACCGTCTGAACCCGCACTATTCGTTCCAAACCGTATTGCCCTTTGGCCTTGATGTTACTTGCTTTATCTACAATGTCCAGTCCTTTAGACCTTACATGAATGACATTAATTCCACCAAATAGGTTGTGAGCACTTCCCAATACTTCCTTCACAGATTTTAGATTGGCCATTTAAACATTAAACCTAACATATGGTTCGTCACAGAGAATATGATTAAAGGTTTGGAGGATACCTGATAAACACCTGCAAGGAACAATCCCATGTAGTACGGTTCTCCTTCACACAAATGGTGCACAGAGAGCACACTTTCAACCTTCCCACTAGGTCCAATAAAGTGTTATGTTTTTCCATCACTATCACATGCCAAATCAGCCAAGGTTACTTGTGTATTTGGCTTTTCATGCAACTGATGCAAAGGCATTATAGGGAAAACTTGATTTATGGCCCATGAATCAGGTATGGAACGGAAAATAGATAAGTTGATATGATATGTTGCTGCTAAGTATTTCTTAAGCTTATCTACTTCATCTGGTAACTGAGAGTCTACAAAATTTTAAGACACTAAATGAAATAGAATCATATACATCTTCAACTTGTTCCCTATGCTCAAGACTTAGTAAACCAAGCTTAAATAAGCTATGGGCTTCTTTTTTTAACCAATTTTCATCATTGTAAGCTTCCTGTACATTTTGTTGGAAGATAGTTTTTTTGATATCATATAAAGTTAATTCACCAGGATTGCAATCTTTCCAAAGCTTTGTGTTTGTATGATATGGAACAACTGAACCTGAATGCAATTCACTTGAATGCAGATCCTCTTGAATAGTTGTACCTGAAGTTTGGACCACGATGTGTGGCCATGGTGAACACACTACTCTCTAATGCATCAACATTTCTCCCTGTTAGTAACTCATTATCCCCTGAATTTTTTCTAAATCAATCTATTTGTCAAGGGTGCCCCTTTTCCCCAGACTTTTATATTTGACAATGGATGACTTGGCTCACCTATTCGAAGTTGCTGGCATTCAGGTGCAAGTGAAGGACATCTTACATCCTGATGGGTTAGACATGGTCAACAATCATTTTGCTAATGGATCCTTTATTTCTATGAGTGTTAAGCAGAGCTTGGTTGATGGTGCTCATACTTGTTTGCACATATTTGGATCTACATTAGATGTTGTGGTTAGTAAACACGAGACAATTTTTTAGTTGTTAGAGTTAGACTCTCAGCCTACTAGATTCCCACAGCTTAGACCTATGTTTGACCAAGGGTAATTGTGACGTATCTAAGCATTGTATTTGAAATTTTGAAGTGGGGCTTTCATCAGTGGCTATCCAAGATTTGTGTACCGTGTCTTCAACAATTTTAGAGTAAGCATTGATTTTGGCATCATAAGGACCTCTCATCAGATGGGAAGTTGACAAGGGGGTTGGACAGATCCTCTATGCCTCACACGTTTATTATGTATCTTGTTGGTTGCCTAGTAAGACTCAATTTCAGCATTTAGAGCAGATCATGAAATCATACCTGTGGTAAAAGTATGGTGGGAAGGAAAATATTCCACAAGGTTGGGGGTCTCATCCTTTTCCTAATGTGTTGAAAAATAACATTGCGACATCGAGGCCATTTTGCAGGGATGTGGGGTGGATCTTTGGTCAGTCCTTGTAGTAGTATCAACCACAAAGGATTTAACCTTTGTTGCTTTAGCAGAATCTATTAACTCCAACTCTCAATGCAAGATGGGGTGTCGGTTGATCTAGAAGATAGGTGAGCACACAAATTACACCGTTTCTAATCTGTTTGGAAAGATAATCAGGACCAGTATTTAGTTCTCCTTCAATGCCACGCTCACTAGTGTGGTGCCTTGTTTGGAAATTGTAGCTATCTGGTCCACTCTTCCTTCATTGGGATTTGGCAGTGATTGAGAGTCTCTGCTCTGTTTTCCCTAGGAAGATTAAGTGTAAGTTAGAAAAAATTTAGTTATCTGTCTACTTTTTGTTCCATTTATCTGTTTACTTTTTGTTCCATGTGGTGTAATGAGGTACATGACTAGCTATTAACTATGGATGAATTATTGATAATAGATGCTCAATATTTGTATTCGGTAACCTATACAGACTTCATTTCTGCTTCGCTAGTCATCATCAAAATGGAACCCCCAAAGGGAGGACAATTTAAGTCAAATTTTGATAAGGCTGCAAAAAGAGATCCTAGAAGAGCAGTTAGTGGAAGGGTAATAACAAGCAGGAATGGGGAGATGATTGCAATATATATGGAAAAATTAGGAATCAACATCAACAATCAAGCAGGAATGAGGGATCTTATAGCGGAGTTAAATTTTTCCTAGGCCCAGCCTGGAAAGAGTGGCAATGGAATGGAATGGAATTCTCAGATTATAATCAATGTTGTGATGACAGAATGCATTTCTTCTCAAATTTGGAAGTTTGAACCCCCAATGTCAATGGATTAAAATGAGGTTTCAGCAAAAAGGTTAGAAATAGATCTCATTATGCTACAAGAGCAGCCAACAAGGTTGCTGATTGGATTTCTAACATGCCATTGAGTGGCAAGTATATGACATCAAGATTTTCAAAACCTGAGGTTCAAAGGAAGAATAATGAATTATTGAAATTAATAGTAAGTCAAAATGTTGAGACTTAGAAAAAAACACTAGGCCTTGGGGAGCTGACATAGATGTCCCTGTTTTTTCAATTAGAAAGATTAAGGTAGGATACCTTAAGTTACAGGACATCAAATTTATGGACTGATTGCAAATCCCTCCATAATTTGTGACAATGGTGGCAGCCATTAGTGAGTAGTATAAATCATAGTTTAATTCTTATGAAGTTTCTGTTTGTTTTCACACCTGGAGAAGAACTGGGCTTGTTAATTCACTTTCTCTCTGCATTATCTCAGTCTCTATTAGCCATTAGCAATCAGAAGAAGGCTAGAAAGGAGAGGAGAAAATCCCAAATGCTCCCTCAAGGAACTATGAGGAAAGAGGGTCCTGCCTATCAATTACATAATTAAAAACGATGGAAATCCTCTAAGGAGACAGTCCAGATTGACAAGCAATATGTTCATAGGCAGGAAGAGTCCTCCACATGGAATGATACTAAGCAACCCTTTGGGAAGTGAAAATTTTCCTTGAACATGTGCTCCTCAAACAATAAATTCACGAGTCACTTGTCAGTGTGGGTGAGCGATTTCAATTACTGGAGGATAATACTCTGTTTTTTAAGTTGGAGGTGAGAGAAATCATCAGGGAGGCAATGGAAAAAGCTACAACATAGTTTTCTAAGTGAGTGTGGAAGCACGAGGAAGACAAGAGGGCTGCTGATATTGAGTTAAGGATAGAACATTGCTACAAGCTTGACCGCATTTTCCAGCTTTCCCATTTCAATGCAAAACTAAGTTCAAAGTCAAGGAGATTAGATTGTACACTGATGGTTGAAAGAGAACAAGTGACTAGGTGGATGCCAACAAGGTGCTACTTAGCCACTGGGAGAGGTGCTTGGAGTAGCTGCCTCACTTAATCATTCTGCTAGTGATAAGGTCAAACAACAATGATGACAACCCAAGCCAAAAAACAAGGCAATCCATAAAATGTACAATAAATCCCCATTATGCTTATTAGTTGTTAAAGGAGGGACAAACAGTCTTTGTATTGTTACTACTCTTAATAATGCTGAAAAAAAATTGATGAAAACATCAGAAATACTCTGAAATCCTCTTGTACATGTAGCTGATAAAAATGTTGCCAGAAGCAAGAATTTAGATAGAAAAAAAAATTAGGAACAGGGAAGCATGAATCCAAAAAAATAGAATTTTCAAACAAAAAAAAATGAGAACATGAAAGATAAAGAAGATATAAAATAGTATAAATGCAAATAAATTTCAATATTTTACTTCTTAAACGATAAAGCATGAGAAATTACATCATGATTCATGGTTCATATGAAAAGGATGAATAATTTTTTTTTTCAAAGAAAACCTCCCAAGATCCCGCCACCCCCCCTTCCCCCAAATATCCAAATGGAGAGCAGGACAATCACTAACCAAAACAGCAGCTGGAAACCATAACAAACTCGACTGGCTTTGAACCTGTGACCTATGCCATCCCCATCAACAACATGCCTTTGGCAGATGGTTCAACTAATTGAACCAACCCTTGGGCCTATATAAATATTATTTATTAGCCAAATTTTGGAATTTAAAATGACTACACACCAAATTGTGGAAGCTACAAAAATTGAGTTATGAAGATCAACTCAAAGCATTAGTGCAACTGCTCCACAATCTCATCATCCTTGTAAACAACCAAATACCACCATGGAGAGTAGGACAACCACCAACCACAACAGCAGCTAGAAACCCTGACAGACTTGACTGACTTTGAACCTGTGACCTATGCCATCCCCATCAACAACATGCTTTTGGCATATGGTTCAACTAATTGAGCCAACCCTGGGGCCTACATAACTATTATTTATTAGCCAAATTTTTGAATTTACAATATGACTACACACCAAATTGTGGAAGCTACAAAAATTGAGTTATGAAGATCAGCTCAAAGCATTAGTGCAACTGCTCCACAATCTCAACACCCTTGTAAACATCCAAAGACCACCTTGTGTTCATCATCCAATTTCTTGTTTACTATGCAAGCCAGAGCCTACATCATAGTGGACAACAGAGTGCCTGAAGAATGGATGGATGAATTAGCTAAAAGGGTTTTTATTCCATTATTTGGCATTCGTATGCACATCCTAATTTATACATTTGTTCAATGAACTTTCAACTTATGTACTCTTTTATTTATTACCTCATTTTACTTTGACATAGGGAAATGCATTTTTAACTTCGATATGTTCACTACAATAATTCTTGGTAGGGTCCATTATTTGCTGATATAAAAAAAAATTGTAAACAATTCTCGGATGATGTTTTTAAAAGATATCCCAGACAAATTTCGCTAGGCCAGGGAAATGCTACTTCTTTTATCTTTTTTGCCATCCCTAATACCCTCCCTTCATACCTGACTGTTGGCATCTTCAACTTTATCTTAGTTACCAAGATAAAAGACATTACTTTGACAATTGAATTGGTTATATTTCCTTCTCCATAGAAATCTCTACTAGTGATGTTCCCAATACATCATTCTGAGTGAGACAGAAATGGAGATGGATAGATTAAAGAAAAATGAACCCCGATCCTTGAAATAAACATTATGGTCATTAAAAAATATATACTTAACAGGGAAGACAAAGTAATAGATAAAGATAAGATAATTTTATTAATGTCCAATGAATGACCACAAAAAGTTTAACGAGACTGCTGGTTACAATGATTACAACATACTAGCTGGTGGACCAAACGGTCCCCTTTCTTTATAAGAGCAGGAAAAGAAAAAATACAAAGAATACGAAAGTAAAAGTCTGGATGACTAAAAAATCTTGACAATGAGTTGTGGTGAAGAAGTCCTAGAGGAGAAGGATGAGCCTCCTGAGTGGGGGGAGACTCCTCCTAGCATCCGAGGCCGTTAGAAGAGGACTGAAGGAAACTTGTCAATGTTTGTTGCACTGAAGAGGAGCTGGACTGTTGCCACTACCGTTAGGAGGATTTGGGGCACCCCCTGGAGGTGGGCAGGTGCCTGGTTCTCGATCGCTGATGGGGTCTAGTAGGACGAGATTCCCGGATCTTCACTGACTTGGAGTCATGGTCTAAGGATCGATCGGTGGCTCTCTTGGTGCCCTACGATGCTAGGAGTGCTCTGAAGAAGTCGGTGATCCTCTGGGTGGTGGCCAAGGCGGACAGAAGCTGGAGTAGAGTCAAACGGTGTCTGAAGGTCTCCTGGAGGTAAAGTGCCAAGCATCTCTGGTCGGTGTATCTAAGGAAGCTGGCTGATAAGCAATAAAAGCGCCTGCGGATCCCATAGTAGACGGGGCATCTGAAGATGAAGTGTGACTCAGTTTCCACCTCCTGTAAGTGACAAAGTTGACAGATCCTCTCTGTCCTGTCAATATGGTGGTTTGTTTCCACCTGAAGCTTGTGCGATCCAAATCTGAGCTACCTAAGGGGGATCCTGATGGCATGCATCCAATGTTGGAGGGTATAAGGGGGTCGAGTGATGAGTCCATCTCTGATCTCCAGGAAGTGCTCAGCGTAAAAGGCCATCTTTGGGCGCAAACTGCCAGGAGGATTGACACATTTAGTCCCTTAGTTAAATAAGGGACTAAGCCTGGAATAATAAAAACCTATTTAAGACCAAGAGTGAAGGATAGTAGATATGAAAAAGAGACCCCTACCTATGAAGTACACAGCTCACCAAAGAGATAAGGTTGATAAGGAAGCCTAGCAAACTGGAAAAAACCGAAATCTAGATAATTAATAATGTACAAACACAATAATTGACCAAACAACACAGAATTCCACTTGAAATCCAAAAAATGGGCACTCCACGTAACATGCTTCTATATGCCACATAATAATATCTACTTTGATATTTTATAATAAAAACCACATCATAATATCTTTCAAGATTCGTTAGTAGATGTTGTATAACAATATCCTTCTAGATGTGTTAGTCATTCAAGTCTCCATTAAGAAAAACCTAGGAAAAGGAAATATTGTAGGGAAGCACTCTCCTCGCTCAACTTTCAAGCAAGTATCTACAATAGTGCACTCCCAAAATACTCCTGATCAAGTGTTTTCAAGCAAGGTTACTTGGGAGTGGGAGTAGGAGCGCCATTTTCCAAAGCTCCCTGTCCGGGAGTGTTTCGAGTAGCGTTTTTTTAATATATATATATTTTTTATATTTTGATGCATATATGTCAACAAAATCATGTAGAATGATGAATTAGACATAAAAAAACATATATTGAACCAAAGGTATCTTTATCATTACCTCTAGATTAGTATAGGGATCTTTTTCATTAATATCACCCTCTAAGCATTTGTTAAGTCCCTATATTAATAGTGTAGCCCCTTATTATGTTATTGTAGCCCCCCTTATTGTTATTATTGTACCCCTGTAACCCCCATATTGTTATTATTGTGCCCTTAAATTATTATTGTTAGGTCGGCTAGGATTACATTGTGGCCCACTAGGATTACATTATGGCCCCATGGACTCCTATATATAGAAAGGAGGTTTTGTGAATTGTATCATCCAAGAATTGTTCTTTTATGTAATGTATTGGAGGTTGCCCCCTCGAAGTGGCTCATTTCTAAGGCGTTGATATCTCTTTTCTTCTCTTTTTGGAGCTGGTTACACAACATTTGGTATCAGAGCTTTGGATTCTAGGGTTTCGCTGCTCCAAACAAGTCATTGTGGCATTTTCGCTATAAATTTTTTTCTACGAAGTTTCAGAAGCTGAAAGTTTTAGGGTGCGAAGCTAAAATCTTGAGGAAGATTTTCTAAAAATTTCAGAGCTTGGTTCGCAATATTTTTGGAGATATCATCTATGGAATTTAGGTCTTTTTTCAAGCTCCTAAACAGGTCATCGTGGCATTTTCGCTATAAAATTTTTTCTACGAAGGTTCAGAATCTGAAATTTGTATGGTGCGAAGCTGAAATCCTGAGGAAATTCGTAAAAAAATTTCAGAGCTTGGTTCGCAATATTTTTGGAGATATGATCTGTGGAAGGTAGTGCTTTTTCAGGCTCCTGAATTTCATCTCAAAGAGGTGATCGTGGGAAAAGTTCAATAACTCTCTCTCTGGGCAGTGGATTTGAGTGCCATAAAAAGTGGTTGCAAGTACACGGACTGTAGTTTCTTGGCTATCAATTTCAGAGACAAAGGACGAAACAGTGACACGTGGCAAGTCCTACAAGTTTGCTCTACTGAACCAGTCCAGAATTAGGTCATTGTGGGAGATTGGACACAACTTTGTCTTGGGGAATCCAAATTAGATCAGACGTGTGGCATTTGAAAGAAGCTTCAGAGAGATACTACAGGGCTGAATTTCAGATATTGAATATTTTCAATTACAGAGATAATTCAATTTCAATATCGAGCTCCTCAAAGCAAGTAAAAGGTGTGTATTTTTTTTTCCGAATTGCATAAGTCTTGTTTGAAGAATCAAGTTGAATTGATTCCAAGGGCATATTGGAGAATTTTTGTTAGTAATGGGTTCTATTATGCCTCCAAAAAATAATTCCATACCCATTAAGCCCTCAGAAAGCTATACTATGACGCATGAGGAGGAAGAATTGCAATATGAGATATCAAAATTACGGTACCAAGTGCAACAAATTTCGATCTTACGAAGAGCAACCGAAGATGAAATAGATGGTTTAAAATCAGAAATGGAGGCTAAGTTGGATGGTTTGAAGGATCAAATAATAGCTAATATGGATGATAAATTAGTGGAAGATCACATCGAGCATCAACAACAAGTTCTCCAACTCTCAAAGGATAACCCAACTTTGGTGCAGAATCTAATGAAACAACGGGAAGATCAACATCACATCGAAAGAAGTTATGGAGCAGTCATAGAAACAAGAAATCGACAAATACGATCAATTTCAAAGTATCTCAGCAAGTGGAAGAACTTTCCTGTAGAATATTTCACATGGGAGGATGAGAATTTTATACAGAAGCATCAAGAAATAATCAAGCGTTGAGGACAACACTTGTTGAAGGAGAGGGGCATGTTAAGTCCCTATATTAATAGTGTAGCCCTTTAGTATGTTAGTGTAGCCCCCCTTATTGTTATTATTGTACCCTTGTAACCCCCATTTTGTTATTATTGTGCCCTTAAATTATTATTGTTAGGTCGGCTAGGATTACATTGTGGCCCACTAGGATTACATTATGGCCCCATGGACTCCTATATAGAAAGGAGGTTTTGTAAATTGTATCATCCAAGAATTGTTCATTTATGTAATGTATTGGAGGTTGCCCCCTCGAAGTGGCTCATTTCTAAGGCATTCATATCTCTTTTCTTCTATTTTTGGAGCTGGTTACACAACAGCATTGGCTCTCGGAGCGCGCTCCGGGAGCGGGTTCGAGGGAGCGCGCTCAAGGAGCGGGTTTGATAGGGGGGAGGCACTCCCCTGCAACCTTGTTTTGAAGAGCACGCTCACAATTTGCATATTCATGTTTTCTAGAGAATGTTGAACACTCCCCAAAGAGTAGGGCTAGTCCCAAGACAATTGGAAAAGCTATTTTTACTTTTTTTTTTTAAAGTTGGGGCCTACGAGAAGGCCCCAATAGGCCTCATGCGCTCAATGAAGGGGGTTTAGAGCTTTATAAATGCCTAATTCCTCTTCATTTCTCCTTGCTTTTTTCTTTCTAGAAAATAAAGGTTTGATTGTTAAAGGTCATCAATTTTGGTAGAATATCTACCATTCAAACCCAAGAACTAAGCCAACGGAAGTCCCTCATGGGAAAACTTCTTTCAGTAATTCCTATAATTAAACAATTAAAAAAATGCAGTTAGCTACCTCTTGAGTGGGTTTAGTAGCCTCTAGAAGCTTCTCCTTTAGCAAAGAGGCTTAATCCTACTTGTCTGAGTCCACGTCATTTCTTTGAGATCCAATTTCTTTGCTTTGGGACCCTTGGGAGCATGGGTCCAAGCAAATCCGACGCCATTTTGCATTATGATTTGGTATGTGTGGTTCGATGCTACCACAACAAGAGCTTGCAATACACCATGGAGTCTCATAAATCTCAGCAAAGGTCTCAAGTACTGTGTTAATAAGAATAATACTCTATGCTACAGTGTTGATCAGTGCCAGGTGCTATATCATAATGTATAACCTCAGCACTTCTAGGTACTTTGCTCACTAATGTTATCATGCTAAGATGCTCGAAGCTACTTGGTGTTGAAAAGTGTAACTAGGATCGGTCTTCATATTGACTATGTAATTATGTATTTATGTAAAGAAGAAGACAAAGATAATCAAATGTATTTTTGTTGTACTTGCTTCATGGGTTTCATGAGAAATATTTTATTATAGGTCAATAGACTTCTTCTTGATGTCTATTAGGATTCATCTTCTAGTTATAAATGTAATTAAGGGTCATAAATATGAAGAGTAGTCATCAAAATAATCCAAGACCTTGTCATGTTCACCCTCATTAAACACTGGATTAATTGCACTATATGTCGGCCTATATACACAGTGATCTAGTCGGCCTCCAATCAGCTTGAAGGGTCGGCCTAACAACACTGACATGATGCCTATATATATAGTCAACTCTGTGGTCATTTGAACCAAGGAATTGCGGATCTCTAGACAGGAAACAATGCAGATTTCAGGAAGCATAAAAGTGCAGATTTCAGGAAGGAGAAAAGTGTGGGCTAAAGGACAGAATTGTGGAAATTCCTGTGATAGTTACCTCATAATAAAGTCTAGGTTAAAATAAAAATTGAAGCAGTAAGTGCGGTTCTGTTCTGTGTAGCATTCTAGAGCAGTGAACGTGGATTAGTATGAAGAAGCTACGGTCAAGTGAAGTGCAGTCAAACTTGTAATGAATTCACTAATAGTATAAGTTCATTTTTCTATGTATTTTAATGACTGTAAGCATTCAAATTTTATGCTATGCGAAGGGCTAAGCTCAACGATCATGATGTGATGATAAGTCTAAGGGCTAGTATAAGTATGGGAAAAGGAGGAAGGTAAATCTATGATTTACCTTCCTACTCTTAGAAAGGTTACACATCTCCAAATGAATGACAAGTTAACGATGAGACTTCAAATTATTTGGTCTCTTATATTTGAATAAGCAATAAGAAGTGTCTGAAGACGAACTTAGAAACCGAGTTCTCTAAGGTTGATGTAGATCAGTGCAAGTTGTTAAATAAAAGAAGGATCAATATTGAAGGAAGACTTAGAAGCAGTGGCAATGTCTTGGAAGCATTAATAGGTCAAGGGTCTATGTCTTGGTCATGGTACTTTTCATCTTGAAATTCTATAAGAATAAATTCTCGTGGGGTTTCCTCTCCAAGAGGGAGAGGTTTTTCCCTGGCTCGAAGAGCCTAACTTTTTGTCTTTTGTATTTTGGTAATTGAATTGATGAAAGACTAAATAAGCTAAAGAAGAGAAGACATAAGAAACTCAAATAAGCTCACAAGTAATTATCAAGAAGAGAAATTGAATTAATCACCATCCCCCTAAATTCTCAACACTTGGTGCTACTCGATTTTGTAGTGATAACATGAAGTTCAGTGATGAATCACTATGTTTGGATGTTGCTATAGGGATTATGATTTGAAGATCAAAGGATCAAGGAAGATGACTATGTCTTGGTCTTGGAGTGGCGAAATAGGTCAAGGGCCTTGGTCTTGGTATTTGTCAATTGGAATCTCTATAAGAATAATTTGTGCGGCTTTTCCTCTCAAAGAGTGAGAGGTTTTGGCCCTAGCTCATAGCCTACATGTTGTGTCTCTTTTCTATTTATGTTTATGAATTGGTTACTGTTTGATGAATAAATAACACTAATAATCTAACAAGAAAAATATCTTAATCTAAAGAAGTTAAAGGCATTCACAAACAGTCACTAATGAAGAGAAATCTCTTAACTCTAAATCCCCTCGATTTCTCAACATTGTAGTGGTCAAGGGCCTTCTTTTAAAAGGCTTGGTGCAGGCCAGCCCTTTCTCCAGTCATAATGAGTGACAAATAGTTTTGGAGAGTTGTATGAAGCCGAATCCACCTTCCCCCCCCCAGTTGTAATCAGGGATTCATTTCTTTTGTTTTTCTGAGTTCTTGCGAGACCCCTCTCAGGGGGATACTATGTTTGCTAAGTGCGAGCTACGAATCTGGTCTCCTCCCTTGCAACCAAGATTCAAGAATGGAATGGGATCCCCTCTGCCTTATGCATCTCCTTTATGAGGGCCAAAAACTTTAGGATACAAATAAACTAAGTGAGCACGACATAGTAAACAACACAGTAATAAATCTAGTTTCTAGATTGTGAGGCAAAGCTCAAGGAAGGGGTGGGCCCTCTTCTTCTCAGCCCAAATCTTTTAAAAGAAGCGTTAAAGCTAGGGATTGTGAACCAGCCTCCTAAGGAGCTCTCAGTGCCAGCCTTTCTTATGGATCAAAGAGATAAAATCCCATCCACTAGTGTGCCAAAAATTTAATCCGACTCTCTTAGTGTTGACTACATGGAGCATGCTCTAATTTGTCGATTTAATGGATTTTGGCCTTCAGCATATGTACTTTGAGATTGGGTGGCTAAGACCTGGTCTAAGCATAGTTATCTGTTCTTCTCCTTAGAGGGATAATTTATAGTGTGTTTCAAGAACCAGAGGGATTGACAGGGGGTCCTTGAGCTTGCAACATGGTTTTGGGTTTATTAGGGTTCTCCATTCAACAATGGTTTGTAGATTTTAACCCCTAATAATGCGATATTTGGCCATTCTTATTTGGGTTCAACTCCCTAATTTACCTCTTAACTTAATGCACCCTGATATTTTAGCCGATATTCGTAATGCCCTAGGCCAATTCATTAATATCAACACACACAAGCTAGCGAAGGGTATTGTGACCTTTGCATGGATATGCGTGGAAGTTGATTTCAACAAGGGGTTACTTGATAAAATCCTCCTGAATTGGAGGGGAGCTATTTACTCACAAGCACTAGATTATGAGAACACAGGCTTCCGTTACAATTCTGCCAATAGCTAGGTCACCTCCAAAATCTATGCCCTTCTTCTCAAGGGCCCTCTCCACCTCACCAAGAATTTATTGCTAGTGTTTAGTGAAAAATAAAAAATGAAGAACAATAACACTTCACCCTTTCCTTCTTCTAGTTCATACAAATGGTCTATTCTGACACACATTTCTTTGAGAAATCTAAAACCTATACCAACTTTTCTACAGATCCATTGGAACAAACCGTTGTTTCATTCACTCCTTCGTATGCCTAAAATGTTGATGTTATGTATTTGACAAAACATCAAGTAGTAGGTCTGACAGGTTTCTGAATTATCCTTCCAATTTAATAAATTTCTTGAAATGATTTCTCCTTTGACATTGTGATTTTTATATTTGAATTTGGGTCAATCTTTCCAAGTTTTACAATCACTGGATTGTTCAATTTGAGTTTTCTATGCAACAAGTTTCTTGAACTAGATTTGTGATGTTGTTTGTTTCTTGAACATACGATTTTATTTTGAATTAGACTTTTCTAATACTTTTAGGATAATAGTAACTTTCATAGCTAGGTTAAGTGTTGCCTTGAAAAAATGGGCATCTTTGCACACTAAATTTTCAATGTGGAAGATCTATTTAGGAGGGTGTTTCTCCATCATTGTTTTCTGAAATATTCCTTTACCTAATAACACAGACTTTCTAAAATGGTCTTCAACTTTTCACCATTACACTTGTAACAAATTGTATTCTATAAGAGTTGCAGTCTAAACTTGTCTTTGCTTGAACAGACATTGTAATTGTAGCAAAGCATAGATAAACATGAAACTCTAATGTGTTTGGAAGAAAGTTGGTTCATGCTTCTAAGAAGACTTAGAGAACATTGTGGCAGAGAACTAACTGTTATTCAAGAAGCTCTAGCATTTGCTAGTGACAAAGATGAGGAAGAGGATATACATTCAAACCATTGTGCTCGCCTAAAATATTCAACCATAGAAGAAAATAAAATAGTCCACTGTAATTAAAATGACAAAACCGATGAAAATAGTAAAAATTAAAAAACAAATGCTAGAATGGCCTTAATTATTTTCTTAATTGCAGTATCCAATTCTTGAAGAATTCAAAGCTGAAGCATAGAATGGCCGGTGTAGTAGTATCCAAGGTTGCACTAATAGATGTGAGCATGCTCATAGTGCTTCAGTTACAGCATACAACACTATGATCCCTAAAAGGCTAAAGGAAGTGGTAGCAACAAAAGTTTAAGGGTTGCAAAGAATACTAGACATTTAAAAAGGCAAGAAGGACATACCAACATTGAAGATAATTTTCCAAAAAATTCAATACGTGAAACGACAAAGCTTCTTGGAGAATATAATTTCAAAAATTTAGATGTGTTAATTGGTAGGAGCTGGCATGCATTACAGGTCCCCTTATTTGTTGTGACTACTCAATCAATAACTGCAATCACGACCTTAGTACATGTCAAGGGGTTCTGTATTCTAAATTTGTTATCCTTTTTACTTGGTATAATGGCTTTCGTTCACATTGTAGGTGGGAGCCTTATGAAGGAAGGGAAGATTCATATTTAATGTGGTTTCTGTTTTTTCAAACACAAAAGTTTTGCAGAATTCCAGCATAGATTGTGAAATGTGTGGTATATGAATTAAATATATAGTGCTTCTTAATAGGGAAAATTTCTAAGATAGTGTAGTGTGGTATTTGAAGATGCCTCATACAGTTTGTCGAAGGAGGTTGTCAACGACTATGGTCTTTTATTGGCTAATTGACTACTCTTGTGCATCCAAAAGTTTGCAAAATCACTCTAGGTTTGATTTTATCTTTTACTCATTGAGTGATTACCCCTTTACATCCCAAAGGCTTGTGGAATTGCTTTAGGTTTGTGGAATTGGGCCTTGCAGTTTGTGAGAAAGAGTAAAATGATTGCGGAGTATTAGCTTATTTCACTCTTTGTAGAATATCTAAAAAAAAATTAAGTAATTTCTAATATGAATCATACTTTTTAAAAATAAATTCTACTTATTTTCATAATTTAAGAGGCTTCACCGATCTAAAAATAGAGAATAAATAAATGAAACAGAAGCTTACTGATGGTGACATTGTCGTCGGGGTCTCTGAAGCATCTTTTCTATTCCCTTGAGGCTGAGTGAGGTGCAGAGGATTCTCAAAGCAACTCTGTTGGCCACAATGCTGGTCTTCATCTAAACCTTTCATTTAGGTCTTCTATTCTTGCTCCTTTATTATGAAAAATGGCCTCCCCAGCTCATCAAAAGCAACCAAAGTCATCCCTGCAAATAGTAACAAAATGCAGCACAAAGATTAAGCCGAAACATACAAGCATGGATGCAAAAAAAATAGTAGAACCAGATACCTGTGTGTACTCGTCTCCGTGGAACACTAAAAATTGTGGGAAAGCAGTGAAAAAATGTAGTGCCGTCAACCGTCAATGGGCTAAACATCCAATGGTGGGGTTCGAGATCGGATATCCAGTCTGCCCTGGTAAAACTCCAAATCCCAACTCTCTTCAATCTGGTTTTCGCTCCCGCCCCTGTGCAAAGGGAAAAGATTCTATTTAAATAATTTGAGAGTAAATGTTTTCGTTCCCGCCCTGTAAAAACCGAAAAAAAATACTACTTTGAAACTTTTGGGTTGCCACGGGTTTTGTAAAGCATCCAAAAAAACAAAAACAAAAATCCCATAATTTTATTTCCAATGTTTTTTTAATAGTAGTTGAAAGCATTTATTGTATATTTTTGGTTGTGATGAAAGCATTTTTTTTGGTTATATTTTGGCATATTTATTATAATAATAATAATATATTTTTAAGATTATTTATTTTATGTAATGATTTTATTATTAAAATTTGTTAGGATAGGAATGTCGTATTTTTTGAATTTTAATGTGAAAGTATTTTTAACTTAGTTGTATTGAATTTTTTTTTTTTTTTTTTTTTTTAATTTTTAAATTTTTTTTTTTTAATATTGGGTGAGTGTTAACAAAAGAGGGTTTATGGTAAGTGGGTTTAATAGTTAAAAAGTGTTAGTCTCTTAAATGTCATATGAAAAATTTGGAAGGAGTAGGGTGTACTTCTTCTTTAGGTTAAATATATTCAAATGGTTGTGTGAATGGGGTTGTAAGAGCCTATGTTTTCATCTTGAGAAAATAGAGTCATCTCGAAGTCACTCTCATAGTTTAGGTTGTCATAAGTAAAATATGTGCTTTGTCTTAAGATGTGAACATTTCATTTTAGGGAGTGTGATAATGTGGTTTTAGCGAGGCATTAAAACATGGAACGAGCATGTACATTTAGTATGCTATTGTTGTGTTCTTCTTGAGGCATGAGTGCACATCTAAGAAGACTCTAACAAGGGTTGAAGAGGTGGAATACTTAGAGAAGTTTTGGGGGTTGTAGTCTCACTTAGAGGTGTAGAAAAGCAAGTTAAGCACCATGAGAAGTTTTGAAGCAAACTTAAGATATTTGACAAGTTGCACGAAGAAAACTTAGCAATGGTATTAATTGAACATTCTTTGATCGAAGTTGATACCCTCTCCTTGGAACTACCACTTTGCAAGACAAAGAAGAAATGTGAAATATATGTGGAACCCACTAAAGAAGTTGGCAAGGTTGTTGCAACATATATAGGTGGTTTTGTCGTGTTGCAAAAGGAGTTATTGGAACTTAGAAGGTGACCATTGGAGTAGATTTTTCATGGAGTGTCGGGGAGGTGCAAGGCTGTAGGC
This sequence comes from Pinus albicaulis, assembly GCA_034641835.2. Taxonomy (NCBI): domain Eukaryota; kingdom Viridiplantae; phylum Streptophyta; class Pinopsida; order Pinales; family Pinaceae; genus Pinus; species Pinus albicaulis. The sequence goes on from CM076575.1 coordinate 1,657,856,845, forward strand.
CACATCTTACGGGTATCTTGTAATTTTGGTGTGCGTTAGCGATGTTAGTGCATTGTGTTTGATGAGAAATAGCTATATAATGTTTCATGAAGGATAAAACCCACAAGTTTGAGATGTCTTAACCATTTGGCATTGTAAGATATGTTATGCCCTAGTTTTGAGGAGATAATTAGAACCCTCTCAGAGTATGATGGGTTGTACCATGGACTTAGGTCCACTTGCATGGGTTGAGGTGTAAAGATGCCTCGTGAGTTGAGGAAAATGATTGCAATGCTTACCTATATAAAGTGTTTATGATATAATATTAATGATTTTTTTTGGAGAATGGAAGAGGAAGATAAGAAAGGAGAGGCACTAAGGTTTATTGTAAATCAATCAAAAGGAAGGAAAAATGTCTCCTATTAGAGATATTTTTCAAGTTGCCTCTTCAATAGTATTAAATTTCATTGGAGCTATGGATTTAGCCTCAAAAAAATCGATTGGGTACTCGAGAAATCCAAGACCTGACATATCCAAGCTAGTTCATTAGATAGATTCGTCTTGGGTAAAGGTTGCAAATTCTAAGTGGAAAATATCCCATTTTTAATGTGGGTTTTAAGCCTTTGATTTGAAAATGACAAAAGCAAGGTCATGATCTTGAAAGGATGTTTTTAATTTTACCAAAACTCAATGCCAATGTTTAATCCATGGTGTGATTCTTTCTATTTGGGTTTTTCCTTAAACATTGAGATCTATCTTTGGGTCTAGCTATTAGTCTATCGTTTCATTTATGTGTTGAGAAGGTCATAAAGGTTGTAGGGGATGTGATGGTTATTTTCCAATACCCCTCCCTTAAAACCTTATAAAGAGATAGTGTGCCCCATTTTGTTGTTGCAATATTTCAACCATGAGCTCTTCTTATGAGTATGCCCTTGAAGGGAGGGTATGTAAAGGAAGTAGAAAAAAAAAAAAATTCATGTTGAGTCGAAGGTGGGGTATAGATTGTAGGTGTTTTTTGTGCTCAACCTAGTCTCCTAAATTTAGTTCATTTAATTGTCAACCAGGGTTGGTAAACTGCTGAAGTGAGGTGCACTGTATGTGCCTAGGTGTTTGTTTCTTACTGCGTTGTGTTTAGTGTTTTATGATGTTTTTGGTCTTTTGATGGTTTTATGTTCACAAAGGAAAGAACTAAATGCTGGTGGAAAGAAGCTACTGGTTAAAAATAGAGTGAAGCCTAATTTGTTGATGACAAATGACAAATGCAAATTCTGAGACAGAATCAAACCTAAACTATGACTTAGCAAAATACAAAGCTTGATAATGACTTCAAGAAAATGAATCACAACATAAACTTAACTTGTCCAATCCATTTATTAAGGATATTTTGGAAGAGCTTGAGGAATGGGAAGCTAAGTGTAAAAATTCTCCTAACTAAAAAATTAAACAATCATCTTATAATGATACAACATCTTATCCATGATTAGAGGTTTGTTGAAACATATTTGGAGAAGAACATTGGTAACATCATAAGATCTCTACTCTAAAACTAGCTCCTAATTCTATTCGGCAACTTAGTTTAACATCACTAAACCTTACTCAAAAGTTATAGATTTCTTTTTAGAGTAGTCTTTTGAGGAAAGGCTTTGTTTATGAAATGGTAAAAAGGTTGCAAAAGTACTCCAGGCCTTGGACTGATATTATCTTCTGTTCAGATGATTATGAGTCAATATATGTTTGGAACAAAATAAGTTTTGTAAATAGTGAAGGCCGTGGTATTTAAGTTTAAAAACTAATGTAATTTAATATGCAATGGATGACAACTAAATGTGGAATGTAAATATAATGGGAAAATCTAGAACTGAACTAGAGTGCTACCATTCTACAATAAACAGTGCTAAACTAACAAGTCATTATAAAACTTAAAATGAAATAACAGAGCATGAATTGAATGCAATTTGACTCCGGAGTGCCCTAACTAAGTTATTATGCAATTAATCTATGGAATTCTACAGCCTATTTTTTCCATCATGAATGGTATTTTGGAAGAGCTTGTTAGAACAATCCTGGCTGTACAATTCAATGCAAATGCAAACATGAAAACTGAAAGCAATTACAATTAAAAACTAAGACATCACAGCTATTTCCTACCCATTTTTATGATATTTTGGAAGAGCTTTTTAAGAGTAAGATCAGCTATGCTACTTAGTGTAAACAAGCAACTGAAACCTTCAGTATCAAAGTCATGCCTTAGTCATCATAATGATTTTTTGGAAGAGTTTACTAGAATAAGTTCAACTGTGATAATGAAAAAAAGAAATTGCAATTAAAATCTATAACACTACAACCATTTCTCATTCATTATAATGATCTTTTGGAAGAGTTTCTTAGAACAAGTATAGCTATAGTGACTAATGAAATTAACTATGAACTCAAACTTCAAAAACATGAAAACGAACTAAGATACTTATCTAAGTTACGAAAGTAAAGTCGTTCAGGAGGCAGGGGCCCTCTACCACCAGACGGAATCTAACTCAAAATCAACTCAACGCGTTCAAAGCAATGTTGTCTTCTTCATTAAAGGAAAATAACTTAAAACAGAGTATTCTCGGTCTTCAGAAATATAGCAGTCAATCCATGAAATCTAATCAAAATCTAGAGCTTGTCTCTCGATTTCCCGAGTGCATTTATAACAAATCTTTATAACTGAACTTGCAACAATATGGGGATCATTGTCTTTTCATATCAAAATCGTACTAGAACTCTAAAGATGGCAGCGTAAAGGGAAAAAGGACATCTGGACTGTCCTTGTCCTATTAGAAGTCTGCCTCCTTGAATGAGTTCCCACGTACAAAACCACGTCCAGAATTCGGTTCATTCTTCATGGTGAGCAACAAACGTTGAGGACATGATGTGGAATATACCCATGTGTGGATTTTCCTGAGAGGACACCTGGAACATGCTTGAACATGAAGACAACTGCAGAATTGGCGGTTAGCTACGGAATGTCTGCATTCTGTAGCTAGTTTCAGTTCAAAATGCATTATAATGACAAAATCACAAAACTTAGCAAGTTAGCCATGTTATTCATTCTAAAAGTAATTTTAACTAATTTCATTGATCATTTGGGCCTGGGATAACAATGGAAAAAGGAAAATGGAGTGAAGTAAGATGAAAGAAAGAACAATCTTGGGGCTCAACATACCCCCACTGCTGACTTCTTGCATGTACTCATGCAACTTATTCCATAAACTCAGAGACTTCTACAAGAACATCCAATCCTCTTCTTCTTCTTTGCCTGGAAGTTAAAGGTCTTATGGGCTTCCTGATGAATAGCTTGAACCTTAAATTGGTAAGTTCCCTGATTAACTTCTTGTTCCTCTTTTTCAACTTTTCATTAGCCTTTTCCACTTTGTCCATTTGTAGAGACAGGGTTGAGTTCATATTGGTTTTGAGTTTGACTTGTTCCTTCAGAATATCATTCTCAGTTTTGATATTTCTATTAAGTACTTCCAGCTCGTACCTATCTCTTCTTAACACATCTATTTCGGACAGTGGAGGACTAGGGGTTCTATCTCTACTCTTCGAAGCTTTCCTTTCCAATGTTTCAACATAGTTATAAATCTCTTGCTGTGCAGGGTCAATTTCAGGGGCTTCTTCATCAAAATCTTCTTCAACATCTTCTTCAATAGATGTTTCCTCATCTTTTATGTTTATCACCCAGTTTGTTTGATCTGTGTTTTCCTTAGTTTCCCCCTGAGTCTATGGCTTCTTCTCGGCTGGGATGATCCCTCTCCTTTTTCTGTGGCAAAATTTCTGATTACCCTCTCTTCCTTAAGCTGTCTCTTAATCTGGGTCAACTTCTCAGAGATTATTTCTTCACTGCTATCTTGAATTTCTTTATCAGTTTCAATTTTAGAGGCTCTCCATTTTCTACTTCTCTTTGTAGGCTGATGTTCAGGTGAAGGCTCTTTTGGTTCCTCAAAGTGATTTCTCACCAAGAAATTATCCCAAGTATCTTTTGTTTTGGCTAAATGGTGTTCAATTAAAATCTTAACCAAGCCATGATGGTATAGAGTTGTCTCTAGGAATTGGACTCTCCTTTGAACACTTGAAGCCATATTTAAGAAATAAATAGTGCAAATTAAGCTCTTCTTCCAGAAAATGCATTATGAACCTAATATGGTAAACATAAAAAGTACCATATCTACCTTCACAAGTGACAATTTTTTGTAGAATAAGCAATATGTTTCTCCATTTATTATTTAATGCAGAGCTTGGAATTCCCTTTTTAAACACAGTGACATCCATACCTGGTGATTTGAGGATTTGCTTCCATGATTCATTATGAAATTCTCTATTCTTAAACCATATTTCTCCATGTCTAAGCAATCCTTTTGCTTCTGCAATAAAAACTTTGTGACAGTGAATTTAACATCTCCAACTTCAACCTCGGCTCCTTTGAATGACCTTGCAAATGTTTTAGTAACTTCTTTGTGGAAGCCATTAAATTTCTCAAGGAATTGTAGCCATCCTTCCTGTTGCAACATTTCTCTGCTTTGAGGGTATCCTTGCAGGTATTTTGTGTCCACTGGTTCAGTTCTCACGATGAGGCCCATAATTTCTTCTTCAATCTCCAGATTAGTACTTTTTTTTTTCACGGAGACAATGACTTCAACCTTCAAACTGATATTCCTCTTCTTCACGGTGATAGTTCTTCAATCTTCAAACTGATATACCTCTACTTCACGGTGATAGTGGCTTCAGATTTCAAACTGATATACTTTTTCTTCACAGTGACAATGGATTCAACTTTCAACTGATATACCTCTGCTTCACGGTGACAATGGCTTCAAATTTCAAACAGGTATACCTCTGCTCACGGTGATAGAGATACCTCTATTTTACAAAATGAAATGATGAAGGGTTGGCTACGGGATGGAGTAATAGGGAGTGGTTACGGAATGAGTTAATGAAGTGAGGTGAAGAAAACAAATCAATCAGTGAAAAGGCTGCGGAGATTTTTTTACAACGGATTCAAAAATCATCATTAAATGATTTGGCTGGGTGACGTAAGAAAATCAAACACTTCAGCCTTTTAACCACTTAAATGATTATCGGGTATAGAATTTGAAATGAAGGATTTTTATCCAAAGTTTTGCGGAGGGTATATTTGGCATGATCAATAAAAATAATCAAAACAACTTTTCGAATGATTCACAACTAGACTATACTAAAGTTTTTCATGAAATGCCGTTATAATCAGAACTTTTTACCTTTGCTTTTCATTTTCTTTTTGTGGTCTTTGTATACTTTGTTCTCCTCTGGACACCATTACTTTGTGAGTCTTTATAATCCTTCTTGATTTTTCTTGTTCATGGATATATTGGATCATTTTGTTGCAATTCAAATGTCTGCTGATCAGTGCCTTCAGGATCTGTAACTGCGGAATGACTGTCTGGCTACAGAAAGTCTGATTAGCTGCAAAATGTCTGTTTAGATGCAGAATGTACCTATAGAGAATTTTAATCATGGAATGGAGTGGTTTGGAATATAAGTGGAATATTATATGGAATGAGTGAAGATAGATGATGAAACATGATATAATGGGATATGTATGAAGTGAATGATGGAGTGAGATGGATTACAATTCATGAAATGGAGTGGAAGAATATAAGAAATGGCCTGCAATCCATGACATGTGTTATTCATTTGTAGAAAGACATCAAACTTTAAATTTTGATATGGAAATGAGGTGGATGAAGTATGGAATGGGATGAATGAAATATGGAATGAAGTGAAGTATGAATGAATGAATGAAATGGAGTATGGATGGATAATTAAATGGAATGAAATGAAATGAGATGGATCATAAGTGCAATGGATTTGAACTTATGATTTTGTAACAACTGCTTGCAGAAACAAAATGGAAAAGTTAGAGTGTCAGAAAGACTCTGATTTTCACCCTATATTTTCTATATAAACATGCCAATTAGTGATTGGTTTTCATGTTTATACTTTATTTTTACTTTTTTTTCAAAGAAATGCTTTCAGAAAATTCAATCAAGTTGATGAAGAAGAAAGATTGTTCTTCATTAACTTCACATCACTATTTTCCTGGAAATTCTTGACAAATTCTTCTCTTGAGAGTGGTTTGTGATACAGCTTCAATCTATGACCATTCACAAGAAAAATGACCTCTTCTTCATCTATTGTTCTGATTTTTACTGCTCCATTGTCAAAAATTTCAACAATTTCATATGGCCCAAGCCAATGTGTTTGAAATTTACCTTGAAAATCCTTGAATTTTGAATCAAACAAGAGAGCCCAGTCACCTTCTTTGAACTTCTTCTATTTGATGTACTTGTCATGCCATCTAGTCCTTTGTTGTTGGACTAGACTTGTTTTCTGAATTGCATCTTGTCTGATCTCATCCAATTCATTAATTTGCTCCAATCTATGCTTTTGTGCCTCTGTTAAATCGAGTCCTAGCTGAACTGCCATTTTGAAAGTTTGAATCTGGAACTCTATAGGAAACAAAACTTGCTTTCCATAAACAAGTTCATAAGGAGTATGACCTGTTGTGTTTCTCCATGTAGTTCTATAGGCCCACAAGGCTTCAGGAAGCCTATCTACCCAATCTCTTCTATGTAAATGAAAAGTCTTTGTTAGGATTCCTTCAATGACCTTATTAGTAGATTCCACTTGACCATTTGCTTGTGGATGATAAGGAGTAGATTTTCTATGCCTGATTTTGTACCTCTCCATCATTTGCTCCACTAGCCTTGATGTAAATTGAGCTCCTTGATCTGTAACAATTTCCCTTGGGACACCAAAGCGAGTAAAAATATCCTCAAAAAGAAAAGTAACTACAGATGCTTCATTAGCAACAAGTAATGGCTTGGCTTCTACCCATTTGGTAACATAATCAGTGAAAACTAATATATATCTCTTTTGTCTTGATGGAGGACTAATAGGTCCTACAAAATCCAAAGCCCATTTTTCAAAAGGTTCAATATGTACCTGAGGTTGTAATGGCATCTCACATGAAGGAGAAGGTTTCCCTACCCTTTGGCAACTGTCACACCTTTTGACATACTCTTTAGCATCTTTAAACAAGGATGGCCAATAATATCCTAAATTAAGGATCTTATAGGTTGTCCTCTTATCAGCAAAGTGTCCGCCACAAGGTTCATCATGACATGCTTTGAGAATCTCAGACATCTCATCTTCACGAACACATCTCCTAATGATCAAATCTGGACCTGTCTTGTACAACTCATTAGCAACCCATGAATATTTTGCACTGTCATAAATGATTTTTCTTTTATCTCTCGCATTCATTATTGAAGGAAATTTTCCTGAAACTAAATAATTAGCAATGTCAGCAAACCAAGGAGTTTGAGTAGAAATTGAAAAAAGATATTCATCAGGAAATTGATCTTCAACTGGAGTGTCATCTTTGATGTTTTGGAGTCTAGATAGGAAATCAGCTACTGTGTTTTGTTTTCTAGGCCTATCTAGAATGGTAATGTTGAATTCTTGTAAAAGCAATAACCATATTATGACTCCGCCATTAGTAATTGATTTTTTCATTAAGTATCTAATTGCAGAATGATCTGTGTGAACAAAAGTTTCATAGCCTGTTATATAGTGTCTGAATTTGTTTATGGCATGAACAACAGCTAAAAACTCTTTTTCAGTTACAGTATAGTTTAACTCTGCAGGAGTCAAATTTTTACTGGTATAGTAGATGGCATAAGGAATCAGGTCTTTTTGTCCCAATACTGCTCCTAGAGTTGTATCAGCAGCATCTGTTGAGATATGAAAAGGTAACTTCTAGTTAGGTCCCCTTAAAATAGGTGCTTCAGAAATTTTTGTTTTCAGGGTTTCAAAGGCTAACTGGCAATCATAATTCCATTTAAATTCACAATCTTTGGTAAGTAATTTGAAGAGTGGAGATGCTATCTTGGTGAAGTTTTCTATAAACCTCCGATAATATCCTGTAAATCCTAGAAAACTCCTAACATCTTTTTGACAACTTGGAATAGATAAGTTAGAGATGACTTTAACTTTTGACTCATCAACTCTAATCCCATCCCCTGAAATGTGATGCCCCAAAACAATACCTTCAGTAAACATCATGAAACATTTCTCATGACTAAGTGAAAGATTTTCTTCTTGACATCTCTTTAAAACTTTTTCCAAGTTTTCTAAAGCTTCTTCAAATGTGTTTCCATAAACTGTGAAATCATCCATGTATACCTCTACACAATCATGTATTAGATCTGAAAAAATTCCTAATACTGCCCTTTGGAATGTTGTAGGTGCATTGCATAATCCAAATGGCAATACTCGGTTAGCATAGGTACCCCAAGGACAAGTAAATGTGGTTTTGTCTTGATATTCAAGTGCTACTTCGATTTGGTTGTAACCACTAAACCCATCTAGAAATGAGAAGTACTTTTTTCCAGCTAATGTATCTAACACTTGATCTATGAAAGGTAAGGGAAAATGGTCTTTAAGAGTAGATTTGTTTAATTCTCGGTAGTCAACACATACCCTCCATTTACCATTTTTCTTTAGCACAATTACCAAAGGAGAAATCCACTAACTATATGAAATGGGATAGATGAAGTTGAAATTTAACAATTTTTTCAATTCTTCTTTAACAATCTCCCTAAGATTTGGATTCATCTGTCTTTGAGGTTGTCTGATTGGTTTACAATTTTCCTCTATATAGATGTGATGAGTGCAAGTCTTGGGGCTTATCCCTTTCATGTCAGTGTACTCCCATGCATATGTAGAAGAATGTCTCTGTAATATCTTGAATAACTCTTCTTGTTGAGATTTTTCTAGGTTCTTGTTTATATTCAAAGTTTTTCCTGAAAATATCTCACTTGTAGAGCTGCCAAATTTATCCATAGAATGAAGAGACATATGTCTTGATGACAGAAACTCAATTTTTGATCCCTCTTGAAATGGTTCATGTTTGTATTCTGAAGAGGATTCAAATTTTTCTAGAGTATTCAAAATTTGATTATCTTCACTAATTTCTGAAATTGTGAAGAGAGGTTGTAAATCTTCTTCATCCTCTATCCATTGAGTATCATCTAAATCTGTAATTGTCCTAGCTGGAGGATACAAAGTGAATTTCTTAGTTGAAATACCATCAGAGATGTACATATCACCGGATCTACAACTAATAAAAGCATCAGCTGTAGCCAACCAAGGTCTTCCTAATATAACAGGATGTCCTCCTAGATTATTCTTAGGAGTTAGGATCATGAAATCCATAGGGTACTCCCAAGAATTTAAGGATACTGGAATGTCTTCTATTACCCCATCAGGTTTGATCACAGATCTGTCTACTAATTGTAATAATGTGGGTGCAAAGAGAATATTAGGAAGTTTCAGTTTATCCATGATTTGTCTACTCATGATATTGATTGCTGCTCCTAAATCAATGAGTGTGTTTTGGATTTCAATTCCATTTATGTGAATTTTAACAACTAGATTTCCTGGGTCAAGATACTTCGGAATAGCAATCTTACCCATCATAATGTCTGCTATTTTTCCAGCTAGTTGAATTTTCTTTGTTTCTCTTATTCTTTTTCTTGTTTTCTTCATGCTCAACTCCTTTATTGTTTTGGCTAAAATTGGAATTTCCTTGATGGCTTGTAATAATGGAATTTTAATGCAAACATTTCTCAGCTCATCTAGGAAATCATAATTAGGCATCATAATTTGTTTTTCTACACCTCTATCAATTTGTAATCTTTCTGGAAAGGGAGGTATAGAAGTAGATGTTGATGGTTGCTCTAATACAGGAGTTGAAATTATTGGATCTTTTTGCTTTAATTTTTCAGTGTTTGGGTCTTGAAAAGATGTGTCTTCCTCAAGACTTTTATTCACCCATAGAGAGTCTTCCTCAGAGTTATCTTGTTCTTGTATGATCACAGAAGGTTTCCTCTTTTCAAGTATTCTTCCAGACCTAAGTTGAACATCACTAAGGTCTAGAGGAGTAATTAAATAAGTTGGAAATTTTTGGCCTTCTATCATGTATGTATTCTGAGGATTTTTATTGTTGGGGTTTGGTATGGGTTGAGCAGGCAACTGATTTGATTTTTGAGGAAATGGTAATGGAAGTGGTTGATTTTGATGTGGTAGGTTCTGATGATGTTGTTGAGGATTTTGTTGAAATTTTTTTTGAGGATTTTGAGGAGAAAAATGTGGGTATGGTGGATAGGATGGTGGATACTGATAGTACTGAAAGTATCTTCCATAGGGACTTTGTGCTCCTTGTGCCCAAGCTTGAGATTGATTTTGAAATTGAGGCCAAGGTTGCTGCCAAGAATTCCAAGGTGGAGGTTGGTTATACATTTGATCATGGAATCCTTGTGTTTGAGGTCCTTTCCAAGGCCTTCTAGAGACAAAATTGAGAGATTCTATAGAATTTGTAGGAGTTTCCTCTTGAAAGACAACTTTGAGACCAGGAAGGGAAGGACAATTCTTGGTCTCATGTTTTTTAGAACAAATGACACAGGTCTCTACAACTTTTACATCCAAAGGACACTCTCTCAAGGCATGTTTCTTTCTACATTTGGGACAAAAGATTGCTAAGGCATCAGATTCAACTTTTTTCTTGTTTTGTATCTTAAGGGTGTCTATTTGTTCACTAAGACTCCCTAAGATGTCAGATTTTAAATCATCAAGCATATGTCCTATTTCTGACCTACTTACTGTCCCAGAAGCAGACTTACTTGCCCTTGCAAGAGCAGGATCTCTTGGACCTTTTATAGTTTTAGATTTCCCTCTTGAAAGGTTGATACATAACTCAGATATTTCAGGTAATGTGAGCTATGATATATCCCCTTTTCCCATCATGTTAAGGATATCCAACCATTCATCCCTAATTGTTTTCAACAAAAGAACTTTTAAGGTGTCTTGATCTAAGTTTTCCATTTTTGCTCTTTTGATGTTGTAATGAAATCTCTCCAACAAATCTTCCAAGTTTTCATCTTCTTTTTGTAGCATCTTAAACACTTCTTCCTTATGATTGACCGGCATACAATAATCCAAATACCTCTCTAGAAATTCTTGTTTCATGTCTTCCCATGTCCTAATAGAACTGTTGATCAAATTCATAAACCACTTCAATGCTGCTCCTTTCAATGTTGAAGGAAATAGTTTAAGTTTTTGAGAATATTGTAAGTAGTCATAAGTTCTACACAGGATTTCAAATTCAAATAGGAAGGTTTTAGGATCTTCAGTTTTAAGTCCATAGAAGTTTGGAAGGACAAAGGGTGAAATGTTTTTTATGGTTGTGTTGGTTTCTTCATCTATTATAGGAAACCCAAAAGAGCTTCCCATTTCTCTTCTACCTATTCCTCCTTCTGCACCTCTACCTCCTTCTCCTCTACCTCTACCTCTACCCCCTCCAAATAATGTGTGTTCTCCATTAAAGACTCCTCCTCCCCCTTCTTCTGCCATGGTTGATTCTCCTATGGAAGTGGAAAAGTTTGTGTCCCTAACAGAAGTCTTTGGATCTTCTTCTAAGGCAGGTTCAGTGGATGAAGTGGAAGGTTTCTCTAATGGAATATATGATATTAGGTCTTCTAGAAGTCCAAGATCAGTAAAGAATGGAATGTGGGTTTGAGTTGAAGGTGTACTAGCTCTTGGTCTAGGTGAAACAAGTGGTGTTCTAGGAATCAAACTTCTACTTCTGCTGCTTATGAATCTACCCCTTGAGTCTCTCTCTCTACGCATATAATTGTTTTTGGGAGTTAAGAAACAAAGGTTACCTAGTTTTCGCTTCCCCGGCAACGGCACCAAAATGTTTGTGCTCAACCTAGTCTCCTAAATTGAGTTCATTTAATTGTCAACCAGGGTTGGTAAACTGTTGAAGTGAGGTGCATTGTATGTGCCTAGGTGTTTGTTTCTTACTGCGTTGTGTTTAGTGTTTTATGATTTTTTTGGTCTTTTGATGGTTTTATGTTCACAAGGGAAAGAACTAAATGCTGGTGTAAAGAAGCTACTGGTTAAAAACAGAGTGAAGCCTAATTTGTTGATGACAAATGACAAATGAAAATTCTGAAACAGAATCAAACCTGAACTATGACTTAGCAAAATACAAAGCTTGATAATCACTTCAAGAAAATGAATCACAACATAAAATTAACTTGTCCAATCCATTTATTAAGGATATTTTGGAAGAGCTTGAGGAATGGGTAGCTAAGTGTAAAAATTCTCCTAACTAAACAATTAAACAATCAGCTTATAATGATACAACATCTTATCCATGATTAGAGGTTTGTTGAAACATATTTGGAGAAGAACATTGGTAACATCATAAGATCTCTACTCTAAAACTAGCTCCTAATTCTATTCTGAAACTTAGTTTAACATCACTAAAACTTACTCAAAAGTTATAGATTTCTTTTTAGAGTAGTCTTTTGAGGAAAGGCTTTGTTTATGAAATGGTAAACATGTTGCAAAAGTACTCCAGGCCTTGGACTGATATTATCTTCTGTTCAGATGATAATGAGTCAATATATGTTTGGAACAAAAGAAGTTTTGTAAATAATGAAGGCCGTGGTATTTAAGTTTAACAAATAATGTAATTTAATATGCAATGGATGACAACTAAATGTGGAATGTAAATATAGTGGGCTAAGCTAGAACTGAACTAGAGTGCTACCAGTAGACAATAAACAATGCTAAACTAACAAGTCATTATCAAACTTAAAACGAAATAACAGAGCATGAATTGAATGCAATTTGACTCCAGAGTGCCCTAACTAAGTTATTATGCAATTAATCTATGGAATTCTACAACCTATTTTCCATCATGAATGGTATTTTGGAAGAGCTTGTTAGAACAATCCTGGCTGTACAATTCAATACAAATGCAAACATAAAGACTAAAAGTAATTACAATTAAAAACTAATACATCACAGCTATTTCCTACCCATTGTTATGATATTTTGGAAGAGTGTTTTAAGAGTAAGATCAGCTATGCTACTTAGTGTAAACAAGCAACTGAAACCTTCAGTATCACAGTCATGCCTTAGTCATCATAATGATTTTTTGGAAGAGTTTACTAGAATAAGTTCAACTGTGATAATGAACGAAAGAAATTGCAATTAAAATCTCTAACACTACAGCCATTTCTCATTCATTATAATGATCTTTTGGAAGAGTTTCTTAGAAAAAGTATAGCTATAGTGACTAATGAAATTAACTATGAACTCAAACTTCAAAAACGTAAAAATGAACTAAGATACTTATCTAAGTTACGAAAGTAAAGCCGTTTAGGAGGCAAGGGCCCTCTACCACCAGACGGAATCTAACTCAAAATCAACTCAACGCGTTCAAAGAAATGCTATATTCTTCATTAAAGGAAAATAACTTAAAATAGAGTTCCCACGTACAAAACCATGTCCAGAATTCGGTTCATTCTTCATGGTGAGAAACAAACGTTGAGGACATGATGTGGAATATACCCATGTGTGGCTTTTCCTGAGAGGACACCTGGAACATTCTTGAACGTGAAGACAGCTGCAGAATTGGTGGTTAGCTACAGAACGTCTGCATTCTGTAGCTAGTTTCAGTTCAAAATGCATTACAATGACAAAATCACAAAACTTAGCAAGTTAGCCATGTTATTCATTCTAAAAGTAATTTTAACTAATTTCATTGATCATTTGGGCTTGGGATAACAATGGACAAAGGAAAATGGAGTGAAGTAAGATGAAAGAAAGAACAACCTTGGGGCTCAACAGGTGTCTCTAGAGGTCTTGACAAAGGTGAAGGATAAAGGAGTTTACCTCTTATTGAAATGCCTTCCATTCCACCATTTGAGTTGCTAAAGGCCACTGACTTTAAGGGTCGTAGGTGAGTTCTCACGAAGATCTTAAAAATAAGAAGGTAGGTGTGATTTAGCATAGGATTTGTTCTTCAATGGTTGACTTTTAAGGTGAGATTTCCTAGTAAATGGAAAAAATTGAAGCCCTACCACCCATAGATTAAGTAGAGTATGAGAAAATGTTTCCTAAGTTTCAAATATTCTCACTGTATATTGTCCATGATATCCATGACAATTATGTTCAATTGTCGATAACTCATGTTATGATATCATCTTTTATTCATGGCACATATACTTCTTCAACTAGTGGTGGAGAGTCCAACCAATGAGTAGGTAAGGTTGTTCATTTACAAGGTTGACATCAATGAAGTATTCTCCCTCTCTGCCCAACTCTAAGAGGAGAAGTATGCATAATGGACTTATTATTGTAAACAATTGTAAATATTGGGTTATCTTGAAGTTCAAGGGCTTGAAGTTTTGCGTCAGTGACTTCTAGGTGTGTTAGGTGTCAAGGCATGGTAGGATGCACTAGGGAGTACCAAAGAATGCCAAGGAATTCAAAGGATTCTAACAGGTGCCACATAGTGCCAAGGGATTGTTATATGTGCTAGGTGTTATGGCATGTCAAGATGTAAAATATGTTGCTTAGTTGTTTTACGACCACAAATGGATGTTAGCCTTGTCTTTGTAACTTATTAAGTTGTTTGATTTGAGATTCGGAATGAGTATCCTAAGATGAGCTATAGTAAGTTCTTGAGTGAACAAGGAATAGTATAGTTTTAGTAACTGTAACTTGGTCAAGCTATTGTAGTCCAAGCAGGATTTGGTTGGGTTCCCAAGTTGCAAAAAAACAAGGGTAGTTGCGAGGGCATGATAAATAAGGAATGATAGGGCATGCCATGGAATGAAAAGGTGTGATAACAAATTCTAGATAGTTTCAAAGCATGTCGAGGAGTGTTGGGGAGTGTCAGGGCATCACAAGGAAGAACTAGGTCAAAATGCATGGAAATGAATGAATAACAGTGTGTGCCAAGGAGTATCAATGACTTCTAGGTGTCTCAAGGATGAAGTGTGTTAGGATAATTTTAAAATAGGACTTGTAGGAGGAAAGCCTACGATTGCAGTAATGGGCTAGACAAAGCAGTCGAGACTTTGAGTTAGACACAACACTATTGTTTCAATAACTTGGTTGGGTACCCAAGTCGCAAAAAAGTAAGGCTATCTATAAGGGCATGAAAATTAGGGAGTGCCAAGGTGTGCCAAGGAATTTCAATAAGTTCTAACACATGTTAGACGGTTCCATTAAGGCATGTTAGGCACACCAAGACATGGCAAGTGATAAGGAGGGAGTGACAAGATATGCTAGATAGTTCCAAGGTATGCTAGAGTGCTAGGGAAGCATACCAAGATGTGTCAAGTGCCAATGTGTGTTTAGTGTTAGTGAGTGCCAGGAAACACAAGGGAGCACTATGTAAAAATTCCTGGAAATGAATGAATAAGATTGTGTGACAGGGGGTGTCAGCGAGTCTCAGGTGTGTTAAGGAGGGAGTGACATGGTATGCTAGGCATCGTTAAGTTATGCTAATGTGCCAGAGTGGCATGCGGCCAAGATGTGCCAAGTGCCAAGGTGTGCCAACACATGCTAGGAAGCGCTAGGGACCCAGAAGTGAGCACTAGGTGAAAATAATGCATGCAAATGAACGTTAAGAGATTGTGACAGGAAGTGTCAATAAGTTCCAAGTGTGCTAAGGAGGGAGTGAAAAATTATGCTAGGTAGTGCTAAGGCATGCTAGAGGCCATGGAAACATGCCAAGATGTGCCAGGTGCTAAGGTGTGCCAATGCATGTCAAGGAGTGTTATGGAGTGCCAAGGAAAAACAAGGGATCACTAGTTTCAAATGCATGGAAATGAATGAATAAGAGTGTGTGACAAGGAGTGTCAATGAGTTATAGGTGTGTTAAGGAGGGAGTGACAAGGTTATATGCTAGGCAGTGCTAAGGTATGCTAAACTACCAAGGCATGTCAGGAAGTGCTAGGGTGTGTTAGGGTGTGTAAAAGCATGCCAAGGAATGTAGGGGATGCTAACAAATGCCACATAGTGCCAAGGCATTTAAGAGATGCCAGGTGCTATGGTATGTCAATATATAAACTGTGTTGCTTAGTTTTTTTACAACCATAGTTGGATGTGATAAGCCTTGTCTTGGTAACTTGTTAAGTGGGATGAGTTGAGATTGAACATGAGTAGCCTAAGATGAGTTACATGTATTTTTTAGGTGAATAAAGTATACGTTGAATTTCTATGACATACGAGAATTTGTTTTTGGTCTTAGAATATTTGATGCAAACACACTCAAGTGCCACAACACATATACTTTGCACAACGAAATATACACACATTAGGGAATCAACTAGTGCACATGACAATTTTTAACTTTTTCAAACCGTTCTTCGTTAAATACAAACTATAATAGAATAGGCTAGAGATCTTTTACCACGGATCATGACCCTTCACAATCACACTGATATAAGGAATACAACTAGGGCTTGTTGTTATTCTTTTGATAACCAATCTACCTCGAACAAGACAACACTTTAACCACTTTTTGATGGTGGCCACACATAGCCCTTTCAATCCACATGTCTTGAACATCACATCTGGCAGGTCCTCTTGCCTCCCATTATGCAACTCTTCAAGTTTCCTCTATCAATGATTAACTCCTAATCATTGTATAGATAGGATTTAGTTGGATTCATTTGTATAATCACTTGGCTTGGGGTCTCTCTATCTTTAGATAACTTCACATTTTTCCTTGGAGGACTATTTTGGACGATGGATGCATTTTGATGTATGGATTTGGGCTATTTTTATGTTGGAGATTTGTTTTTGAAAATGTGAAGCTAGTTGGATATACTCTCTAACATTGTGAGTGATAATTTAACTCTATTCTTCTTGTTGTTGCATGCTATTGAATTCACTATAACTAGGGCTAATTGTTGCATGATGGAAATGTGGAATTATGTGTCTATTTAGCTTATTTAATGTATGGGCCATTGTTATATGAATGAAATGTCTTTGAGACCATTGTATCTCAATAATATTGCACCATTTGTATGAAGTATAAATTCTTGAAGGTCACTTTTCGTATTCCTCTAACATTGGACGAAGTTGACTTTTTGGGCCTCCTTGATCAAGAAACCAAATTCTTGCTTATTATCATCCCTGACTCCATATCGCCAAGTGAATTAGGCACTAGTACCTCAAAAAGGGTGATGATTTCCCCCCATTTTTTCACAATTTTCCATTTTGCCCTAGGTCTAGCCTCGTTATGTCACCTAGGGCATCAATTTCACATAAATATAGCCAAAGGAAAACTTCGATCTCCTAGACGTAACTGCGTTGATGGGTCCCCTCACTCTCCTCAGAATTTGGGCCAATTATGACGGTGGAATCTCCGGATACCTCAAGCCCTATCTCTAGGATCAAGTTTTGCCTAGGTGTTCCCAAGGCTAGAACCTAGTAGGATCAATTTGACCCATCGAAGTAAAAACTCTTGCTTGATCTTTTCCCCTCACATTGTCCAGGATAGGAACATCATTGGTTGCTAAATTCCATCCCTGAACCTTGGCTGGGTCCACTTGGCCCCGTGTGGTCCCATTTGGTGTCAAAGGCCTTTCATCAAGGAACATTTGGGAATCCAAGTTCTCGAAGCATTTTATGGATTGAGAACTTCCTTAAGAAGTCATATTCTTCTCCCTCAACCCTTCAACACCCCTCCTCTCTCCCTATAAGACCAAGTCCCTTGCTTAAAAGGCAAGGAAGTCCCACTCTTTATTATATCTCAAGGAAATGGTTTCTAGGGCTACTGAACTAGGGCTAGGGCTAGTTGGCTGGCCCACTTGACTGCTACTTTAGTCCTTCAAAGTCTGCACATCCTTAGGCCCTATACACCTTCCCTTCTACCAATCTTGTTGTCCTTCACAAGTACAAGAGTTAGGCCTCTTATTTGATAGTAACCTAACAACCCTCCAACTGTACTTGGACTACCATAAATCTTCCCAACCACAGTCAATTATTTTTACTGATATAGGGTCCACAATATTATCTTCATCTATGGATCTTCAAATCTTCCACTTAACAATGGTTTGAGTCCTCTCAAAATCATTGTTCTTGTGTATCGACAATTTGATCTTTGTTGTCCAATCTATGAAAAAATCTAAACTACTCCTCTTATCATCCATCTAATAATCTGTAGATGACTAAAATAGGGTCATAAATTAGCCATTAACAGTCCATTGACTAATTTTGTATAGGTTGCTTTAGATCTTTGTCTAAAACTCTCTGGATAGTCCACCAAAATCAACTCCCGTGCATGTCAGTCCATTCTTCATATGGCACATTTATTCTGCATGCTCAATCTTATGCTCAGGTTCCACCCTCCTTTGGATCTGCTATCTCCACACATACTGAATCTACAAACCATCTTCCATATCTGCGATCTATATTTCAGAAATAAACCTCGCTCTAAGGGTCACAACCGTTCTTCTTCTACGCAAATTTGTCACAGTCTTAAGGGCATACCTTATGAACTAAACATGATAGGAAATTTTCCTAACTAGGGTTAAAGAAAAAATTGTGGTGATGTTTGGATGGGTGCTAATTTGCAGGGTTTTCCATTTTTATAATTTTCTTTGTTGTGCTTTGTACCATGCTACCTAGTTGCTTTCCTGTTGCCCTAGCATTTTAACTTTTTCGATGTCTATCTCTCTATCGTTTCTTGCCCCATTTGAAACGTCATCCTTATTTGGTAGGTGTTTTATTCAATATAGTGTGAATATTTTTCCATCACACAGCTTCTATGGCATTTGTCTACTGAAATAGCTTGTAAGGCCCATTCACCAGGGTATTTGATGAAATGAAATGATTATCGATGATCACCAACTAATGGTACCTGCAAATATTTACTCTAACAATTCTACAGTTTTCCTGTGCCAACAATTATACAACATTTTAACCTCATGAACTAGTCTCCTTTGTTCTCTTAGCTAATGCTATAAGCACTTATTACTGTTGTCAAAGCTTTTACTCTCTAGTCCCATTGAGCTATTTCAGTTATTTGTGGACATTGATCTATTTTCATTTCATTTCTTCAATTTTTCTGACTGTTATGCATTACCTTTGGCCAGTGAATTCTTTCTTACCTATGCTTTTTCTGCATAAGCATTCCAGCCAGCCAAAGCAGCAGGGGCAGCAGGAGCCACTCAGTCCAGCCAAAGCCCAACAAGGGCAACGCAGAGGCAGCAGGAGCCACGCAGGGCTGACACAGGCCCAGTTAGGGAAGCGCGGGGGCAGTGTAAGCCCTTCAGGTGTGACGTAGACCCTTACTGAGCAGCGCAGAGGTCGACATAGGCCATTCAAGCTGATGTAGAGGGATTCAGAGCAGCATATTATTGCCATTTTTATTTCTCTGTTGGGTGAATCAGTTTTGGTGCCTAGGATTGTTGTACTTAGATTATACATAATAATGAAAACCCTCTAGAGCTAGCTGCACCAATTTTCCTGCATTGGGTTTTTTTCGGGGACAATTGTCCAAGAAATCCAGCTGCCACTTTGTCTATGAGCATGTTATTCAATATTTGATTTGTATGCGTAGGTTGCTAGTTGTATTTACTATTTACTTTACTAATTTATTAAATATTTCATAAATTAACTTGTAACTTAATTCAAGTAGGAGATGTAAATCAATATACTGCAATAGGGTTTCTTAGATTAAGAAATTTTCACATTCCCTAGGTCTAGCCCCATTAGTTCAGCTAGGGCAAAAATTTCCCAGGAATCTAGCTAGAGGAAAACTTCTATCTCCTAGAGGCAGTTGCGTTGTTGGGTGCCCTCACTCTCCTTAGAACTTGGGCCAATTCCGATAGTGGAATCTCCGGATTCGTCAAGCCCTAGCTCTAGGGTCAAGTTTTTCATAGGTGGTCCCAAGGATAGAACCTAGTAGGATTAATTTGACCTATTGAAGTAAAAACTCTTGTTTGATCCTTTCCCCTCACCTTGTCCAGGATAGAAACATCATTGGTTGCTAAATTACATCCCTGAACCTAGGTTGGGTCCACTTGGCCTCGTGTGGTCCCATTTGGTGTCAAAGGCCTTTCATCAAGGACCATTTGGGAATCCAAGTTCCCAAAGGATTTTAGGGATTAAGAACTCCCTTCATAAGTCTTTTTCTTCTCCCTCAGCCCTTCAATCCCCCTCCTCTCTCCCTAGAAGATAAATTCACTTACTTAAAAGGAAAGCAAGTCCCACTCTTTATTTTATCTTAGGGAAAGGGTTTCGAGGGTCACTTCCCACCTATTCATTGACCTATATGCTACAAGTGACTTCCTAAAATACCGGGACTCGACCCATCGATGAAATTTCGTGAAGAGAAAGGAGCCTTAGCTGTGGTGAATGGGCTAAGCCTCCATCGTTTCCCTTGTCCTAGCAGTTGCCCTCTTAGGAACCCCTTTTAGGTCCACTACTGGTTTGAGTGGTAACAAGTTCTTCACAATTCCATTTGTGAACAACTCTTTGGTAAGCCCACTTTTGCCATATTATAGCTCCCAGATGAGAATTCCAGGGCTATGGAGGCTGCCTTTCTTCTCTCTGAATCAATCCTCTACAATATAGTGAACTAGGGCTAGTTGATTGGCCCACTTGACTGTTACTTTAGTCCTTCAAAGTCTGCACATCCTTAGGCCCTATACACCTACCCTTCTACCAATTTTGTTGTCCTTCACTATAATAAGAGTCAGGGCTCTTCTTTGACAGTAACCTAACAACCCTCCAATTGTACTTGGACTACCATCAATCTGCCCAACCACAGTCAATTCTTTTTACTGATCTAGGGCCCAAAATATTGTCTTCATCTAGGGCTCTTCAAATCTGCCACCTAACAATGGTTTGAGTCCTCTCAAGATCAATGTTCTTGTGTATCGACAATTTGATCTTTGTTGTCCAATCTATGAACAAATATGAACTACTCCTCTTATCATACTTCTAACAATTTGTAGATGACTGAACTAGGGTTACAAATTAGCCACTAATATTCATTTTACTAATTTTTTATAGGTTTCTTCAGATATTTGTTTAAAAATATATAGAAATTCCACCAAAATCAACTCCTCTGCATGTCAATCCATTCTTCATATGGCACATTTCTTCTACATGCGCAATCTTCTTTTCAAATTCCACCCTCCTTTGGATCTATTGTCTCCACACATACTGAATCTACAAACCATCTTCTAGATCTGCGGTCTTTATTGTAGAAATAAACCTCTATTTAAGGGTCACAACCCATCTTCTTCTACAGAAATTTGTCACAGTCTTAAGGGCATACCTTACGAACTAAACATGCTAGGAAATTGTCCTCACTAGGGAATTATACTTATGTACTTCTAATTGTTGTAGAACAAACCCTATCCACACATAGAAAAAAAAATGACTCTTGCCTCCATAAGAGACTCGACCTAGCTCATATGGATCCATAGATTCTGGGCATTTCCTTGATAGAATCTTGACATGAAATTCAGATCTCAATGTCGACCCTCAAACTAGGGTTAAATCAGTCAATATTACGTCTGCATCGAATTTTGTTATGGCTCTAAATTACAATGCAAGCCCTCCTCCATTTATGTTGTTCTTTATCACAGACCTTACC
This sequence comes from Pinus albicaulis, assembly GCA_034641835.2. Taxonomy (NCBI): domain Eukaryota; kingdom Viridiplantae; phylum Streptophyta; class Pinopsida; order Pinales; family Pinaceae; genus Pinus; species Pinus albicaulis. The sequence goes on from CM076575.1 coordinate 1,657,878,386, forward strand.
GCCTACTAACCACCACAAGGAAATATGGTATCAACCCTCTCTTCTATTTCATGTAGAAAATCTAACCAACGAGATTCAATCTAATCTTTTAATGTACTAAAACAAGATATTGAATCCTTCCTACAATTTGTGGAAACAAAACACGATCGCACAATCACATATAAGTAAGAGAAACAAGTTATCAATCGCACAACACTAGATGTATTTGGGGAAGCAACTGCTGAAAACCCTCTATCTCTATTTTGTATTAAGTCAAGGAATCATGAAACACTACAATGCTTAATCTCTCTTGATATTCTCCAGCACTCTGCCAATTGTCTCCTATTGATCTAGGAAAAATCGGTCTAATACTTAGTCAATTCTCAGCCTACCTTGCTCATGCAATTCCTATGGAATTATCTCCATATTAGTTAGGAAAATCGACCTTCCTTGATTGTGCAATCCATCATGGCATCCCAATGACTTTATAATTGCACATGGGAAATTTTCTATAAATACAACTGATAGTTATGTTCCTCTTAACTGTGTTACAATAAGGATGAAGGGTCTTTTTTATTATTTAAAAATAAGATAAAACCCTAAAAAACCAAAACCCTAACCTGAGGAGATGTAACACCGAGATTTTATGGGCCCCGTTGGGGTTAGTTGGGTAGCCAAATTTCTAGGGTCATAACTTGGTCATATGATCTTTGTTTGATGCACATGATACCTCGTTAGAAAGATCTCTCTAAGGACTACAAAAAACGTCGTTTGGGGCCTCAAAATGGCTCTGGAAGTTCAGGACCCAAAAAAATGACAAAAATAGTAAATTGTGCTATAATTAAGGAAAATGGAAAACTAAAAGAGACAATGGCGAGGGCCCAAGTGGAATAGGTGGGTGGCCACCAATATCCACCTCGATCACCTTAAATTTAATTTACTGAGCTAACTCAATCATCATGACTTAGTTAATTGACATAATTTGTTATGAGATGAAATTAAAATTTATTGTCTAATTTATTTAAGTGAAAAATAAATTAGACGCCTCACATTCCTCACTCCTGGTACGTCAAAATTCCTCACTAGTGTGGGTGTATTTTTTTTGTCCTTTCTAGTTGCCAATTTCACTGTTTCTTGTTGCAAATTTCAACACTCCCTCTCAGCAAGAAAGGAATTCAATATATCCCCATCTGGTACCTTTGGAATGTTCTGCATGCTACACTTCTCTAGTGTTGTTTTCACTTGCAAATCCTGAAACTAAATAGCCTCCGAACAACTTACTCAGTATAATGCATCTGTCATTAGAGTCTTCTGACTACTGCTATCTAATACACTTGTCTAGTACTGGATCTACATCTACATCTATGCCCTTTGAACTATTTATAACTCTAATTTGTAATCCAATATTTGACATCTGTCACTCTGATTTTTGTCTTGCTGACATATAACTACATGAATCTAACTGATCCTTCCTACTACTATTGTACTGTAAGCTCCTCATAGCCAGGTTTGATCCATGAGACACACCATCTCAATGGACCTTGCCCAAATTTCTTATCTTGGGATTATGTCTACATATCACCCCACCTTACACCTCGACGTATGGATGTTCCCTCTTCCCATCTGGCTCGAAATTTCCCCCTCATGGAGGTCTCTGCTTGAGTGGACGCTTCCAATCAGTCTCCTCTCTGCTTCTCCAATTGTGGCAGCTACTCCACAACCTTTTGAGACTGCTTCTCATGAGGATGCATGTTGAGAGGTAATTTATGCTCCCTCTAAACCACCAAGTCTCTAAATTCTGCCTTTCTCCTCAAAGCTTTGCACACATCTGGTACCTCAATTACATATAGGTTCTTGACTCGCGCACAGTGTAATTGTCCCGACGTTACAAAAAATTTCTAAAAATGAGTTGATTTTAAATCGATGATATCTCCCTCATCCGAGATCCTGTTCAACCGATTTTTTTCCCATTTGGGTATATTTTCGCGAGGAATCCAAATATTCTATTTTTTTTTTGAAAATTTTACACCAAAATATTCAAATATTCTCTGCAAACTCACCACCCAAAAAATTTATGCTTTGATACCATGTAGAAAATCTAACCAACGAGATTCAATCTAATCTTGTAATCTACTAAAACATGATATTGAATCCTTCCTACAATTTGTGGAAACAAGACACGATCGCACAATCACATATAAGTAAGAGAAATAAATTATCAATCGCACAACAACATGATGTATTTGGGGAAAGAAACTGCTCAAAACCCCTCTATCTCTATTATGTATTAAGTCAAGGAATCATGAAACAATACATTAATGCTTAATCTCTCATGAGATTCTCTAGCACTATATCAATTGTCTCTCATTGATCTAGGAAAACTCGGTCTAGTACTTAGCCAATTCTCATCCTTACTTCAGCCTACCTTGCTCATGCAATTCCTAGGGAATTAACTCCTTATTAATTAGGAAAATCAGTCTTCCTTGATTTTGCAATCCATCATGGATTCTCAATGACTTTATAATTGCACATGGGAAATTTTCTCTGAATACAACTGATAGCTATGTTCACTTTAACCTCTGTCTCAAATGGGTATTCCTTGAAACTGATATGCATGCAACTATTAATAGAAAATTATCAATTATATGATTGATCACTCATTGTGAATTAAATCTAATTTAATTCACTGGACCTCTCACTAGCTCATTACTCAGTTAGAACTAGTTAAACTGATTTTAACTCATTTAATCGAGTTAATTACACTTGCACCCCACTAATGCATCAACTTCAACTGGACCTCAAAAATATTAGAAACCCTCTAGATGCCTCATCTTAGACCCTCAAGAACTTGAATTTCTTGAGCTAACTTGGTCATCCTGACTTAATTAACTGACACAAGTTGTTATGAGATGAAATTACAATTTATTGTCCAATTTATTTAAGGGATAAATAAATTAGACGCCCCACATTCCTCACTCCTGGTGCATCAAAATTCCTCACCAGTGTGGGTGCATTTTTTTTTTGTCCTTTTTGGTTTCCAATCTCACTTTTTCTTGTTGCAAATTCAACATTTCAGAATTTGATGCAGCCTTCACACAAAGACACCATTGAAATCACATGCCCAGATTCTCATGAGAAACCTCTCTTAAGCTCGATCTGCCAGAAGAGAACCAACAATATGCCATCCTTCTTCCTAGCGCAAATCGACCCTTAAGGTATGCAACATTCTTCTGAACCCTCACATGGTGATCTTGCTCTTGGAGGATGATCATGACCTCCCTTTAGCAACCCTTACTCAGCCCTCGTACTCTACCTACTTTAGGACTACATCTCTCTTCACCCCCTCGATGTGTCAGATAGTGGGAATACATGTCAAACATGCTAAGATGTGCCACGTGATAAGGCATGCCCAGATGTGCAAGGGTGTGTCAATGCGTGTCAGGTACTGTGAAGACAACAAAAGTGAGAAAAAATTTAAACTACAAGGAAATTAACACACAAGAGGGTTAATAAGTCATCAATTTACCTTTTCCAAGAGGGGCATGCTAGGCACAACACTAGGTGCCAATTGCAAAGTCTTAGTGCATTCTAAGAGCTAAGTATTCCTTTATTGCTTCTGATCTACTTTCCAACAATTGATAATCACAAATAAATTTAATATTAAACCATGCCAAATCATACCAAGGCATCTCAACGTATTCCATACATGCTAAGACTTTCCAAGCACCAACATGTGCCAAGCGCAAATATGTGTCAGGGACTGGTGTTATGCACGTTATGAAGTGGAAGGGAATTTTGAAGAGTTCCAAGGTGTGCTAGAGAGTGATAATGCATGTTGATGAGTGTTAAGGATTACTAGGAAAAAACATTAAGGGAGCACTAGGCAAAAATTCATGGAAGTTAACGAATATGAGGAACGTGTGCCAGAGACTAATGTTAATGAGTGTTAGTTGTCATGCCATGGAGGGACTGACAAGGTATGCTAAGCATTGTTAAGGCATGCTAGAGAATATCAAGGCATGTCAAGAATTCCCAAAGTGTGCTTGGGATTTCCAGGGTGTGCTAATTATATCACGTGCCAATTAATAGTGCCAAGATATTCCAATACATGGTAGGTGCTAAGGATGTGGTGCAGGGTGCCAGGGTATGTCAATATGTGTCAAGGCAACAAAAGGAAGAACCAATAAGAGGGTTAATAAGTCAAGACTTTATCTTTTTGAAAAGGGGCATGCTAGGCACACTAATAATAGGTCCCAATACAGGGCAAGTGGCATTGTGTGCCAAGTGCTAATTTATGTCAATGCATTCAACCAAGGTTTTCTAGGGCATGCTAGGGACTATATGCAGCATGCCAACACATGCTAGGAGAGTTCCATGTTGTGCTAGCTCATGCCGCCATGTGCATGGGCGTCAGTGTCATCACGAGATGTTATAGGTATAAAGATGTTCCAATACATGTGCGGTGCTAAGAAATGTTAGTGTGTGCCAAAGCATTAATTTAAGGCGTGCCTAGATTGGTGAGGATCGTTAGGTCATTCTCATTAATAAAAATTTCAATGCTTGATTATGTATTAAATAATATATTTCCTACACAAAATAGTGGAACTTTATCTAAAGGGAATTTGCTAGATAATAAACTTAATATATATGAATCGTGTGTTGACTCATAGGAAATCTCTATTTGACTTGTCATTACTTGAGGGAAATGATAAACACTAATTACTTCTAAAAAAATTGACTGACCCGAACCACTATGGCCTTGGACATATTATAAAAAATACTCCACAATAATGGTATTAAATCGTTAACTTTTGACAAAAAATATATTAACAGGCACATAGCATCATCGAAAACTCATTGGAATGATCAATGATGACAAGCATTTTTTGACCGTCACCAAAAGTAACAAAAAGTGCATTGGTGAGGGTCATTAAAAGTTCGTCACTAGAAGTGTCACCAGAGAGAGAATTAGTGATGAGCCTTTAACGACCCTCACCAAAAGTCTCACTGAAAATGTCTTTGATGACAGACCATAAAGGACCATCACTATATACACTTATAGTGACGGTTTTTTAATTATCAATGATGACAGACATGTTTTGATCGTCACCAAAAGTAACAAAAAGAGCATTGGTGAGGGTCATTAAAAGTTCGTCACTAGAAGTGTCACCAAAGAGAGAATCAGTGATGGGCCTTTAACAACCCTCACCAAAAGTGTCATTGAAAATGTCTTTGGTGACGGACCATAAAGGACCATCACTATATACACTTACAGTGACAGTTTTTTAAGGACCGTCACCATATGTGACATTGGTGACAGACCTTAAAGGTCCGTCACAAGAATGACCCTCACCAATGTGCTTTTTTCTTGTAGTGAATGATACATAAGTACAAAGCAACCTGGGAAGGTTTTCATGTAAGAGTGAAATGTCCTTAAGCTAGGGTCTTTGACACAACCTTGATGGTTTGAATCTACAACATGCAAATAGTTGTGTTAATTTCAAGCATGGTAGAAACCGTGCATGATTTATAGTGAATGAGGTGTATCGTTAATATATATGAGGGGACCAACTAATGATGAAAAAATACCCCAAGGTACTTAGCACATTCAAATAAATGTGAATAAAGCAGTAGAAATCAAACACTCGTGGAATTGACCAATCAAAATTGACTGGACCCTAAGAGGATGATGGGTAGTTCAAGAACCAATAGAAATTTTCATCTCTATCATGTTCAAAACACATTTTGGTGGATTTCTTATGAGGGAAGAAAAAACATTAACATGGGATCTCATAGAGGAATTAAGCTTGAATTATTTTACTAAATGAAGCTTATTTCTTTAAATGTAAGGGGTGTAGGAGAGCCCATAAAAATGAATTATTCATTTATAAGAAACAATATATAAGGGAGAGCCAGTATTAGGGAGTCTAAGGAAAATATTTGTTAGATGGGAATGCATGTGGATTTTTTGTGATTTTATTTACAGGTTGGAGACCATATATAAAATTAATGAATGTTTTATCTGTGCATTTAGGATTGTGCATGAAATTTAGGATTGAAATTCTAGATACCCAACAACTGCTGTGAATTTGTATGGTCAATACAATAGGAAGAAAATTTTGTTGGATAATATTTTAAATCTATTAGTATTTAATGAGAGGAATCAAGTATTTGGGTGTGCCATAAACTTATCACTAAGAAGATTTATGATTTGGGGTTGAAATAATGACATTGATGTTCAATTGGATTATTTCTTGCATAAAATCAATAGTTGTGGACCTTGTAAACATGAAACCTCTTAAATGCAAACCAATTTGGTGTAATAACACGATGAGTGCATTGTGGATATCTAAGAGATTGGATTTTTTCTTATGGTGGAAAATTTACTTGAAAATTTTGGGAGAGATAGAAGTTGGGTGGGTACAAGAGGTGGATCTAAATATAATTAAATGTGTCTTCAGTTTAGAAACTTAGAAGAAAAACCTATAGCACCAATTAAGTTTGACCTAATTTTTTGGATGAGAATTTCGTAAATTTGGTAAAAGGTAATTGAGTTCCATATAATTTTGATTTATTGGATTTGGCACGTAGGTAGCTTGTAGATTCTATATTAATCCTAAGAATGAAAGTGGTTTAGTGAGAATCAAAGAAGGTCAATATTAGATATAAAAGGAAGGGGAGACAACTATTGAAACTATTTTCAATAACTCTAGGGGAGTATTATTTGGGAAATAATATATTGGTCTAATATATTTAGATATTAACAAGGAAACATTTTTACAAGATATGGAGGTAGAATAGCATATTATGAGTATAGTGATGTGGTTAGATTTTGGTTATGATAATAGTAATTTTTCTTGTTGATTCGCAAACCACAAGAAGAATGTGAATATTGTTTAGGATATATAAAATGGTGAAGCTGAAAAAGTGTGTGGTTTTAAGTATGTAGACAAAAAATGAGTTTAGTGTTTCACCGACATCTATAAGGAGCATGAAAGGGGGAAAACAGTGAAGGTTTTTAAGGAATGTTCTTTTTCTCCTCATTTTATATTTGATAAAGACAAGATAGATTTTTTTAAGAAAGCTAGTTTGGAGAAACTTATGGGGGTATTGTAGCCTTTTGAAAAGGGAAAATCCCAATGCCATATGGTTGGAAAGTGGAGTAATTTATAGCCTTCATTGAGATGTTGGGGAGTGACCTTCCAAGGGTAGTTGAATTGTAACAACATTGGTGAAAATTCCATGTAATAAAAGTTAATAAATGAAAAAATAATAACTACGATTGATGGGACACTTATTCCAAGTTGAATGTTGGGAAAAACGTCCCAGTCAGTGTTCATTTGGTTTATTATGGATAAGGAAATTGACAAAGGCAATGGAAAAGGCAATAAATAGGCAAAAAATATTTTTTACACATTTATTTATGAAAATAATGGAAATTGGGAGAAAAGGGAGGTGAAAGGTCACATGTTGCATATGACAAGGAAGATGAAGGAAAATAATGGAAAATGAAGAAAATAGAGGCCTAATCAATGAAATTTTTTATGAGGATCAGTTACTACCTCTTTTAAGTTTAGTTTTGGAGCTCTCTCATTATTATCTACCTCTCTCTCTCTGTCACTCTTGGACACTTAGAGTTTCTTGGAGAAATTTCGCATTTGATCAAGATAAGAATAAAAGGCAAGAGGAAGGAAGGAGCAAGAAAGAAAGGAAGAGTAGGAGCAAGATACTACAATAGGATTCTTTGCAGGTATTGATTTGCATGTGTGATTTCCTTGCTAGATTTTCCATGTGTGGTATTGCATGTGGTTCTTTTCTTTCATGGCATGGGTTTTTCCAATTGCGATGGTGTTTTCAGCCTAGCCTTTCCATTTCTGGATAGCCATGATGAGAACTGGATTTCTGGATGGATTCAAAGCTGAGTGAGGTAGACCTCCAAAATGACAAACACATCGAGTAATTATCCCTAAACGATACTAATAATTACGGTAAATCCACTAGCCTAGTGACTCATGAACAAGAGGTGGATTTCTATTCGTTCAGCCTATTAGTCCCAATATTGAATGTGTGGGAAATCCTCGAGCATGGTATCAGTGTAGGGCCTAGTGTTCCATGTATCTAAATATGGATTACGATAAATCCTGAGAGACTTGGAGGGAGTAAAATTCCTCACGGTTTAGGTGGAGAACTCTAGTAGCATCCATGCTTGTTTGGTTCATTTTTTTTTTGTATGAGTCCCACCTTCATGCTTGGAAAATGGAATGGGGGTGATTGGCTGAAGAGAGATTTGGCTCAGCCAATTTATGTTCGGGTGGAACGCAGTAGTCCCATCCCTAGTTGGTTTTTACATCCATTAATAAGAAGTTCATTTCCTTGGAATTTCATGTTTAAATGTAGTGGTTTATATGTGGATCCTAAGGCTGGTGTATTTATGATATTTCTGTTGTTATTATGCTATTTATGAGCATGTATTCTGACATTGATGACGTATGGCTCCTCATGTTTTTTTTATATAAATGAATAAAAAATGTATCTATGACCTATTAGATGATACTGCATTTAATTCTTTAAGGGAACACCTCTTCTTAGTGATTAGTAGATAAATATGAGACCCCTATGTTCAAATATTTTGTTTACACTAGTACATTACATATCTATGATATTTTTGATGGAATTCCTATCATGGCTAATAGGGGCCCAGTCTAGGCCTTGTCATGAATTTTTCTAGTACATCATTGTTTCATTGTTTTAGTTCATTTTTGAACTTGTCATTGAGTTCTAGGAAGCGCCCTAGGCTTTGGGCGTGAAAAATTACCTTAAATCCTGCGGATGTAGGCACAGTCTAGGAAATGTATTCCTTAGATGCAAGCATGCAGACTTGTGGGAGTGTCTAGAGCCTCCCAAACCCACTCATGCCCATACAGTGGGAGCATCTGGGGGTTACCTGGGTTAAAACCTCAGTGGAGCCCAATGGCTAGTTACCTAATGGTGGTTCAGATGGTTCCTTGGAGTCTTGCTGCTGATGTGGAAGGTCTCTATGATGTGTTTCTATCGATTCCACTTCCTTAAGGTCACCTAGAAGGTTGAATATGATAATAGTAGCCTGTCATCACATATTTAACCTAGTTGACCGGTTACTTGGGTAGATATGGGATTGGGGTTTTATATGAATAGGCTAGATTGATTATGTGGGTTATCTTGAAATTGAACTATACTTTGATTAAATCGATAAAAATTATCAAAAATCTATAAAACTTTGGAGATTTTAGACCAACTTGATTGTGTAGTTACATTAATAAAATATTGCAAATATCCTAGCTATGATAATTAATGTTTCTTTGTTGAAATTAATCTTGCAGAAGTCACTTGTATTCCTAATAAGTATATAGATAGATTATACATTGTGACTAATATTACACAATCACAAAGAGGTATTACTCCATGAATATTTCCTGAGATTCATTGGACAAATCTATGTGCAATCAAAGTGCAAAGAGAAATTCAAGAAATCCTTTTGTCAGGAAAACAATACCATAATATGCAAAGGAAACTGAGGGCTCATACCTTTCACATGAATATGCAATATTTAATTGGTACAACTAGCTTGAGGGACAATAGATCTACTATTTTCCAAACACCAAGCTGAGAACCTACACAAATACAACCAAATAGCACTACCAAAAACTCTTTCTGCAAGGTTTTGTGAGAATAATAACCATTACTGATAATCTATAAACAACATGAATAACATAAAATAGATATCAATGGAAAATAAAATCAACAACGTAGAGGAAGGGAGTCAAATATTTTATTAAAATCAAATGACATACATGAATTATATAACACAAGAAACAAGATCATTCTCCTCTTGAACTAGAAAAATGATTTCCCCGCACTATGAATATCGTCTCACAAAAATAATAGAGCTTTAATGATATAGTATATTCTCTAGCTATATATATAAATGGACCTAGCTCAATCTAACCCCTTTCTTCTTGATAGGATGAGATTATATAGGTTCATTGTATCCTCTGGGAGAATTTATCTAAACACATAGGCACTTGAGAAGTTAAAATTATATAATAATGGATACCTCACCAACACATATACAAGAAGGTCAAGATGATCTCATTTGGAAGGAAAAATTTCAGAACCTTTTTCTCAATTATGAAATAATTATTATTTCATAATTATGAAATTATGACAAAATAATTATGATACAATACTCAATTATGCAATTTCACCCTTTTACCTTGGAATAACAACCTTATAAGTCCCACATAAGTAAAATAAATGGTGAAAGGGGATGCATTTTGGCTAGCAACTAAGGTATGTTGAACTAGGGTCTCTCTCATTATAGTGAAGTGTAAAGTAGGGTTATAATATATGCCCCCTAATGCATCAGGTCAAAAGAGGAACTAATGGCCAAAATGCATTATGAAAAATATAGCGCTAAAAATGGGAGGGAGGAGCCACGATTGGAAAGTTGGATCAAAGTAACTCAATTTTGAAGTATTAACCATGTTGATAACATACTCGAGCCAGAAATACCCACACTCAGTCATAAATGGAAATTGAACATGGCCAATAGCTATAAACTACTATTACATGACATGAATTGCTTGAAAATGGCCACAAACAATACATAGTGGACAAATGTGACAAGCCAGAAATATCATAGCCATCAGAAACTACAATGTGGATCCATGTCACAGTATACATAAGTAGGAATATGGACATAGAGGAGAGAGGTGTCCCAAAGTAGTCCTCAAAGTCCATAGAATGATACATAACTCTAATGAAGCCTAGGAAGTTTTCCATATAAGAGTGAAATGTCCCTAAGCTAGGGTTTTCAACACAACCCTGATGGTTCAAATCTATAACATGCAAATAGATGTGTTAATTTTAAGAATGGTAGAAACCATGTGATTTATAGTGAATGAGATGTACTGTTAATATATGTGAGGGGACCCACTAATGATGAAAAGGGACCCAAAGGTACCTAGCAAATTCAAATAAGTGTGAATAAATCAGTAGACCTCAAACACTCGTGGACATGACCAATCAAATTGAATGATGTAAATTCAATTTTGATAGTGAGGACGCCTTCCACTGAGGTATACAAGCTCGAAGATACTACATATTTCTAAATGAAACTCTTGGATAATGAGTTGAAGTCTACAAGAGAAGATGTATCAACAAAGGGCCTTAATGTATTCCTCATTAATTGACATAGAACAAGAGATGATTTGAATCGATGAAATCATGAAGTGAAACTTACATGGGAATGGCTAATATATAAATGTAAACCTAGGAATGGAGATGGTTGAATAAAACTAATACTTCCCTTGAAAATATAATTGCACAAAAAAAACATACTCATATGTATGGTATGGCTCCTAGCCAAGATAAAACTCAACTATAAGGAGATGATGAAAAAAAGTGCCATATTAAAGGTAGATGCAACTAATAATGTCATTTTGACTAATAAATCAAGTAAATCCCCTTCCCCCTTTTCATATTTTGAGTATCCTTCACAGTTTAATGAGAACAAAAGAGAAGAAAACTAAGCTCATTTTTTCCTTTTTCATTTAGTTTCAACGAGTCTAAAAAAGGGAAGAAAATGATACTCGGTGCCTTTAAGGGTTTAATGAGAATAAAAACACAAAAGAAGCTCTACTTGGAGGAAAAAAAGATAAAGGGTAGCAACTAGTTTTGAGCTGAGGGGACCACCATAAGCATTAGGAGGAAAACTGAGTGGGAAATAAGAGCATACATTACAACAACCCCTCTAGAAAATGTAGGAACACCAAGTAAAAGAAAGCAGTGGGCCAAGAAGGTATGACAATAATTGTGAAAAGAAAACCAGGGTTTATCAACATGGATAAGTAAGGCTAAAAATTCACAAAAATCACATGATTTAAAAATGAGGAATCCTCCTAGGGTAATGTCAAAACCTCATGAAGAAGATAAAAATGAGGCCTAGATTCTAATTCATGTCAATTCAAAAGGAGGAATTTTGAAAAGAGAAGAAATAAACATTGAATCGACACTAACACAGGGAAGAGGTGATGTTGGGTAATTTAATTGATGGTCAAATTAATTCATTAATTTTCAACCAAGGTTCATGCACTTTTGAAGTGGATGTGCACAATATATGATAGGAGTTCTATTTTTCATTTTGAAAGTTGAAATTGAGTTAAATATAAATGGAACTAGATTAACTCAAAACATTCCTACACACATGTTATTTCCACCAAAATTGTTATTTTAAAAGAAAATCAAACTTCAAGGACAAATCAATTGAAAATTCTAACTATCAAACTGAATCGAAAATTAATCTACTACAACAAGAATTAAAAATTACTCTATTTGAACTGAATTGAAATATCTATTATAATGAGTAGAATTGAAATTTTAAGTTTACCTGTATAAAATTGAAATATTATTCTAATTCTCTTGCAAATAAAAATATATATTCTATTCAATAGAAGAGTGAAATATATATAAATGGCTAAGCCTTCTATGTAAAATAATCACAATTTTAAAAAGAGTAACAATGTCTATTACATCACCCCAGGGCCGTTTATACAATCTTAAGAGTTACAAGGCAACAAGAAAATTTTTACTTTGACAACTAAGAAATTAAACTAAAATGGATATATTTCTTCTCACGATTTTCTACAAGAAAATAAAATCATGAGAAGATTTTTATTTTACATATCATAACTTATGATTCTAAATTATTATTGTCCAATTCCAAGCTCACCTGACAATTCCATGATCCTCATTCAAATCCTAGACACAGTTGAAGTATCATAACCAGATTTGACTTCTAGTTTGACCATTCGATCTCTCAAACTGTGTGAATTTATAGATCATTAAGACATATGGATGTCCATATGTTGATCATTTTCCATCTACCCATATCGTGTATTCCTTCTCAAGCATGCTAGAAACTGTCTAACCATGGATGTAGTTGCAAAAGCTTTGGTTAGCTATAGAATGAGTGCAATTTGATATCTATAGGAATGTTTTGATTAAATTTCATAAAGAAACAATAAATTATAAACCATGAATGATTGATATATTTTATTATATTTGAGAATATATAAGATGACCTTGCAACTTGGAAATGTAGCAAAACTATCATGAAAAGGATGGAAATGAAAGTAAAAGGGTTATAAAAAAAAAGACAATTACGGACTTCAACAAGTGCTAATCTAGGGAATCTATGTACAAGAATTCTCTATTGCTAAGTTATGAGGTGCAATAATGATGTAGGCTAATATCATAACTTGAAGGGGCCATACATAAGGCATAATGAAGATATCATTGATGGTCATCGACGTAAAAAATATGGCAGTGAGAGACCTACCTCTATATGTAAGGTTCAAGAGAAACACACATAACGTCAAAGGGATGTCACATTAAAATTCCACCCTATCTTGTGAAAACCATAGAGAAAACCTATACCTATGGTTAAATCACACAATGAAGGAAATAAAATGGGGATGACATAAAAACAAGACGAATCCTCCTATCCAAAGCAAACATTGTATATATAAAATTAGATCACTTGTATAATTTTATCACTCATTGCATTTAAAAATAAAACTAAATTTAAGAAAAGGAAAATATTAAACTCACTTGCATAGAGAAAACATGATTTCGTGAAATAAAAAACCAACCCAAACACTCTTGGCAATGAAAATGAATTCAAACACCGATTATGCTACCAAGACCTTGTTGTGACCAAGTTATCCCATTGCATAATTTTCATTTTTTTTCTTTCCATAGATCATAATTTCATTGTTGATGACTTAGTATAAAGAGTAAATAAAAATGCAAGAAAGGAAAAAAACCCACACTTGTATAAAAACCACTAGCTTATGAAACAAAATTTCATGGAGGAAATATCACCACGTTCTCATGGAGTGAGCTCCATCTCCTAAAAATGGTTGAAAAATTAAAGTATAACATCATAAACTTCATTCAAAAAATTCTATTTCTCAAAACAAATAATGAAAAAAATATGTGAATAAAAATATGAGAAGGTTGATTCTATTTCATCATAATCTAGAGATGTGCTCTAAGAGTCCTCTCCTTTGGAATGGAGAAGGAATCATTACTTCACTAGAAAATTTGGCCCAATTTCCAATGGCCACTTCGTCGCTATTCCAACACATAGTCGTCGCAAGAGCGACAATTCGAGGATGGGAAAAATGTGGTTCGACATTACGTTGTAATTCTGATGCCTTGATGAAGTGTCGCACTACCGACACTTTTTTCGTCACTTCCAAACAAGCGTCGCTCTTCCGACGTTTCCCAAACCATCTCTCTTTCGATGTTTGTAAACTATCGCAATTCCGACAAAATGTGGTCTGACGTTTTGAACGTCGCTCTTCTGACGTTTTTATACCATCGCTCTTCTGACGTTTGTAAACTGTCGCAATTCCGACAAAATGTGGTCCGACGTTTTGAATTTTTATCTTACGACGTTTTTATACTATCGCTCTTCCGACATTTTTAAGCTGTCGCAATTCTGACACCGTATAAAAGTGTCGCAAGACCGACGCTTTCCAGAAGTGTCGCAACGCTGACGCATTCCAAAAATGTCGCAATACTGACACTAGGAAGAACTATCACAATATCGACGGATGTCACGAGACCGAAGAAAATGGAAATCGTTCAAAACGTCAGAAGATCGATGCTTACAAAGCATCGGTATATCGACGGCGGGTTCAATTTTTAAACAAAAATGAAACTTTAAAATAGGACAATAAATCTCCAATATTTGTTACGAATTGTGGGCATTCCAATTGTTATGAACATAATTCGACCGTGAAATATTAATATAATAAACCATCCCGCAGCGCTTCGACTATAAACAATCATATAAACAAGGCTCTGTATTTCAAAAAACAGGTTTAAAATAGAAACAGCGAAACTTTTTTTTTTCTAAGTAAGGTTAATCTATTAACAGTGGGAATAAAATTACAGCATGACAGAAGTCAAAAACATTTCCTAGACTTATGGCAAATTTTTCAAAAATTCAAAAAATAAGACTGCCCTCATACGAGGAAACCAGTCTTGAACGTTTTTCAGGTCGTTGCATTGCCCACGTAGGGGAACCATCGTTTGATATCTTTGACGATTACAATGTTTACATAATTCAAAAATAAAATAGAGGTCCAGCATAGTAATATAAGCAAAAACATGCCCAATTAAGTGGGCCGCGAAGCAAGAAAACCAAACCAAAGAGAACCAGCTACTCATCCTGTGGTTCTTCGACAATTCGACACCATCCTTTGGCAAACATAAAATTGAAACTTTAAAATAGGACAGTAAATCTCTAATATTTGTTATGAATTGTGGGCGTTCCAATTTTTATGAACATAATTCGACCGTGAAATATTAATATAATAAACCACCCTGCAGCACTTCGACTATAAAAAATCATATAAACATGGCTCTGTATTTCAAAAAACAGGTTTAAAATAGAAATAGGGTAACTTTTTTTTTTCTTTCTAAGTAAGGTTAATCTATTAACAGTGGGAATAAAATTACAGCATGACTGAAGTCAAAAACATTGCCCAGATTTATGGGAAATTTGTCAAAAAATCAAAAAGGAAGACTGCCCTCATACGGGGAAATCAGTCTTGAACATAATCCATAGGTAATTGCATTGCCCACACAGGGGAACCATTTTTTATAGAATTCAAAAATAAAATAGAGGTACATCACAGTAATATAAGAAAAAACGTGCCCAATTAAGTGGGCCGCGAAGCAAGAAAACCAAACCAAAGAGAACCAGCTACTCATTCGATGGTTCTTCGATAATTTGGCACCATCCTTTGGCAAACATGTCACTGTCCATGGCGGGAGCAGCTTCAGACATAGAAGGTCCAGGATCTCGAGGTGCTATCTCCACATCACGAGCCCTACGAACCTAAGCATCTAGTTCATGCACATTCATGCCACCGCTCCCATCCTGAAGGCTCGAAAGCTGGGCTTTTTCTGAGCTCAGACCCGCCGGACGGGTGCATTGTTCCTCCACTTGGGCCTCTTCACGGAAAACCACGGTGATTGAAGCTATGATTCATGGGAAGTTTAGAGATAAATTAAAGGAAAAAAGCGCAGTCCGTGTCATGGGAGAAGGTGAAACGGTGGGGAAATGAGGAGCAGGGGAGCCCATACAGTGGCTAGATCCTAGAACCTGGCCCCACCCACTTCTAGTGTTTGGATAACAGCCTACGTAATAATCACTTTATTGGGAAGACGACTTGGTTGAGGGGCTAAAGGGAGCGCACAGGGGTTGGCCTCTGGTGCTACCCTTGCGGCAACGCATCCTTTGATGCATGCGAGGCATGGGTCCAGTCTCAGCAGTGGGAACAAGACAAGATGAAGAAGCAGGATTCCAAGAAACTGAGGAAGACAGACACAGACCAGACTGAGAGAAATTCATATCTGCACCAAGGTCTAAGCAGTAGTTCAGTTGGCTTCTCCTTCCCATCACAGTGAGCAGGCAGTGTAACCCAGCAACCAAAGGGCATTTGCAATTCAAAGGTTGCGGCTCATCTTAGAAACCATAGCGAAACTCCATTTTATCGACTCGACTGCAATGGCATCGAAGAATGCCCATCATAAATCTCATTGATGAGAGCCGAAGGCTGGATCATATTGGAGCATGCGGAATCGCTAATAGGAGTGGAATTTCGATCTTGAACAGCATTAAAACTTAATGCGATTGATTGAACAACGACGTTAAAACTTAAAGCGATTGATATCACAAGCCAGAGGAGGACACGTGGCAGAAATTAATTGGAGCGGATCTTTGTTTGGGCCGCTCGCACAGTGGAAATTTGGACCCGAAAAAGATTAGGGCGAATTTGATAAGAAATTCGCGTCACAACTCTCTCTCCGTACGCCAGCCCAAATTCGGACCCGAAAAAGATTAGGGTGGAATTCATTTGGTTTTCGCATCACAAAATTGGCCGACGTCAGCAGGCTATTTTGGAATGCGAATTTGGTTTGAATTATGGTTTATCACCATTTGAAGTCCGGCGGGCTCCACGGCTAAAGGGTTCATTTGAAGTTTTGACAAAGGTTTTGTTATATGTTTTATTTTATATAACGCGCGACAAAATAGTTTTATTGTTTGTTAAGGTCCCACACTGGTTTTGGTAATATTTTGTTTTAAATGCGACGTATATATGTTTTATATATATATTTCATATATATATTAAAACATTTATAAATTGTGGACCCCAGGAGAATTTTAATAGATTTGTTATTTGCATAGTTTTGTTATGTTTTTAATATATGCATTGCATATAAAAGAAAAGGGCTCTGAGCCTGTTTCGAAATGTATTTGTAAAGTTTATTATTACACACAATAGCAGTGTAAGTGTTTTGAAGGGCACAACAGTGTGTAGTTTTAGAGACAGCGAAGAATTTTGAGTGCATTGCGTTTTGTAGCAGTCACATTTTGTAATCCCTCTTAGTGAGGAGGAATTTGTAAAAAAAAGATTTTGAAGGAATATAAAATTTTCAAAGTGTTGAACTCTGTTTCCAGTGAAGAAATTTCAATATTTTGTGTGTGTTATAAGAGAAGAGTATTACTCTCTCCATTGTTATTCTGGAATTTTCAAATATTCCAACACATGGCTATGAATGAAGGAGATTTCTATGCATCAACATCAACATGTTTTCAAGTAGGAGCTGCCTAATTTTGTAACAAACTTCCTTCTGGATGTCAAATTTGCAGACACTGAAGATTACTCGGGTGATGCCTGAAATTTCCATTGAATTCCCATAAGAATCTTAGATTTGTGACAAAAATACTTTTGCTAATATATTATATTACTCCTTTTAATTTTGTCTCATTCAACTAATAAAAAATGTTTCAAGGAGTATAATTAAAACTAGATTATGTGTGAAGCATAAAATAATCATTGATGCTAGACTTGGAAGTTAAGAAGTATAATAAGAAGTAGATACACTTCTCTAAAGCATAATACCGTTTTTCTGAAGCATAAGACAATCTTTGATGCTAGACTTGGAAGTTCGAATAAGACAAGATAAAAAAATGAAAAAGGCATTCCATTACTTGCATAATATATGAGTACCGCCTTTTACCAGTAAGCTGGGAGCAAGGTCTAGATTTTGACTGGCATCGATTCTTGTGAACTCAAATTTCACTAAAAACATAGTTTTTTGTATGTTTTTCAGCACATGGTTAAAAATGATAATGCATCAAAATCTATATTGTTTGGCTGAATACATAAGTAATAAAAAATTCTCTTTACCAAGTTATTCGCTTCATCAAAAGCCTGATCTTCACATGTGACACTTTTTCTAGGGATAAATATCAAGTGGGTTGTGACATTTTAAAACTTGGTTCGCAGTGAAGTTCCCAAAAGGAAAGTCTATCAAATCTGTGACCTGTGTCATTTCATAGTATCAGATGATTTGATATCATAATGGAGGTGATCCAATTAAAGCAGTGTAGAAGAGGCAGGAACCTACAAGGCAGATCCAAACTTTGGAGAAGAGCAAGGCAGATCCTGGGAAGAACGAAGAATTTGGGAATCCGGGATCTCTTCCAGAGGCCATGATACCAAAGTTTTGTTGTGTTTGTAGATCTTTCTCATCTACATACAATATAGCCTTAAATGCCCACATAGATCACTGTCTATCAGGTGAGTCAAATGCTAAAAAATCTGGAACAAAGTTTTCCAAGCCTAAAGTGAAGGTGAGAAAAAAATGATCAATCCTAGATATAATTACTGCAGCACCTATTTGCATGCTAGAGTATTTGGATTACAGTACTAGCAAAGAGAAATCGATCACTGATGCACATCCATTGCCTTTGGATCAGCTCAATCTCAGAGACACCACCAAGCATAGGCAACATCAATGCAAAGATCTCAACATTTCAAAATTAATGCAAAGATCTCCCGTAGTGGTAATGCATGTATTTCAAAAAAAACAAATAAAAATGCACATTCTAACCCATTTGAATAACCACTATAGCAAGGGTTTACATCTAATTAGATCCAATCCGTATATTGATGAAAAAAATTTAATATAATTACATTTTTCGTAGCAGAAGAAACTTTGCGAAAACATAAAAGGAATATAGAACGAGGATGTCAAGATGTTTAGATGACTCAGTACAACAATTATTTGTGCTCAGTAGACACAACACTATATTATTAATGCATTTTCTGTAGAATAGTAAACAGATTTGTCCAAAATTTGAGATGAAACATGTAGTCTCTACTACGTTTGGAAAATAGGAGGTTTATAAAAGATAAACTGCGAACAGAATTGTACCACTATGATAAGAAGTTGTCAGAAGCATTCCTTATGCTTCACAAATGTGGAACTGCCTTAAGAATGCTTATGGTTGATATAAATATTAGAGCATGGCAGTTAAATGTAGTAGTTATGCTAAAATACTGAATAACAGCTTGAGAGTTCTCTTCAGATATTGTACGAATGCACCAAATTAAAGTTGTACAATTACTAAAGATAAATGGCCAAAAATAGTCAATTTTGATATCGTGAAGTTATGTCTTTCTCGGTAGAAAATTGGGGATAGGATGGAAAATATGAGAGAACTAAGTTCCAAGGACTAAAAAAACAAGGCCAACATAGTTCTGCCTTGAATCAGAGACAAAACAAAGCTACCCAAAAAAGTGTTTGCCACTGTCATCACCCTGAGGAGTGCAAAGTCAGTTGATGGTGCCAACCATTTGACGAAGCAGAGAGAAGATTCATGGTGCCAATGGTTGTAGCATAGTTTGTTGACGTGAGCCATCATTGTAACAAAGCAGATTAATGATGCCAATTGCTGTAGAAGTCCATTGAAAGTGAAACTACTGTAGTAGAGTAGTTTGAGAGCACCCATTGAAGCTCCTATATATAGCAGAGTAAAATTTTTCCTATTGAACAAGTTTGTATAGTCAAAGCCACGGCAAGATCAAATAGCCATGATCCTAAATGAGAACCAGAGCCAAAGCTAAGACAGATTCATGTTTAGTAGAATAAGACAGCCATAGCAAAGGATCTGACCACAGAACCAAATCATGAGAGATAGCAAGATTCTTGCTTCCACTGTGGAAATGTAGAAATTGTACAAGGGCTTTGCTTCCAGCAGATTTCATTGTGATAGTAATTGCTATGGTGTTGTAAGCACTCATTAGTAGAAATTAGAATCTTAAAGCCATTCTAGAATTATTTTAACCTGGAGAGGGTTTTCTCTGGTTATAAATCCTCATGTTCAAATTCCATTGTGGATTGGTTGTGTTTGATATTATGTTTTTACAGTCCGCAGTTGAATTTTCGTAAAGAAAATTATCAGTCTAAAGCGAGAAATTTTGCGATGTTTCTTTTGCTTCCTATTGTGAAGTATTTTTCTCAGAACTCTACTCGTTGTAACAGAGGTCTTGGGCATAGAACAGGGGACTTGGGTTTTTTGGAATCAAACTTTAGGTTAAGATGCTCATCTGAAGAATGGCACAGTGAGCCTTAGCATGGAGTTGGGAGTACCAATTTGAAGTGCAGGTAGGGCATTGTACAATAGACCAGTTATATTTCTAGACCCTAATACAAAAGTTTCTTCTTCTTTCAAAACGTGTTTCTCCTTTTCTGTAACCAATGTGGGTCCTGTTCTTGTTTCAATTGGGGATGGATGAACATTTGTTATTGCTCCAGATGATCACACTCTGGGTAGCCCTGGAGGCTATTTGGGGGTGATGAGTCCAATAGGTCTCAATGAACTGTTGCCCTCGCTAGGGAATACTATTGCAGTGGAATTTGATACTATTTTGGATGTTGAATTCCACGATCCTAATGGAAACCAGTACCTTCAGCTCCAGTACCTATTCACAAAAGAGGGTGCCATAGTCATTCATGCGTGCAGAGAGGGTGAATTGCAGGCATTGCAACAGGAGGTGTTGTTGTTGTTGCATTGGCCACTAGATTGTTTGTCTGGTTCTGTTACAAGCATAGAGTATTGAAAAGGACAGACAAATTTAGTTCAGATATTGTGAAATTGCCTCGGAAATTCACCTACAAAGAGCTCAGCAATGCTATGAAAGAATTTTTTTGAATGTGATTGATAATCGATAATTGCAAGCAAGGGTAATCCCCTTGTGAAACCCAAATTTCTGAGCATTTTCTAAAACCTGATGACAGATTCATTGTAATGAACAAGCGCCTAGGTCCATATTACGTCCAAATCTACCAAGCACCAAGATCTATAAAAAAAATCCATAGTATCTGCGAACTAAGAAGAAGAGGCAGCAAATGTATTTTGCTTACCTATTCGAATAGTGGTTGGGGTTTACCATGGAAAAAATTTGATAGAGCCCATGTAGCATTTCTTATCATTGAAATTCTGGCAGTATCATTCAACTGGGCAAGCACCTACCTTAGAGCTCCATGAATGAGGGTAAGATCCCTAAATGTTGCAGAGTCTCTAGCAATATTTCCCAAAGCCCAAACAACCTTACACAAACACCAGTTGAACTCAAAGTTGGGTACTAGTTTTTTAAATAAAATTCCAAAATTACAGACATATAAAGATAGTTGGGAAGAATAATTTTATGCCTCTAAAATAAACATGCTACCTGTTATCGAACATTATCATTCCCAGAGGTAAGAAGTTCCACAAATATAGGCAGTGCCCCGTAATCAATCACAACCTTTGTATTCTCAGAGGTTCCTGAGACTATATTAGTCAAAGCCAAAGCTGCTTCAAACTGCATTATCAATCACAAGGTATCACCATCAAAGCTATAATTTTAAGATAACAATTTATCTACCATTGAAACTATAATTTGAAAATATATATACCTAGTGAGAGTAGAGGTTAGGAAATTATAATAAGAATTATTACAAGATATCACTCACAGTGCAGTTGATTGTTCATTGTATGTTGTAACTGTAATTTTAAAGAAGACACACTTAGTGATATAGATACCACCAAGCGAGAGCAGAGGTTATGAAATTATAATGAGAATTATTTCAATATATCATATTCCTCATATTACAGTTAATTTTTTATTGTTTGGTGTAATAATTGTTTATTATTTATAAACACAATCAAACATATTATGAGGGACGGTGATGAAATTGACAACGGTCTCATAACAAACCATAATGGGCACATCCCTGGAAAGAAAGACTCTAATAAGAAAGAAAGAAAAACAAAGTGATTACTTATAATATCATAGGCTTCCTGAAGAAAAAGATCCAGAGCAGCATCTGTAACCCCTAAAGCAACACCTCTCTCTGCAAGACGAATCGCGCCCCCCCCCTCACATCACTCTCAATTCCCCAATACCCAATCTATATTTCATTTTTTACTTTCATGAGCATAAAAAAAAATATTCAATAACTAATAATAAAAAAAATTCAACAAAAAGTACGCAAGGAAACATTGCAATTAATGCTTGACATAAAAATAGTATGATAAATGAGTTTTTTATATAACGCAAAAAACGTTCCAAGTATGGTAATGTTTGTCTTATAATAATACAATATTTTACATTATCAAAATTTCTTTTTCTTCTTCCTATTTCTAAAGCTCCTAATTACATCATCAATATCATCGTGCTCTGCTCCTGTTTCGTGCCTTTCGACCTGCACTGCTGACCTAGTTGCGTAGTCACGATGTCTGGTCTCATCTAGTGATGGGGCATCGCCTACAAAAAAAGATAATATTAAATTTTAATTGTCAGTTTTTAAATATCATTGAACTAGTTCGGTAATATTCATAAAAATAATTGCAATGAGATTATTTACCTGGTGCACCAGTTGTCGCCGTTGCGACTGTTTACCTGTCTTCCTCTCTGGTGGTAAGATCCTCAAGGGAAACATTCTCTGTTATTTAAACAAAAAACGTTATAAGGACAACCATCAAGGTATAATTAGAAAAAATTATAAGTGGAAATTAATTACCGTCACGACCCTCACTGATAGTAGCATTGTCGGCCTGGTCCCCACTACAATGATCAGGTTGCACATGAGGATCATCTACATCTGGCTCTAAAACTGGGTTATTTTCCTCATCGATAGTGCTGCTCCCCTGATTTAAAGAAAGTTGTTAGACATTAAATTTATGGATGAAAACAAACATATTGAAAGGTTAATGTTTTACCTTATTAGGCATTCTGGATCTTGGGACCTGCCCCAAGCTTCTGCAACGTTTAACTACGGCTTGATAGCCGAAATGGAAAGTGATATTTTTATCTTCCTCTATAGTTTATATTCCGAAGTCATCACCCTACATTACATATGATTGTGTATTTTTAATCATATTTGATAGGATTAAAAAAACGTTGGAAGGTGATACAATTAATTATAAGATGTTTAGCTACTTAATTACAATTCTTGTAGCTAATTTCAAGTAGCCTCCCTGGCCTAGCTTGTGATGGCTCTTTTTTTCAATCCTATCTTTGGTTGCCTTCGAGGTGTCAGGAAACCTAGCATCAAAATATTGAAGTCAGATATGACGTAGCACACTTTTATTTTAGACATAGAGAAAATTAAAGCTATTGAATTAAAGTTGTAATTTACCTTGTAGGTCCAGTTGGCATTTTTCCTTCTTTATTTTCCCTTTTCTCATTTTTGTCATGGATGAGTGCTCTCCACTCAGTCTCTGGAACTATGAGAGGACGCTCGTATCTAGGTTTAAATTGCAATTGTGTCCTATAGGTGTCCCTAGTATATTTCAAATATTTTTCGGCTACCTGAGCCATCGCTGTTCTGTCAAATGTGCTGACCCGAAAAAGGGCTTCTAGATAATCTAGAAGTTCTTTTTTCAGGTTGGAATTCTGGGAATTCCACCTTGTGCATATGGTTGGGCCAAAAATTACCAACACATGGCTCTCCAAAAACCTGTAGAACTCATTGTTTCCTACACAGGAAAAAAGATACTATCATTAATTTAAAAATAAAAATCATGATAAATGTGTTTTAGATAGAGTACATGAAATAGTTAAAATATTAAAATTTACTTGGGAGTTGTATGTGTTTTATAGGGACACCTTCATCGTTCACCAAAAATGTGCCATTAATGGTCCCTATGGAGCTGACACGTGTAGCTCCAAGAAACACAATAATGTAGTTGGCCATATCAGCCTCATCAATACCAACACATTCAGTGGTTGGCTGGGTGTCTGCTTGGGCAAGGTGTGTTTCTTAGCTGGCACCTAAAGGAGTAGAAGGTGTACGAGAGGGTTGCTGAGCAATCTCTTGCCCTTGTGTCCCACTACCACCAAAACCAGGTTCAGCAAGTGTCAGAAAATGCTACATACAAAAGAACTTTTTGTTAGTTTAGTCAATGTAAAAATTAAAAATCAAACTATCATAATTCATCTCATGCAGAACAAAAAAAATATCCTTTTGAATTTTTATTATTACCTGATATGTTTCTAGCTGGGTCATAACTTGTTTTATCCTCTCTTCTATTTCAGGTGTTTGAGGCGTGTCTACCAAAGTATCAAATTCCGAGCTTGCATTTCGTGCCTTTTTTCGCAACAAGAGCATTGGAGATAGGGATGAAGAAAGCTCTTCCTCATAGAGGGAATCATCAGGCGTACCATGGCTAGGTGTTTGCATATTTGAACAAAATTAATATTATTTCAATTATGTAAATAACTAAAATACCTGAAGATAGAGCAATGCTGGCACTTTACATGTTCTTCCGCTGGCCTCTTTCCGCGATCATCTCGTCTCGGGGTTGTTCCTGTACTGCCCTGATCATTCTGCCACATTGCAATAAAATTATAAATGTAAAAACTTGAAAACAATATCTAACTTGAAAACAAAAAATGAAAACTGAAATAATTTCTAATAAGACACTGGAAGATAGAGTTAGAGTTTCAAATATGCCTTGCATTGAATTCGGTCTTGGAAACATGTCATTTGGAAACATGTCATTGCACATTAAGGCACCCAAACAAGAGATGAGTTGACAATTAAGACCTTATTGAATATATTGTTAGAGAAACTTCTAGTAAACGTTTTGTGAAGACCTTGAGGACATTTTTGGAGCAACATTGTTGAAGCTGATGGTATAGCATTGTTGGAGATGATCTTGAAGGGCCTTGAAGTGAAGCTTTTGGAGCAACTATTGAAAAATCGTTAGAGCATTTAAGTAAGGAACTTTCTATCTTCCATCACCTTTTTGCTTTCAATATCCTTTAAATGATTTTGTTGATATTTAATGTTTGAAATCACGTTATAATTCCTATATTATATGTGTTTGGGGACTTTCCCTTTGAAATTACCCAAAAATACCCTGGAAATTTTATCTTCACGATGCATGTATGACCCTATTGTTCAATATTTTGATTGATAGTAGTAAACATAGAGAGTTAGGGGGCTCTTGACTTGGTTTGGTTGGGCCATTAGATCCCTAACATCTACTAGGGAGAACCCCCCTTGAGTCGGAGGAGAGCTAGACCGAAGTGAAAAGAGGTTGGTGAGGTGACAATGGGGCTATTGAATTACACATGGTATCACACTTTAGCTTTAGGACTTTATCTTGAGAAGTGCGAGATTTTGCTATATCAATTCTCAAATTGTTTACAACACTATTGTTAAGAACTAATAAGAAGTGATGTTGAGGGGTTTTTGGGTATAAGAAAAAATACCATTTAAAAACTATGGTTCTCAGTCCTTGGCATTCCTTCACCTGGGCCTAGGGGCACACAAGAATAATTTCACACTAAACCATGCAAACTTAAAAGTAACTTAACAAATCCATAAAGTAATAATAATCATAATTCCTAATTTCCTATTGTATGATATAATGCAAATTATTCAAACATGAAGCAATGAAGACATGCAATGTCTGAATTTCAAGATTGATGAACCAATACAAGAAGTTAGAAACTACAAATTTAATTCAATACTTTCTGTCCTAACTCCAGGAAGGAATCTAGTTTGTAGTACAAAACATGCATCGTGTATTATAAATTCTTAATTGAAAACAACTAAAGGTCATCTACCTCATCAATTCCTTCCCATTTTGTGTTTTTATGTTATATTCCTTATAAAAGTGTCAAATTTCTCTCAAAGTAAGAAACCACTGAATAAAATAAAAAAGAGTTGAGATATGATTGAGAAATGGTCATTTATTTCTTGAAAGGATCTTCACGATTTCTTTGGTTGTTTTTCATCTCAAGAAACAAGAAATTACCTAAGAAACTATCGTGATGTAATATAAGAAACAACACGGTGCAATGGCCATTTTCAAAGGCAAATGATGTCCATTGAGGATATGGCCTTTATTTGGTTCCTGTTTCATAGGAGTTTCAGGTAGAAATGGAACCTTGTTGTACCATTTCCAGTAGTAAAAAGGGAAAACCTTCTTTTTCCATGGGAAATAATTTACCTTTCCTTTTTCAAGATAATCTAAATCACAAAAAATATTAACTATACTGCACACATTCTTGGATAATGTGAAAGTGGAAAAGGAATACCCTACACAAGTGATGCACACATTTACACTTGAACACTAATAGATTTTTGTAGTTGAAATGCAATGCTTGTTTTCATTTAAATGTATGGTTTTTAAAGCAGGGTGAAATAATGGCTGCCAATTTATTAAGCGTTTCTTTGGGAAAAATTTAAATCTTGTATTGGGTGATGAAGATAATAGAGGGTATTGAATCTTGATTCTTGACATTGTGTTTAACTTTAATAACTCAAATAATTATAAATATCAGTGAATGAGTTCTTTTTTCAAGTATGTCACTCAAAACTCTTATGTCATAGCATTGTATGATGGCTAGCATTTTCTTGTTTCCCTTTCTTCAGTTCAATGTAAAAATTATATTAATATATTGGAGCACGAATGATAATTACAATTGTTTGCTCTGCAGTATATCCAGCCCCAAGATTATGAAAATTTTTCTCAAGTGGAGCTATTGGTTATTGATGAAGAAACTGCAATTCCATTGACTATTGTAAAGGCTCTGCTCGGGCCATATTTAGTTTTTCTGTGCTCTACTGTAAATGGGTAATAATTATAAATGAGCCAACCAAAATCACACATTTTGTAACCATTCGGTTTCCATGGATAGTGATGATGATATTAAACCTATATATCAGTGACCTATATCTGTATGAGAATGATCTCAACATTGACCTTGATATGGTTGTATGGATGTGACCTTTGGTATGTCATAAGAAAATCCCCAAATATGGAGAACTAAAGCTCATCACTTTCGATCTGGAGTACTACCCTTGTGATAAAGTTGATGAATTTCGAGCTCCCATTCTCTACCACTTTTCACTTCACCTTCAATATAGATCAGACCAAGGGAAATTCATTACTGGGTGTTGAGATGGATGAGTTTGTTGAACTAAAATCCATAGCTTAGACTTCATGAAACTGGTGGAGTCAAATTCATGCAAGCACAAACACATCTTACACATCCTCTTTGAAACTCATCCGAAAGAACATTGGAACACATCTAGAGAGAACCCTATAGCCTACCACAATCTAATGGAATTGACCAAAAAAACCCAAATAGAGTCAACCCTACTATAGGAGGAAGGGCCTGTAGTAAGAACTTACCATTTTGCAAGAGCTGAGGGTGAATGTTGTTTTGCAAGAGTTGAGGGCGAATGCTGAGGGAGAATGCTGTTCTGCAAGAGCTGAGGGCGAATGCTATTCTGCAAGAGATGAGGGAAAATTTTGTTCTGTAAGAGCTGAGGGCGAATGCTGTTCTGCAAGAGTTGAGGGCGAATGCTGAGGGCGAATGCTATTCTACAAGAGCTGAGGGTGAATGTTGTTCTGCAAGAGCTGAGGGAAAATGCTGAGGGAAAATGTTGTTTTACAAGAGATGAGGGCGAATGTTGAGGGTGAATGTTGTTCTACAAGAGATGAGGGCGAATGCGCGCGTGATATCAGACATTAATGTAGTTTTAATAAAATCATTTTTATGTAGCTTGCATTTGATTTTTTCATTTCAAATCATTTTTATATACATTTGATTTTTGCATTTCTAATACAAGTGACAAACAAATTTCTACAAGAGGTTGAAATTTTTACTAGAATAGCCATGAAAGACTAATTAAAATGGCTTAAAATGCAAGTGGATCTTCAAAATAAATGTAATTGAAGGTTCTCCCCACTAAATTTTTGCAAAAGTGCCTACATTATTTAAGTTATCTAGGATATTTTTTTTGTATTACATAATCTAAATTAAATAATGAAATAGTTGGGTAGTCTTATTGTTTCAAATTAGGACACAATTTTCAAATGGTAATGAAGTTACATGTGATGATTAATTGACAATATTCTTCTTTCCTATCCTTGAAAAACTATACAAGGTTCCCTGCTACCACATGAAACCCTAACTCATGTAGCAGCATAGGACTAGTCCTCCATTTTGCCCGCCATAAGGCATTTTGCACATATCTGATGACTAGAATTTGTGGATTCTCATTTTCCATGACGTGCTAGGAAGGATAGAAGACTTAATTTTGACATTTGAATTTTTTTCAAAAAAATTCTTACGCCCTTTAATTTCCACTTACCAATAATTTTAAAACACTAGACCTCTTCACAATTGCAAGGTTGTACTCAAAAAGTAAGGAAAGTTACTTTTTTGGCTCACTCAAAATTAAAAATTTAATAAAGGAATTACCACTTATCATTATTGATATTTTAAAATTAGAATCAATTTAGTTTTCCCCTTCCTATTACAAAAAGTTCACAAATCCTTTCTTTTACATAAAACACCAAATAAAGAATAAAGCTCGCTGCCTTGGAAACTTCCAAGGTTGTGATTAGTGAAGCAGTGAAAAAGTACGGCTATAGCACTAAAAAATTAGAATGCCAATCTGCCCCAACATGAATTAGTGTTAATATAGCTGGTGGCTTGGCTTGATGTTCAAACAGTGAATTACACAAGCACAAAATAAAAGCTTTAGGCATCTAGTTCCTTACACTCGCACTCTCAACGCATTTAGACTTAGGCCGAGCTCAAGATTGGCTCCGAGGAAACTATATTGGCTCATTAGCCTGCCGTATTTTAATTTCATAAGGTATGTTCGAAGTTTGAATTGCTAGGGTAATTTATTATTGTGAAATCATAGTTCTAAAGTATATCTTATTCTGTGAGCAATGTAATGTATTAATTGTAAGCAGATTCATTAAAAAAATTGAAATTGATTTTAGCATGAATGATGACAATTTATATATTAATTGGTTTTTAAGAGTATTTTTATTATTTAGGAGCACTGGAAAGAAAAATCAAGACTTCATTTTCTGTTTTCCTTATTTTATTGGGCTGATCTGGAGAAAATTGAATATGAATAGTGAGTTAATTGTAAGATCAATGGGCCAAGGCCATACATCAACATTGACCACAGTGGGGAAGTATAAAAGCATGGATATTCATGCAAGTATATATAGTTATTAATGTAAGATCAAAGTTAACTCTTAGCTTCGCTAAATAAATAGAAGGAAAAGATCTAGCATCAACTTAAACTCACGTGAAAAAGTAGATGAAAAATTTACAATCATCCAATGGAGAGGTAATCTATAATTATCCAGTAAGACTCTTGGCTATGCCTTGAGACTAAACTAATTCTAAATATTTTTGAATAATCATCCATTGGAATTTAGTAGGAAAACCATAGTAAATCATTGTGCAATTGCCATACAAAAATATATAAAAAATAATATTTGTTGGTTGTTTTTCAATAGGTGGACCATGATGGGACCACTGAGAAGGTGGGGTGTTTTTTTAATCATGGAAGTGAGGTTTAGTAGATTGATATTCAAGTTACCTTTCCCTATAAATTTTCTCGATCAAGTTATTCATTCATTGAACTTTGATTCATTCCTACTGTTTTGATACACAATCCAATCCAGTTGAGTCTTGAGTTTTCATGAGAATGGCATTCATAGGTTGTCAAGAAAGAGGTTATCATGCACATGCATTCTTCTTTTCTTGGTATCTTTGTAACTATG
This sequence comes from Pinus albicaulis, assembly GCA_034641835.2. Taxonomy (NCBI): domain Eukaryota; kingdom Viridiplantae; phylum Streptophyta; class Pinopsida; order Pinales; family Pinaceae; genus Pinus; species Pinus albicaulis. The sequence goes on from CM076575.1 coordinate 1,657,908,375, forward strand.
TTCATCTTGAGTTCTATATTTTTAAATTATCATAATAGTTCGTGATTTTTAGGTTTTTATTGTCTTTTAAGAATTTTAATTTAATTATTATTAATCATTAAATTAATATATATATATATATATATAGTTATTAAACTTTCAATATAATTATTAAAATTTCAATGGTACATCAACTTTCATACATGAGAAAATAGATACTGATAAATGGTACATCATGGCCTGATTAATTTCGCTCAGCAATTTCAAATGGTATAACATTTAGTCAACAATAATCATCAATTTCTGCACATAGAGACTAATTTCCCTGGAAGCCTGAGATTTATTTGGCTTCTTATTCTTATAACTACATAGACATAATTAATAGAGAGATTGAGGACAAAAAAAATCTAACGCATAGTCTCCACTACTGAACATGATTTTGTGAGAAATAATACATAGATTGATTTCTATGGGTGCCTTAGCGTTCTTTGGCTCATTATTTTAATCACAACAACAATAAAAAATGCACTGAGGATCTGTTCTTAGTCCGATTATGCAATTTTTATAAGACATATTATGCAATATTAATAATAAACATAAATTTATTGCAATTTAGGGAAAGATCGTTCATTTTTTTCTTTATATTGGAAGGTTACTTTCTTTTTGAAGTAATTTTTAGTAGATCATAGCCTATATTGAGGAAATATTAGTTTGACAAGAATCAGTTATTTCTCTTGAAACTTTAGGTATTAAAAGTCCATGACACAGATATATCACACTCCAAAATCCAAAGAAAATGGAAGAGCGTTCAATATTTTTAATCAAACTTTTATTGGTGAAGGGTTAATTTATTACGAGAATGTCATTAATGAAGTGAAAAATTTTAAACGTAACGTTTATTGACTAGAAAAATAATGACGAAAACGTCAAAAAAAATTGTATGACGGGTAAAGAGAAATCCAAATTCCAACCCTACCTGCCACCTGTTTGTGAGTGGAGGTTATTCACTTTTCATTTACACCTTACCAGGTTACTCATGTTACCAATATTTTCACGTGGCTCACTTTTAGGTGACTACTTATTGTACTTCTTCTTTATAAAGAAAAATTGGTAGATAATTGTATTATTTTAAATCTATAACAAATCCAGGGAACAAAATTACAACAAATAGAAAATTATGCCAAAAAATCACCAGGGCACTAATGTGTAGATACCATATCATTTCTTAGATCCTCATAACTTACCAACACCTAATATATTGGTATACACATAATATGGCATTTACATGAAGTATTTCATATGTATCTAGAAGTAAATAAGTTGTATGACAATTGTTATGGCAGATATAAGATGTGTATTATAGTTTATATTTCAATTTTTCTTAAGTATCATGTATGTGCAGTTCATTTAGTGACTACAATTACCAAATATATTTCAGTGAAGATGTGAAGATTATCTCTCATTAAGTCCTAATTACTTAAAGCATATTTAATTAGCTTTCCAAATGAATAAAATATGTTAACAAATTAGTAAAAACTAGGAAAACAAATCATGCTTTAAAAAAATATGGCACAATGAGTCACACTCTCAGATTTATTTAATTACTCATCAAGTGTCACTACAACATATATATGATCACCATTACCATAGAAATGGGAAATGTGACCATCATTTGTTTTCACCAATGACATTCCAAATCATGAGCATTGTTTAGGGTTGATTGTGTTGATTTTTTTTAAGCAAATCATTTATACATTTTATGGAAACTATAGACACAATTTATAATCACATTACAAGATAATGATGTATGGATATTCCTTATCATTTCTTAGATACTCACAACTTACCAACACCTAATAGATTGGTATACAGATCATATGGAATTTACCCCTAGAATGCCACATGTATCCTAAAACAAATTAGTTGTATGGAAATTGTTATGGTGCATATATGATGTGTATTACAGTTTATCTTATCATTTTGTTGAAGTAGCATACAAAAATTTACATAGTGATATGAGAACCACTCTCTAGAGTATACATCAATTTTGTACACATGGCTTTTCAATTGCTTTTTAAGATATATCATTGGTGATGGTAACATGATTATATAATGAATCATTAAGTTGAACTATGAAATTATTCATCACAACACACACACACACACATATTGATGAATTAATAATTTTTCTCATATAACTTTTTTAATCTATTTTGAAAAATAAAAAATTATATATAATTATTTCTAAGAAGAAGAAGAGACAATTCCTTACCATATCTTCGTAAAACATATAATAGCAAGAAAATTAATCTATTGAAATTTCATTTCCAAACATATTCATGGAGTAAAATGAAGATTAAAAGGAGATATTGATGGATTTGCCTATAACATCACCTCATAATTAAGAATGTAAATGTACAATATTGACGATACATAGGTTAGGAGAAAATTAATCTATTGAAATTTCATTTCCAAACATATTCATGGAGTAAAATGAGGATTAAAAAGAGATATTTATGAATTTAATTATAACATCACCTCATAAAAGAGTAAATGTACAATATTGATAAATTTTATTTATATATGATAAATAATAAACCTTTATCTCACATGTATCATATAATATTATAAACAAACACATTCTATAATATGCAATAAAAGTGAAATGACACAATCCACACGGAAATAAGACTTAGTTCAAGAAAAAGAAAATAAAAAATAAGCCATAAGTGACACGGATTTTTCAAAGGCATGTACGTGTCGTTATACCGACGATGACCAAAGTGTCGCTATTGCGATCGATGCCTCCAAACGTCGCAATTGCAACAGTTAGACATTGTGTCACACTTGCGACATTTGGAGGCAGTCGTCGCAATAACGACACTTTGGGGCATAGTGTTGCAATTGCAACATCTTCCTCCAAATGTCGCAATTGCGACACTTTTTCTAAGTGTCGGTATTGTGACACTTTTCTCTAAACGTCGGTATAGTGATATTTTCGGGCGGGACTGAAAAGAATTGGGGAAATTTCCGACATTTGGTCAAAAGTGTTGGAACCAAGTGTCGGAATTTCCCCGAAATGTACTAGTGTTTATGCAAAACTTAAGGAAATGAAAAATATATTTAGATCCATAAATTTGTCTTAGATACAAAATTTTCATATATGGTTATACCCATTTCCTAATAATTAGCAAGTAAACATTTCTAAATATTTTCTTTTGAATACCGAAGGTGTTTGATAATGAATATCCAAATTTTTTTCCGTTTAAAAAATAATTCATTAATTATCTCAAATTTATGAAATGTTTGCAATGGTTGAATAGGAAAGTCAAATTTGGAGCTAGGTGATAAAAAATTTCTTTGCTGGAACCTCCAAATGTACTTGTAATAATCACCAAAATCACCCAAATTCCAAGTAAAGGTTAAAACATGTTATTTCTCTAATATGTAATCATAAATGCACTTAAATTATTATAGTAAATGCATTAAAAATATTGATCTTAATAACATAAAAGAAAAATAGTCTTAGTACAAGGTTATGGAGAAGGTAAAGGATTAAAAGAAAAGGAAAAGGTTGGAAAAGGGATGTGAAATAATGGTAACTTAGATGATTAATCATAAAAATATAGTATTAATACAAGGTTATGGAGAAGATAAATTATTAAAAGAAAAGGAAAATGTTGGAAAAAGGATGTGAAATAATGGTAATTTAGATGATTAATCATTCCTCTCATCCGATTATTATGCATGTACTCATGCAACCATGCATCTCATTCTTCTAAGCTACATGATTAGGTCTTATTACTTTGAAGCATTTGGCTAGAAGAAATTAATTGGATGTTGTCTTTATTATGGTTGGTTATTCTAAGAAAACCATTAATTTTATAAGTGTTATTTATTTTAGATTCCACTGCAATAAACAATCCCCCTTCAAACAACTAAGAGATCATCAACTTGAAAAATAAACCATGTACATGCATTCATAATAATAACCCAACAATGTGCATCTCACCAAAATTTTGATGTTTTGGACATTATTAGAATATAAATATCTTATTACATGTTCATAATCTTACTTATCTTAAGACATATCAATCCTTGAACCAAATTATCAAGTAACTCTAAAATTTCTTATTATTAGCATGAAATAATCTCTTAGTTTGACTGATCTTGATTTATGTAGGAACACAATAAAATAGAGAACTAAACATAAACATAGATTTGCAGTAAAAATTAAACATCATTTCATGAATATAAAATAACCGAAATATGCTTATAGACAGAATGGACATAAACTGGCTAAGGTGATGGTACCTTATCTCCAAGAAGAGATGTGGCCACTACATGCCTCTGAAATGTGTTCAATGAGAATCAAAGGCCTATTTATTATTTTGAAATAATGGAAAACCATAAACATCCCAACACCTAACCCTAGGAGATGAAATTCCAAAATATGGGCCCCATTGATGTAAATTTGTCCATCAAATTCTCGGGGCCGTAACTTGGACATATGATATTCATTTGACGCAGACAATACCTTGTTAGAAGTATCTATCTGAGGACTGCAAATTTTGAAAACAATATAGTATAGTGGAATACTTACCTTTTCCACAAGTCATTTTCCCAAAAGATTTCGTTTAGGGCCTCAAAATGGCTCCAGATTTTCAGGACCCGAAAAACTGCCAAAAATATTAAATTGCGCTACAATTAAGGAAAATGGAAAGCTGAAGGAAACAATGGTGGGGATCCAAGTGAAATAGGCTGGTGACCACCAATATCCATCTGGATCATTCATCCCCCCTTAGCAATAAATTTTCCCCATTGCATTGAGTTCATCTATGAGATGAGGAAACATCTACTGAACTTGGTCCTTGGTGAGCCACTTGCCCTAGTGAAGGAGTTGGCTTGCTTTGACAACTTGATATAGTTGAATTATTTATTGTCAGGTGTTATGGATATGTGTGTCCAAGATCTGATCATTTGTGACTTGTTCTACGCAGTCTGGGTTTAAATCTATTTGTGTGAGTTTTTCTGTAATGTCGGATGTGTCCAGTAATGGTATAAAGTATGGTTGAAGGCAGTCCACATTGAACACTGGGTGCCATCCATGGAATGGGGGAATGCTGAACTGAAATGCCTTATCTCCCATAGCCTTGATAATGATGTAATATCCATAACAGAGTGGTATGAGTTCCCAATGAGCTCCGGTTAGGCGTTCTCTCTAAAAATGCAACCAAAATTTTCCACCCACTTGGAACTTCTGTGGCACCCAATGTTGATCATGTCGATGCTTGTACTTGGAATTAGATTTTGTTGTGTAACCAGCTCCAAAAAGAGAAGAAAAGAGATATTCACGCCTTAGAAATAAGCCACTTCGAGGGGGCAACCTCCAATACATTACATGAATGAACAATTCTTGGATGATACAATTCACAAAACCTCCTTTCTATATATAGGAGTCCATGGGGCCATAATGTAATCCTAGTGGGCCACAATGTAATCCTAGCCGACCTAACAATAATAATTTAAGGGCACAATAATAACAAAATGGGGGTTACAAGGTACAATAATAACAATAAGGGGGTTACACTAACAACAATAAGGGACTATACTAGTAATATAGGGACCTAACATGCCCCTCTCCTTCAAAAAAATGTTGTCCTCAACACTTGAGTAGCTCTGGGTGCTTCTGTATAAAATTCTCATCCTCCCATGTAGAATCTTCAGTGGGTAAGTTCTTCCACTTGATGAGATACTCTGAAATTGATCGATTCCGTAGTTGTCGAATTCTTTTTTCCATGACTGCTTCAGGTTCCAATATGATTTTCCCTTCCCCATCAAGTTCTGGCAATACTGTTTGAACTGGAAGATTTTCACCTATAACCTTCTTTAAGCATGAAGGACAAATCATCTTAAGAGGGGGGCAATGTTATGTATATTTTATTATCTTAGGTTATTAACTGAAAAGGCATGATCAAAGATCATGCCTCTTCGCCAAGGGACACCTTGAGGCTATATTTAAAGCCTAGGCGATCCCTCATTGTAATCATCTCTTATCTTCATCATTAATAATATATATTTATCAAGTTTACCAGAGTTTTTACACTCCAGACTTTGATCATTTTGCAATTGGGTGCTTTTACGGTTGTAAAATCAAGGCAAAAAGATTTTCTTTTCTTTGATAATTACTTGTGATGTTTTTGTGTTCTTATTAACTTCATTATGTCTTCTTTTAACTTCCTCTCATCAAGAAACTAGAAAAACATTAATGCATGAATATCAAAGGCAATGGAGACACAGGATCTAGGCTCTCATGTTGTGTAACCAACCCCAGAAAGAGAAGAAAATAGATATCAACGCCTTAGAAATAAGCCACTTCGAGGGGGCAACCTCCAATACATTACATGAATGAACAATTCTTGGATGATACAATTCACAAAACCTCCTTTCTATATATAGGAGTCCATGGGGCCATAATGTAATCCTAGTGGGCCAAAATGTAATCCTAGTCGACCTAACAATAATAATTTAAGGGCACAATAATAACAAAATGGGGGTTACAAGGGTACAACAATAACAATAAGGGGTTTACACTAACAATAATAAGGGGCTACACTAGTGATATAGGGACCTAACATGCCCCTCTCCTTCAAAAAAAGTGTTGTCCTCAACACTTGAGTAGCTCCGGGTGCTTCTGTATAAAATTCTCATCCTCCCATGTAGAATCTTGAGTGGGTAAGTTCTTCCACTTGATGAGATACTCTGAAATTGATCGATTCCGTAGTTGTCGAGTTCTTTTTTCCATGACTGCTTCAGGTTCCAATATGATTTTCCCTTCCCCATCAAGTTCTAGCAATACTGTTTGAACTGGAAGATATTCACCTATAACCTTCTTTAAGCATGAAACATGGAAAACTGGATGTACTCGCGAAGAAGCAGGAAGCTCCAATTTGTATGCCATAGTACCAATCTTTTGCAACACCTTGTAAGGACCATAGTACTTTGGCGATAATTTATTATCCTTCTTAGCTTGCTTGAGGGACATTTGTTTGTATGGTTGTAGTAGTAAAAATACCCAATCTCCTACATCAAAACTTCTCTCGTTGCGATGTTGATCTGCCTGTTGTTTCATTCGATTTTGTGCCAAATTCAGGTTATCCTTTAAGAGTTGGAGAACTTCTTGCTGATGCTCGATGTGATCTTCCACTGCTTGAACCTTCGAATTTTTCCTTAAAGATGATGTGATGGATGGTGGATGATATCCATAAAGTGCCATAAATGGGGTCATTTTTGCTGCAGTATGGAAGGAAGTGTTATACCACCATTCAGCAAGAGGTAACCACTTGACCCATTGTGTTTGTTTATCGGATACAAAACAACGAAGATATCCTTCCAAACATTTATTTACTATCTCAGTTTGACCATCAGATTGAGGATGATAAGATGAGCTATGAGCTAATTGAGTACCCAAACAAGTAAATAACTCCGTCCAAAAATTTCCAGTAAAAATGGGATCTCTGTCGCTCACAATAACCCTTGGGCTTCCATGTAGCTTTTGAATTCTGTCCATAAATGTAGTAGCAGCTGTACTTGCTTTAAATGGATGAGATAATGCACAAAAGTGTGCATACTTGGTAAGTCTATCAACTACCACCATGATGACACTCTTTCCTTCGGACTTAGGTAAACCTGTGATAAAATCCATTGAAATCTCCTCCCAACGTTGACTTGGAATGGATAAAGGTTGTAGAAGTCCTGGGGTCTTAATTGTTTCCACTTTATTCTTCTGGCAAACCAAACATTCCGCCACAAACTTTCGAATATCAGATTTAAGGCCATCCCAAAAAAATTATTTCTTCACCCTGTGGTAAGTTTTTAAAAATCCTGAGTGTCCTCCTAAAGGAGAAGTGTGCAATTCCAGAAGA